>JASVVY010000006.1:1800000-2177423 GCA_032158085.1 Aspergillus hortae
TGCTTCAGTTCCTCACGGCGGAACGCACGCTCCAGATGGTCGATACGCTTGCCGGTGGTGCGAATGCGGTCGTTCAGCTCGTTCTTCTCCTTCTCGAGCTGGGCGAGCTTCATGGCACGCAGACGGTTGGCATCCAGATCCTGCAGATCAATCTCGTTGATGTCAATGCCCTTGACGCCGCTCTTGAGCTCCTCCAGCTGCTTCTTGAGCTCCTGCTGGCGGATGCGGTCCTGCTCATCCTTGATGCGCTTCTTTTCACGCTCGCGCTGCTCGTCGAGGAGACGCTGCTTCTCGGCTTCCTGGAGCTGCTGGGTGCGAATGCGCTTGCGAGTCTCCTCCTCTCTCTGCTTGCGCTGGAGGGCATCCGTAGCAGCCTCCTTCTTCTTCTCGATGATGACGCGACGAGCCAGGGTCTCCTCGTGTTCCTTGGCCGCACCGGCCAGGGCGCGAGCTTGAGCGGTCTGCTTGGCCTGGAGACGCGACTCGTTGTAGGACGGGTCGACATACATGCAGGAGACGTGCAGGGTCTTGGCGAGGCGAGTGAGCTGCAGACGGGCAATCTCGGCGGGAGTGTTCTGCAGGCGCTGGACGGAGCCAACCTCGCTCTCGGCGGAGCCAGCGGCGCTACCGGGGTGCAGGGCCTTGGCAGACGAGAACACATCGCTGTCGAAGGTGAGGACACCGGAGATGTGGTCCACGCGAATGGCGAGATCTCCCTTCTTGCAACCGTTCATGATGAACTTCTCAATCATGGCGGGGGTGATCTGGAAGGGGTCGGGGAACTGGGCCAACTCGTAGACAAACTTGAGCTCAACCGACTCGTAGACCTGGGACAGCTGCTGGAAGAGGCGGGTGAGGATGACCTGCTGCAGAGGCACCACGTACTTCTCCATCTCGGGATCGGAACCAATCTGCTTGAGGATGGGAGTGATCTTCTTGCAGATGGACAGAGGGTGGAAGTCAACTTCGAGGATGTTGTACAGCTCGCGGATCTCGGGGCGGGCACGCTTGAGAAGGCCCTTGTTCATGGCATCCTTGAACAGGACGGCACGAGTCGGGGGCTGAGCCATGCCCAGGAGGTTGGTGAGGCGAGTGTTCTTGTTCTTGCGAACCTCATCCACATCGACCAGGGCGCCCCGGGAACGAGAGGTGCTGATGACGGGGATGGCCAGGGCCGACAGGAGCACAAAGGAAGCGGCCTTGGTCATGTCGGCCTCAGTGACGGAGGGGTTCTCCTTCTTGGTGCCCTGGCCAGCAGCCAGAGTGGCGGCGGACTGACGGAGGAGGTTGTAGTAGCGGCTCCAGGCGGCGGCATGGAAGAGATAGTTCTCGCTGACGAGGAAGATACGGGCCAGCTTCTCGTAGTAGTTGGCCATCATGACGTTCTTGGCGGGACGCTTGCTGAGGCTCAGAAGGGTGTGGATGTCCTCAATGCTGCGGAAGGCTTCCTGCCAGAGTTCGAGCTCGACGGCAACGTTGAGCTGCTGGAAGCGGGTGTCAAGGTGACGCTGAAGGGTGTCGGGGTCGCTCAGGTTGATGGCGTGCATCTGAGCGGAGTACTTGGCGGCGTTCTGGACATGGTTGCGGAGAAGCTCACAGAGACGGCGGAACTCGGTCTTGCGGGTGTACTTGAGGCAGAACTGGAAGGCCTGGAGGGCGGTGGTCTGGTACATGACCTCGAGGCGGGCGTTGTTCTTCAGAATTTCCAGGACGGTGCGGTAGGTTTCCCACAGGAATTTGAGCCACGGTGTGACGACGGCACGGTCGGTGCGATCGCGAGACTGTTCTCCGGAGACGGTGGCGAGGAGAATGGTCTCGGGAGTCTCGATAGCTTCGAGATCCTCGACGTTGGCCGAGGGAGCGGCGGATTCCAAGGAGGACTGGATCTCATCGGCCTTGGTCTGGGCCTCGGTGACCTTCTTTTCGGCGAGCTCGATGAACTTCTTAAGAACGACCTATTGATGCGTCAATTTTCCCGGTCCCGTGTGTGTGTATGTCGATAAGCAAGGTGGTTGACAGGACGTACCTCGATGGTTCCCACGTTGGTGTTCTGGGCGATGTTCTTGTACTGATAGAGTCCATCCTTGGCGGCCTTTCCTTTGCGCAGATCGACACAGAGCTCGACAAACAGCAGCATGACGGGTTCGAGGGAGGAGATAGGGCTGCTGCGCGTCCGTTTGGAGGTGACATGCTCGTGGAGGACGTTAAGGGCGGCGGGAGCCTGGCCCACGGCGATGAGTTCCTGAGCCCGCTGCAGACGAGTTGCGTCAGTTGATGTCCTTGGATCTCGCGGAATTCGCGATCCCTCATCTCCATGCATCACACGAAGCGATCCGCATCCAAGGCACGACTCACCTTCAGGACATTCTCGGGCTTGATATGCGGCGGAGGCGGCATGGTGGGCGATTAAAGGCGATCTCGGTAGGACACGACGACACGGTAGGTGGGAGTGAGAGAGAATCGCACGACGACGGGGCGGGCAGCGAAGAAGTCGGAGGCGGGAAAAGTCGCAGAAATTGAGAAGCGGCTGCCACGCGACTGTCGGTGAAGAGACCCAGGACGTTCCGTCACGATGGGGTTGAAGGAGGGGGGGAGGAGAGACGAGAAGTGGAGGAAGTCGTCGTCTTCCAGCGTTGTGGGAGAGAATCTCGAGAAAAAAACGCTGGGGTTTCCCACTTTGGGTTAAGCGATAGGGTCACGTGAGGACATCCCCAATAACCCAATAACTATACGGAGTACATAGGTACATACCTAGATAGTGTTATGCAGTCTGTGAATTGAATTATCTTATTATTGAATAAGATCCATGCCATCACGAAACATGCCACCGCCAGCTGCATCTGGACGAAACATGGCGGAATGATGGATCAGTCGGCGAGGATGCTGGAGGGTAACAGACCGGTCACCGCGTGCTCCGAGACAAAGAATTGGGTGTGTTGCGAGTGTTCGGACGGGTAAAATTACGCCGAGGTATTGTACCCTGTATACTCCTGATCGACTGATCGCATCAGAATGTATCAGGGTGGAATGGGACTGGGACAGAAGAAGAAACATCAGATGGAATTGATAGATCATTCTGCTATTGGTATATTACAAGATATAATATAGGATCCATGCCCAGCAGAGGGTGGACCGGGAGACTCTTCTACAGCACACAGACCACCCACTCTACTAACTCTGTCTAGTACGGAGCGCCCTCTCACTCAAACTCCTTCATCGTCTCTCCCTCTCCCTCTCTCTTCTCTCTTAGTCTCTCTTTTCTTTTCTTCTTCTCCCTCTTCTCTCTCTCTCCCACCTCGTCATCCCCCCCATCCGTTCGCTTCATTCCTCTCCTCTGGGGTCGTTCCTTACCGTCCCATCCCCATCCCTTCTCTCCGGAACCGAATCCCCTCCTTTTCCAGGAGCTCCGATCGTCTGTTCCCCTTACTCGCTCCCCCTCTTCCTGTCGTCTCCGTCCGTCCGTCCCGGCTCGACGCGCAAACGAACCTTAGTTCGAGCTTCAGAATCTCCTCTTCTACCGCTCACCTCGCATCAGCCCTTTCCCCCCCCGACCTTCCTCGAATTAATTCGTCGCACATTCGCACTCCGCCCCCAGCAAAATGCCTCCCTACGAGCTCCGATCGGGCGGTGACGTGAAGAACAAGAAGCAGAGCGTCGCCGATCTCAAATTCCGTCGTCTCACAGAGCTCAATGCCCGTCTGAAGGAGGACCTGGACCGACCCCGAGTGAAGGTCTCCGAGGCCGCCATGTCGTGAGTTGCGCCCCCCGTCCATGCGGCCGCTTAGTCTCCCGGGCTCGTCACTAACCCGCCCCCGTCCGCTAGTCTCATCAATTACTGCAACAACACCCGCGACTACATGGTACCATCCGTATGGGGTCAGGTATGCGACCAATCTTCCGTCTGTTCATGTCGCGACGAATGTCTCTAATCGGTTCTTTCGCAGGTCGACAAGCGGGAAGACCCCTATGCGCCGCAGCAGCAGGGCGGCTGCTGCACGGTCATGTAAAAACCCTCACGATCCCGATTCTCTTCGCGATGACCCCGACTCGTTTCTTTTCTTCTTCGCCTGACTTCTCACTTGTCGTTATCCCGGGTGCCGGTAGGAAAGATCAGATCGCTTTCCTCGCAACGACCGGGACCGCCCGAAGGTGCGCGCGCTGGACCTGCAGTACTTCGGACATGGAACGACCAGCCGGAAGCTTCTTTTTTTACTTCTTTGGGCGTCGCATGCAGCCTGTGTATGGGTGGAGGGCGACCGCTTTTCTATTTTACCTTACTACTATTATCTTTTTTTTTTTCTTTGTGGAAAATTTCCTCTGCCCCATTTTCACCCCCCACTGTCAAGTCTATTTATTAGTGACCTCGATATCAGAATATTTCCTTTGTTCGTGCACGCTGTGGATTTCCTTCTATTTCCTTTCCTTTTCTTTTTTCGCTGATGGACACGGGGCGCGTATGGACCAAAAAGGCGGTTGCTTCCATCCTGCCTGTAATATAGAATTGTCGATCGAGGATGGTTGTGGACGACGTGTATGTGTTAGTTGCATGAGTGGACCGTCAATTGAGTTTGTATCCCGTTTGCACTACGACATCGCACATGCTGATCCAGTCGGTTGGATTCTTGAGCTTTGCATCGGATAGGTACATTATCGGACTGCACGCAGGTGCCTCGTGCTGCCTAAGTGTACTGTATGATATAAAAGCCATCCATGTGCTAAGGAGCGACTGAAACTAACCACAGAAAACGACCGCATAAGCATACCCAACGCATATTGACTACCTAAGTGCCTGCAACCCATGACTCGAGACTCATCCCAACTCGAACTCATCGACTACCCTCTGTACCACACAGCATGGGTCACCCTAGCGTTGCACAGACTGCAACCCTCGGCACCTCCCATGCACTACCTAAAGCTCACGCACGACGGCCGATGCACGCACCGTGCCCTTAACACCGCCGCCTAGGCATTGCAGGTCACCTTCGCAGGACAGTGCTGCTCGCGACCGCGCCCCCAGACGCAGCTGTTGCTCGCGGCCTTCACATCGCACGGCACCTCGGTCAGCTCGTACGGCACGCACATCTGCGGGTCCTGCGAGAAGAACGTCAGCGCGGGCGTGGTGGCCGGACAGGCCGGACCGATGCCCTGCTCGACGCCGCCGAGACAGTACTTCCCGCACGGCCACGCGGTGAGCGCGAAGCGACCGGCGCGCGCGAACGTCTTCGTCTTGCCGATATGCGCGCCGTCACGGGCGTCGTTGAGCCACTGGCCCGCGTTGGCGCCCGTCTTGGGGTCGCCGGTCAGATCGCGGATGTATACCAGCGAGCCGGGGTTCACAGGCGCGTTGGCAGTGCAGTTCTCGTCGGCGCACAGCTGGAACTTGCCGTAGTGGAAGTTCATGTCGTCGTCGTGCGAGTAGTAGATCCCGTCGGCGCCGGAGCCGAGGGTCTTGCCGTTGGACCCGGTGAAGAGGTAGCATTTGCCTAGCGGAGTTAGGATGTGAATACTGTGCAGATAGGAACAAGAGGAGGGGCGTACCAGTTGTCAGGCCAGAGTCACAGAGCACATCAGTCGCCGCCACGGCGGGGGCCTGCGCTTTGCAGGAGCCGTCAGCCTGCTCGGTTTGGCCCGCCGAACAGACGCATTTGCCATCGACCAGCACCTGGCCGTTCTTGCAGACTGGCGGGGCGGTGCTCATCTGGCACAGCCGGCCGTCCCAGGTCCAGCCGGTGGGACAGCAGTAGTAGCCGGCGGCCGGGGAGCCCACGAGGTCGTGGCCGATGGCGCAGCAGTCAAAAGCCGTGTCCGGAGAGCCCAGTAGGGACTGGGTCGGCATGCAGCACGCAAAGTGCTTCTTGTCCGCGCTGAGGGTGGGCACGGTGCCCATCGCGGCGCAGGACCGCGTGGTCTTGCACTGCAGACTGGGGCCACAGTCCGGGTCGGAGTACGAGATGGTACCTCCGACGATGGTTGCGTCGCTGCCGACCTCGAACGTGGGCACGTTCTTGAGGTACTCCTTGGCATGGATGGAGGCCGCCTGCAGGGCGACGGTGAGGAGGGTGAACTGAGCTGGGTTCTTCATTGTGGATTGGTTTGCCGTGTTGGTTTTGCTGTTGTGTTGCTGTGTTGCTGTGTTGTTGATGTTGATGGTGAGTTGGCGAGTAGTTCTTGGGCTTTATATATCCTGTCCTGGCACGATCCGGCTGATGCTGACCATCGCTGTGCGAGACAAAAGAGCCAGGACATCTCGATGCAACCATCCTTCTGCGATGATCAACTGACATCGGGGACCACTCTGGTGGCCGTCTTGCATCCGGAGAGAAGTCGGCGAAGACCGACGCGACTCTCAATTCACGAGAAGCCTGTAGCCACTATCACCTCCAGCTCGAAAGAGGGGTGCATGCTCATGGAGTGAAGCTGTGGTCGATCGTCGGCTGGCTGAAGAATCGAGACAATGTACAGGGGATTGAACCTCTGGTGACCTGACGATCGTCGTGCGTATTGGTTCAAGACCTAGCGCCTGTGAAGAGAGCAATCAGCAAGAAATCCATCCACGGACGAATGGTAGACCAACCTGGTCGGCGCCCGTTAGTACACACATAGTATATGGAGGGAGTGGTGGTAGCTGTAAGTAAGGTTAAGTCTTGGATCGCCGTCACACATGATCACGCGGACCGTTCGGGTAAGCATGCAGGGTCGGTCCCCTGCGTCCATCATGCGAACTGGAGATGGCTTCGACCACCGACCAGACCGTGGGGTTGCTTCTTCGGCAGAAACGGGGAGGGTCACCTGGTGCCACACTGGTCGAGATCAGAATGCAGGTCTCGGCATAAGACATCAGCGGCACGAACTTGAGTCTTTGTCTAGAGAGGTCGATCAGCCAGCCACACGGTATCCGATACAACCTCAGCAGGTAACTAGGTATACAATCGGCCGAACAACGGTAATGCAGATGGTACATGCAAATGGTAGTCGTCAATTAATCACTAATGTACTCAACATGAACATCTTGTGCTTCAAGCCAATCAGTCAAGCCTCGTCTTTGTCGTAACCCATTTTCCTGGCATCACGGCATTTGAGACACAGCCTGGTCCCCCAAATGCGTGTCCAAGGCAGTGTGCTGCCGCTGGATGGGCAGCCCCAGTTCACATATCAAACACAAACATGGAAAATACACACACACACATAGCTAACCAAACAAGTACGTTCCCACCGATGACTAGATGACCCTGCGCCCATCGGTCATCCCAGTACAACGCTCGTAGAGGAATGGTCGGATCCTGCCCCTGATGTCCAATTCACAATCTAGCGGATTAATGCAATAGAGAGAATGGTAAGAAAAGAGAACGGAAGGATGTTGGGCACACGCGTCACAGAATGTTATCGAGCTTGCCCTCGGCCTTGGCTTCCCTCACTTGTTCAAAGACCTGTCCGTCATTAGCTCCATGTCCGACTGAAACGACGACGCAACCAGCACCACTTACCTTGAGCATCTTGTTTCTCGCCCCGAGAGCATTCACACCCCGCTCTTCCAACGCCTTGTCGTTGAGTTCCACCAATTCCGTCCACTTCAGATCCTTCAGGTTCTCCGTATACTTGTGCAACCGCAAAGATCTCAGCCAGCTGGGAATGTCTTTCAGCAGGTTCGGGTCCGTGGGATCCTCTGGTGGCTTCGAGCTACCACGGCGACCGCGCGGGGAGCGTCCCCGGGTGACTTCCGAGTGATCGGACAGGTAGCCCTCGTGACCCCCAAGACCAAACTGTCCCAATCCCAGGGCTCCCAGGCCATTGCCCATCAGCGGGTTGTTCGGGTCATAGGCCGCCAAGAAGCCGTTGTTCTGGGGTGATGTGAATCCCATCGCTCCGAGAGCACCACCCTGCATGGCGATGCCAGGAGAGGTGGGGCGCGAACGGCGGCCAGCCATCGAGGCTTGCTGCTGCGCCTGCAAGGCGGCGAGCTGCTGAGCATTCAGAAGCTGACCAGCAACCAGCTGATTCGGCCCCGGAAGACCCGGGCTCGCCAGGCCTCCCTGAGACATGGGCTGGCTGACATTGACATTGGAGTTCTTTCCTTGCCCGTCGTTGGAACGAGCCCGCCGGTACTTGCGAGCATCGTCCAGAGCAATCCGATTGTTTACGGTGGACAAAGCTGCCAATTTCATGGCCGTCGCATTAGCTACCATGTCGGCATGCGAGTTCTGCTGCGGTTGCTGCTGCTGTTGGCCGAAAGTCGCCGTCATAGGGGTGTTGGTCATGGAGGCCCAGCTGGCATTTCCAACATTGTAGGGCGACAGCAACGGCGCTTCGATGTCGGGAGCGGGAATCGTGGCAGTCTGCGTGGGCAGAGGAGAACGCAAGCCAGACTGGCTGAACTGGCCCATAGGCTGATGACCCGACGACGACTTGGGCCGAGCAATGGGAGGCTGGGGTTCAGAGCCTCGCTGGGTCCAAGGGGACACCGGGGGTTGTCCCAGGCTGTCCGCACTGTTGTCCGGAGCAGAAATTGTCGGCGCAACGAAAGAAGTCCGATCACCAAAAACGGCACTGTTCCGGTTCGAGGGGGGTGCGTTGCCCGTCTGCTGAGTGAATTCGGCCTTCTTCTTGGCGATCGCGGCTGCGGCGTCGGGGAACATAGCGTTGATGGTCGAGGAATCGAGACCAGAATTCCGCTTAGCGCCAGGAGAAGGGGGAGGGCGTCCAAGGGAGTTCCGGGACGTATCCACGTTCAGCTTTGACATGGCATCGTTCAGGCGGTTGGACATGGCATCTGCGCAACGGATAACGATGTTAGTCGCCATTCGATTGTTTCACCCGATCATACCGGGAAGAAATGCATACCTTTTTCACCAAAGTTGGCCGGAGACAACAGTCCCGACATGGGATGGCTCTTGGCCATCTGCTGCAAGACCTGGATGAAGAAACGAATCTGCACCTGAGTGGTCTGCTGCAACAAAGCATACAACGCAGCGGTTCTCTCTGCCTCGCTGAGGACACGGAACCACTGTTCGATGGCGCTCAGTTCATCCTTGAAATCCTGGTCCAGCGTAGCGGCCGCCATCTCTTCCAGTGTGGTTTCATACTGATCGATATCAGCCAGCCACTGCTGCGCCGCCCGATCCAGAGGGTCCTCTGTGTTGTTCGGCGTTTGAGACTGCTGGTTAAAGAACACTTCGGACGAGGGACGGATGCTGCGCGAGGACAGCGGAGAGGGAAAACCCGACATATCGGCGGAGGCTCGGAGCTGATGCGTACCGAGGTTGCGAGACGAGGACGGAGGTCGAAGGGTGGTGGATTTGGTAGCGTCCGGAGTGCTGTTGCGGTTTCCGATGATGTGGCTAGCCATGAAGCGCGGAACGAGGAAGTCGTCTGACAGAGAATGTCGAGGTAGGATGTTGCGGTTTCACAAGACTCGGAGGTATGTATAATAGATACAGAAAAGAAATATTACTGCAAAGCACCGGCAGCACCTGCTGAGTTTGCGTGGGGAATTCGGTAAAGGACCTTTGTCGAAAGAGGACCTCTTGCACGATGATAACCAAAGAGCCGATTTATAGAACGAAACACAAGAGTCGAATCGGGAGCAGACAAGAGTGAACAAAAAACCCTCTCTAAAGATGGAGACACTTTTTTGTTTTAATGATCTTCCTTTCGATCGGATGAGGAATCCAAGCGCAACGGCTCTAGGCGATGGCGATTGGGGAGCACAGACCAGTCCAGTGGCTGCACTATCTGACTCGAATTCTGAGGCCGGAATCGAATCGAAGGAGCATCCAAGAGTAACAAATCTCGACGACCGAGGGAAGAGAGAACGCGGTGGATTCGGGATGAGTACAGTATATTCAAAGTGGACAAAGCGGAGCGAACAACGGGATATAAATTAGGAAATGTGGGTTCCTTTTTTTCCCTTTTTTTTTTTTAACGAAAGGATGTCGGAATCAACTGCAGTAGTGTGTCAAACACAGCAAGCAGAGAATCCGAAGCATCAAGAAGAAGAAAGGAAAGTAAGAAGAAACAGGGAGGGAGATGGGGGAGAGCAGGGAGGGAAGAGAGAAGAAGATGAAGTGGAGAGAAGAGAGAGTGAGAGAGAAGAAGAGGAGAAAAAAAAGCAGAGGACGAGAGGAGGAAGCGAAGAGACGGCGCTTTTCCGTTTGGGGAATCACTGGACTTTTCCTCCGACCATCAATTCAACAACACCTTCTTTTCCCCATGACATCCACTGCGTGCTGAGAGTCTTTGACGACCTCCACTTCTATCATATTGGATTCGATACTTTCTTCTGGATATTCCTACTCGGTTATTCGGATTCCTTTGGGTCACCCTGTTCAGTGTCCCGTTCTGCACCCTCTGCACGGACAGCTCGAGCCTCGAGGCCTCGGCTCCCAGTGGTCTGAGCTTGGCCCTTATTAGACGATAATATATGCGCACGATCTTCAGCAGACCGATCTCCTTCTTGAAATAATTTCCATGCCATCTAGCAACACCTTGTGGCTGAGCCCCAGTTAACGCCATCGCGGCACTCGGGCTAACTAGGTGGACACCGGCGACAAGATTACCTGGACCTGGTTCGCTGAACCCTTAATTCCGAGACGCTACTAAAAGCACCTGTGATCGGCTTCCACTTCATCCGCATTGTATATGCATGCTAGGATTTTCTACTAGCACCTGTCTCCTTGACCCGACTCTCGATCACATATCTCGAATCTGAGACATTTGATGCAGGATCAGCTGACGTCACCGCATCATGGATTATCCAAACGACGGCCCGCTGGACCACAACGCTCCTGGAGACCATTCTATGTATCCTGATATCGATGAGTCTATGCAATATCCCTGGCAAGGGACCCAGACGACGACGCAGGGGGACTCGTCAATTCATTCGGTCATCGACCCCCGGTTGTACAAGGACTTGTTCCCAACCAACGCAGCTCAGTCACCCGATCAATCGGAGGCGGAGGAAGAGGTCGATGACATCTATTACGGAGCCCAGTTCTCTGATGAAGGCTCGGAATACCAGTACTCCGCAGAGGAAAGCCAAAGGTGAGTATACCAACACATCACCTTGATCTTCTTGCTCCTAGCTAACGAACCACGACAGTGACGAGGAGCTCTCAGATGTCCCAGAAGCAGATGACGATGACGTCTACGGGGGCCGGCGAAGACGCCGTCGAGGCACGGGCCCCTTTTCTGGTCGCTATGGTGCTCGGGGCGGAAAAGGAATCAAGAGAGGGCCCCGGAAGCCTGTAGAGCCTAGCCCGGAGTTCAAACTGTTGCATTCAGAAGCTACGTCTGCCTTTATCGATGGTGACTATGACCGTGCCATTGACTTGGTGAAACGTGCCATCCAAATTAATCCCGAGATGTTCGCCGCCCACTCGCTCCTGTCCGAGATCTTCTTGGCTCAGGGCGAGAAAGGCAAGGCGTTGACTGCACTCTTCAGTGGAGCTCATACCCGTCCGAGGGACCCCACCGTATGGGCCAAGGTGGCGCGCATGATTCTCGCAAGAGCGGGTGATGACCGTATAGACGCGTTGCAAGACGTTATCTATTGTTATAGCCGAGTGCTTGAGATCGACCCTCGAAACTACAATGTCCGGTTCCAGAGAGCAGCTCTCTATCGGGAGTTGAGGTATAATGGCCGAGCCGCAGCGGAGTACGAAAGAATCCTCAACGATGTACCGCACAGTACGAGGGCTCTTCGGCACCTTGCAGAGGCTTACATCGATCTGGAGAAGGTGGACAAAGCTGTCACCCGGTGGGCCGAGAGTGTCGAATACTACATCTCTCTTGACCCGGAAGAAGCCCCCGACTTCTCTTGGTCTGACGTCAATATCTATGCCGAGCTCTATGCCTTACTGGGCCAACATGAGAAAGGGTTGAAGGCTTTGAAACAACTGGCACGATGGCTTTTGGGTCGCAGGGATGACACAATGTGGGAAACCTTTGACGAAGATGACCGCGAATGGGATGCCGACGACTCGCCGCGTCGAATCAAAGTCGATGGCTACATTCCCGGACAGTGGCCTCGAGACTCCTACGGACTCGGACTTCCGCTGGAACTTCGCATCAAACTCGGTCTCTTTCGCCTGAGAATGGGCCCCGAACACAAGGACGAAGCTCTGGTAAGCGGTGAGCGGAGAACTTCGAATGTAATTCGCTAATACAATCCCAGTTCCATTTTGAATGGCTGAATCCCGAAGATACTGCAGAGGGAGCCCGGCTTTATGATTACGGGGACCTTTTCCGGGAGGTTGCCGATGCGCTCAAAGACATGGGTCTGGTCGAGGAAGCGCTGCGGTTCTATATGCCCCTCCAACAGACCAACGAATATGCAGATGTCAGCTTCTTCATGGCTATGGGTGACTGTCTTCGGCAGCTAGACAAATTGGAGGATGCAGAAAACTGCTATCTTACTGTTGCAGAACATGACTCGAGACACATCCAGTCCCGTGTCCAGCTTGCACGATTGTATGACAGCCTTGGCATGGCTGAAGAGGCACTCAAGTACGTTAACGAGGCTGTTCTGCTCGAGAGACAAGAAATCAGAGGTGATCGTCGACGAAAGGACACAAGGCTGGAACAGCTGGTGTTGGAATTCAAAACTGCCGATATGGGAGTAGATGTGGGTGCAGCGCCGTTGAGGCCGCTTGCACCGAAGCCTGCAGGGGATGAGGGGACAACAGTCACACTTACCACCGTCGCAGGTCGGAAGCGCTCGGTGGAAATTGGAGCTGACCGGACAGAGAACGTGCTGTACCTCTATAGAAAGCTATCGCAGTTACAACCAAAGGTTGAAGAAGGGAACGCGGAAGCCACGGAGGATTGGTTGGACATTGCTGATGCTCTTCTGCGAGAGTTCCGGTCGAACCGGGCCTTCTATCCTGCTCAACGGAGCCTCACTTTTCTGGGTTATTCGCGCGATGCATACAAAAAGGGCGGGAAGACGAAAAGTGATACCATTATGGATGAGATGCAGGAAATGGCCAGCCGCCTCCAGGAATCCCTAGGTAAGATCAGCGCTACACAGTACGTTCTGATGGCCTCTGACTTTGTTAGGCAATGTCCCGGAAGAGCCTCTCGAGAATGTCGTACCGACCGATTACCATGGGATATCGTTCGATGAATGGCTTGATCTGTTCCTGCAGTATGCTCTTATTGTGGCGGGACAAGGCGAGCCAAGTGAAGCATATGATGCTCTTGGTGCTGCCGCTGATGCGAGCCTGTGGTATCATTCAAAATCCAGCCTGCGTCTGATTCATGTATGCTGGTTCTGTAAGTTCTTGACATCCCCATACGGAAGCGCAAACTGACATTGTCTAGCATGTGCACTGCGGGCAGGCGATGGGAAGACACTTGTGAACGAAGCTCGCTGGTTCATTAAGAAATATCAGTTTGTGACAGATACGTACCGTCTACAGGCCATTTTGAGCCGCGTGTCAGGCGACCCGGTGTTCTATTCGCCGCCAGAAAAGAAGTTTATGCTCCGACAGATCCGGGCCGTGGACTACAATCTTCCTAAAGAAAGTGCACGGACCCGGCTCAGCAGTGAGCCGGTACGACCGTCAGTGTACAAGGAGCGTGCATCTCTCACAACTCGTGACGAATCTGGAGAGCTGATCATGGCCGAGGAGATGGACATCACCCTGCTTTACTTGTACGGCCACATGCTCTTCTCTACCGACAGTTTCACCGAGGCGCTGAATTATTTCTTCCGTGCGTATGCGCTAGACGACCAGAATCCAGCGGTTCTACTCTCGATTGCGCTCTCCTACATCCATCAGTCTTTGAAGCGCCAGTCGGAAAACCGTCATTACCAGATTATGCAGGGTCTCTCCTTCATGCAGGAGTACCGACGTGTCCGGGAACGAAAGGGTTGTTCTCTCCAGGAGCGACAAGAAATGGAATTCAACTTTGCACGCGTGTATCATACCTTGAGTCTGGCGCATCTTGCCGTGGAGGGTTACCAGCGTGTCTTGGCCTTGGGGGAGCAGATCCGCGCCGAGCATCAACAAAAAAAACCCATCTCCCGGGTCACCCAACCGGCTGATGGTGAGGACGAGCCTACGACGGCTACAGAGTCTGAGAGCCAGGACACCTCTGTGGAGGACTTCTCCATGGAAGCAGCAATGGCTTTGCAGGGTATACATGCGCTGAATGGGGATTTCAAATCTGCCCAGGATGTCACTATGAAGTGGCTTGTTATTTGAGGATGGATGATTGTGATAGGAGTTATGGCTGGGGAACATTGAGATACCCTTTTGGATTAAAAATAGTACGGGCATTGATTGCTATTGAGGTGTTAAGCATTGTTCGTTGCCACTTCTGGGATGAATGTTGTACATGGAATATGCAGAATGACGTGCGAGGCTGTTCTGCCACAGACCTCAGGGCGCCACCATTTAGCCTCGGTGGACGAGGCTATACATGTTTTCTTGAACTTGCTTTACTTGCAACTTGTTAGCTAAGCTAATAGTCCATTATGGACACAGGGAGTAGTATGTTCTCTGGATTGAACAAAGACAAATATGTCAGCATTGCACAGTAGATCTTCTCAATATAGAAACATACTCACGTGTTATGCCGGCAATGGAATGAAACATGCAGCATATGCATGTCTATGATCCAACATGCGATACTACTTATAGTCACTGTATATATAGTACCATCACGCTGATACTGTCCTTCACGGTCAGCACACATGTGACTCCTCTGAATGACTCTTCAAGTATGGAATGTCAGACGGGTCATACTACATGCCTTCGTGTACGTTCTTGATTCCAGACTCGCAGGGGATGGCTTTAAAGAACCCCCTTGCTCCTTCCCCAGTATTTTTCTCTAAAAGCTAAATCCAAAGCATTACAATCATCATATTGTATGCTTTCAGCATATTGCTGGGGCCGATCTAGACCCTGAGCGGCCATCACCACAAACAACCACAGACCATGCCAACGGCAGCAGTCCTGCCCAGGCTGATGCGCACTCTGGTTGCCCTCACCCTCTGCTTTGTATTCGGCACGGCTTCCCTGCAAAATGACAACGCTCTCCCCGACTCGCTTCTAGCATGTCTGAATGCAACAGGATCATCGGTCTCGTACCCCGGCAGCGCAGCATACGATGCGCTCAACAGACCGCAGAACGCCAACTACAGCCCCCAGCCCGGCGCTATCATGACGCCGGCCTCCTCGGAAGAGGTGTCGGCGATTGTGAAATGCGTAGCCGCCGAGGAAGGGCGCATCAAGCTCAGCCCCCGAGGCGGCGGGCACAGCTACGCGGCGTACAGTTTCTTGGGGCACGTCGTGATCGACTCCAGCAACATGCGCGATGTCACTTTCGACGACGAGACACGAGAAGTGACGGTGCAGTTTGGCCAGACGCTCGGCCCGTTTGCCGAGGCAATGGGCCGCAAGGGGTATGCGCTACCCCATGGGACGTGTCCTGGGGTGGGCGTGGCCGGGCACTCGCTCGGCGGCGGGTATGGGTATACCTCGCGCAAGTGGGGGTGGCTTGTGGACCATAGTGAGTTGTGTTGTGTAGGGATTGGTGCGTACGCGAGGAATCCTAACCTGCGCCTACAGTTGTTGCTATGGAGCTTGTCGATGTTCACGGGGATATCAAGAAGCTCAGTAGCGGATCCACGGGGACTGATACCGAGCTCTGGTGGGCGTTACGCGGAGCAGGGGCGAACAGCTTCGGCATCGTGACTGCTTTCACATATGCGATGGAGATCGCCCCGGCGGCTACTGTGAATTTCAATCTAACGTTCGCCAGCCGGTATGACTGCTCTCAAGTGCTGCTGAGTCTCCAGAGTCTTGAAGGGAATGCGACGAGTGATGAAGGCCTCCCTGTTGAGTGGGGAGCAGATCTTGTCATCACAGGACGCGGACCAGGAGATACAGGCTTCTGCAGCATGAATGGGCAGTTCCTCGGCACCAAGCCTGAGTTCTCCCGTGCCATGGACAGACTGCTGGATGATCTTGAACAGCGCGGAGTGAGACCAGTAGAAAGGGAGTTTGATAGCCGCGAATTCACGGACTGGGTCGAGGCGCTGACAGACCTTATGGGCCCGCTGGACGAGCCAAGTGACCCTCATTCTTACTACGCGAGATCTCTGCTGGATGACGGAGCTCCGGGCTATACAGCGCATGACGCAGAGCGTATAATGGACGCCATTCAGGCGGCAAGAGGCGTCAGTGGCACTGCTAACCATGTAGCGTTCAACGTGGAGGGACCGAAATCCATGACCAACCAGCCGCCTCCTACCGGCGACATGTCGTTCATCCATCGACAGAGCCTGTTCATCGTCCAGATATACTCTGATCAATTTCCTGGGTCTGAGCATGAGGCTGCTCGCTCGGACGTTCTCACCAAGCTTGACCAGGTCACAGACGCTATCAAGGGGAGCCTGCGCGAAGGCATTTGGCATGCATATCAGAACTACGTTGATCCTATTTTGAAGGACTTTGGGAGAGCGTATTATGGGTCCAGTCTGGAGAGGTTGAAATCGCTGAAATCATTCGCAGATCCAAATGTGGTATTTGATTTCCCACAGGGCATAAACCATGCGTGATATAAGCTGCTTGTTGCAATAATAGCATAGATCAAAGAAATACATACTCAGGTATCCAGCAGGTATCACCATGTTGCTGTGTAAGCGTCGGCTTTATATAACGATCTCTTGGTTATTGCTTCCCCAGACAGACAGTGACTTACATCAATAGCATCATCACCAGCGCTATGAATGGCAAGCCCGTCGATAGGTAATTTGGTGTTGAACGAAAGTAGGCGAGCCTGATGAATTATATATTCCGGTGCTGCCACTTCGAGTTAGTGATTGATATCTCATGCTTCGACCTCTTCCAGGCTATAATCTCGACCTTGCAGATATCTGTCTAGTATGCAGATTAGAGTCCGTCCTATAAACACTCTTTATGTCACAATTTAGGAAACATCTAGTATAACAACAATAAAAATACAACACAGAATGTACCAGAACCATCTGAGCAACTCTGTACGACGATAAAAATATCACTGCCCCTTCCACGTGTCACTATCGACATCATCGAAGAAAACCGCCGACTGTCGCTGCATCTCAACCAACATGCTGTTCCGGCGCGGGTGGCGAGCCTCACGCAGGGCCGACGCCGTGGCGGAATCAACGCCAGAACTATCGGACATTTCCGCAGAGTTGGCATCGGCCTCTTTGGAATACTCCCCCGTCCGTTCGGGAAGATTCTGATCCAGACGTTCGTCTATCGGGTTGACGGGCCCGTTGCCATGACCGTTGCGGAGACGGAGCTGCGAGGGGGACGTGGCACGGCCGCCGCCGCGCGGAGCGGTCTGCTGCAGGCCCTTGATGATCGCGTACTCGATCTTGAGGCGGTTCTTGATGAACTGGATCTTAGGGAACGCGCTCTGCTGGCCCATATGGATCATTCGGGCCAGGCGCTCCGGGGTCGGATCAGAAAGGATGTAGTAGAAGTCGGACGGGACGGTCTTTGGCCAGATGGTGACGGTGCCACTGAACTTCTGCAGCCAGATCTCGCTCCAGTCTTGGCCCATCGGACGGGGAAGGAGTTCCAAGTGGCGGAGCACGCGCAGCCATTTATTCATGTCTAATTTGATGTACTGCTCTATGGCTGATCCCAGGAAGCCGCCGCGCCAGCCTCGCCCTTTTCTATGGGTGACGGGTCGCCCGACGGCGCCTCGGGAGCTGAAGAAGAAGAGGTTGATGTGCGGATTTACCTGCAAGGTGGAACGGTCAGTGGTACGTCTCGTGTGTATTGGGTGGGCTCATACCTGTGAGACGATCGTGAAGTTGACGTTGAAGTGGAGATTCAACGCCTTGATGGGAATGTCAGTCCGTAAGCTGCCGTCCTTCCACTTGTGACCGAACGAGTACGGTGCCAGTGTGCCATCGCGCTTCTTGGTCATCAGGACCACGGGGTTCAAGATGCCGGGGACGGCGGCAGAGGCGAGGACAGCACTCCAGATGACACAGTTCGGGGATGTCAGGTAGTTCGCCAGGATCGTGGGTGAATGGGGATCGGAGGGCACGCATGACACGTTCAGGATTCGACCTGTTCGCTCGTATGCCTCCCGGAATGTGGTGGATCCCCTGCAAAACCAGCTGCATTGTCGTGCCCACTCGAGGGTGTCGAATCGCGCTCCTGTGCGCCACCACCGCCGAACCCACGTCGTGAACCCTTCATGGCACGCTCGAATGCGGTGTGCCAGGGCGGGCACGAGTAACTGCTTCAGTTCTTCGTCGGTTCGCGTAGCAACCAGCGCAGCTACCAGTGCTCCCCCCGATGTGCCGGTTATGATCTCGGGCAAAACGTTGTTATCCAACAAAGCCCGGACAACTCCAAAATGGTAGTAGGCAAAAGTGGCACCACCTGATAGACAAAGCGCCGTGCGTCCAAAATTCGTATCCAGGTGCTTGAAATGATGATATTTGTCTTCGTCGCTGATCTGCTTAGATTCGGCAACCAATTCCAAGCAGGCCTTCACCTCGTCAACGTATTCCTGTACCAAAACTTTGGTCCCCGAGTATGTTTCGCTGTAAAGACGGGGGTTCTCCACACCGGCAAAATTGTTCTTGACACACGCTTCGAGGATAGTGCGCAGCTCCTCGACCGCCGACGACTCTGCCGCGTTGACCTGTTCGTGGTGCATCTCCCACTCCGCATCTTGCCTCAGCTTCCGCAGCTGCGAAACCAGCTTATTTATGGTGATATGGTCGTAGTACGCATTTTCGTCGATCTCCTTCCACGCATCGTTCCCCAGATGGGCATCGAGCGCCTCCGCGGCCTTGAGCCAGTCGCGATAATTAGTCTGCACATAGAGCTGTTTCCGCAGAGACTGCCGCTTCCCGCGCCAGGACACCCACTGCTCGTAGATGAAGATGTAGAAGCGGGTCAGGACATACGCTACACCCAGGAAGCTGATCCAGCCCAGCACAAAGGCCAGAAAGGGCCACTTCAGAACGGTGTACAGCACGCCTTCTCTGGTCTCATCCTTTGTTCGCCGCGGCTCCCTTCGGCGGCCGCGGGTCTTGCGGACGCGCTGGTAGACGGGGCGCCAGTCGTTGAGGGCGACGAGGGGCAACACGTCCTGGTCATTGAGGGCGTTTTCGAACCGTTGCAGATCATCCGGGTGGATGAATTCTCGGTCGTAGTCGGGGAGGGTACGAGGATCGTAAACGTCGCCAATTGCAGAATCGGTCATGATCAAGAAGCATTCATGGCGGGATTACGGGATCGGAATTGTAGGGATGGATGGGCATCTGTACCATGGCATTGGCAGGATTGCGAGACTCGAGTTGGAGGAGAAGATGACATCGACGTCACACAATCGGAGGCTACACCGCCACAGCGGTTGATCCAGCCACAGTAGTGGGGTAGATGCATGACTCAGCAGTGGCGGGAGACCCCGCGCCAGAGCCGAGATAAGAAGAACCATGGGTCCACACCCCCTCCCGCCAAATCAACAAGGGTTTAATCTTCTTTCTCAACAGGGAATGTTCATGGCGGACTCCGGCGTCTCAGCCGCTAAGAGGGTTTATCCCCGCTATCTCACTTCTCTTTATGCTTTCTCCTTAGTTTCTGTTGACTTTTCATTACAAGTATTATCAATTGGAATTGGATCTTCACCGACTTTTCGATGCAACCACGGGATATCTGAACATCTGAACACCCCTCTCAAGTAAACAAAGATCTCCGTATCACCTGAATAGGTAGAATGTAGGGGGTCCGGAGTATGTACCGACTGCTCGGTCTGGGGAACATTGTAAATGTACGGAGGGCCGTCCACATGCTTCAGAACACGCGGCCAGCAAGTTGATCGGCTGTGGGTAATCGTGGCATCTGTACATGCCTACGTACACCATACATCCTCTGGAACCAATCTGTCGTATGGAATCCAATCCAGTGGCACAGAGGCAACGAAAGACTCACAACCTTTTCTCGGCGTCTTCACCACCCGGATTGAATTTCGCCTTCAGCCTTCGAAAGAATATCGCGCGATTAGCGGTCAAAATCTCAATCATAGCTTGCTGAAGCGGCGATATATGATATACCACTTGTGTCATCTCCTGAGGAGTGGCGAGCGTCTACTCCGTAGTGAGCCGACTGATTGGAAGGAAGTGAATATCAACCAAGCCACTTTGACCTTTAAGCATTGCGGGGTAAATTCCCAGCCGTCATGTTCGTAGTCCTGAAAGGGGAACCGGAGACTACCTACCTTCCGGTGGGATGAAACGGATTCACGCTGTTGAGTGGTAGGAGCATGGAAGGATTCAACACGAAGTCGTATGCGCGAGGACGCTCCATCCGACTCCTCCCGCTGAAGGGGTCAACCTGGCGATGATTTGCAGCTACCGCACACTATGCGGGTTGGTCTGGCAGGCTACAGCTTCCCCCTAGGACGTTTTTGTCTGCGCCGCGATTCCTTGCGTAGGGGTCGGC
Source organism: Aspergillus hortae (assembly GCA_032158085.1). Lineage (NCBI taxonomy): Eukaryota > Fungi > Ascomycota > Eurotiomycetes > Eurotiales > Aspergillaceae > Aspergillus > Aspergillus hortae. Next base: position 1,820,463 of record JASVVY010000006.1, read on the forward strand.
TGCACGCGGGCTTACTCGAGAACATGATTATGAACGCCATGGATCTAACTGCAGCTTTAGTGAGCTTGGATTTAGCCTTCTCGGTTAGAGATCGCCGAGGGGCATCATATGGCCGATGTAGGCGCTCAGAGGCTGGCTGGGGAAAAAGGAATGAGACTCAATATCCTATCGCTTGCCCCTCCTTTCTTGGATACAAGATAGCAGACACCTACTGTCCACCGTTATGTCGGTGATAAATCACCCCTTGAACGGGCCGTTACTGAACCTACACAGGCCACTAAGACCGACGGCCGAGATTAATGTTCTCGCGCGGTTGCCGCCGCGTTGGTTTCACGGTGGCATTTGGGGTAACGTTATTGGGAAGTCGCAAAATCCTTAGCCCGAGGGTACCTCTACAAGTATTCTGTTAGTCAACGTCAGCCGTCACCATGGGAATGGATGGAATGGAAGAGTTCAAGTAGGGTTTCCCGAAAGAGGAACCTGCAGGAGGGGGGCGCGAATGAACCTCGCTCATGGAGTGTGGGAGGAAGAATTGAAACAGCCACCCTCCGCCCGTGATGGTGACTAAACTCTGCCCATCCTCTTCCGGATTCTCTCTAATGCATGAAGATCGGGCAAATCGGTGCTTTTTCCTTGGTCCGTGTGCGCCGTGCGCGCGCGCGATACATCCAACATGCATGACCGACTTTTGCAAACCCCCGTGAGGACTGACCAACCACGCCTCCCCGTCCGAGTCTACTCCATACACGATGTTTGCCTCGCACGCGGGATCACAACATGCAAATGGTCGCCATGGACACGCTCATTGGCAGGAGAATCGCACCTTCGCTGATCGTTCGAGCGGTTGACGGAGTGGAGTCGTCACCCGCCCTCGCACCAGTCGTCCGATCTCCATATCCACTTTTGGCTCGGGTTGGTCGTGTCTGATGCGTTGCTTTGTGTGTCCGAGCCGGTACTCGTCTTGCCGGCGCGTATTCCCGGGCGTGGCTCCATGAGCGCATCGAGTGGAGATGCAAGTCCCATCGTGCTACTCCATACCGCCTATGTGGATGAGGTAGCACCGTTTGTTCGCAAATGGAACTGCCTACTTTCTTCACGATGTCATTCTGCGGGTCATGTGCGAGGCGACGCTTGGGCTAAATCTGATTATCGTTCCTAAGGCTCTCCCCCAATGACGAACTAATCTCCCGTCCCGTTCTTTGTCCTATGTCGGAGCCAGCAAGACGAATGAGCTCTTGCCGGAGTCGCCGCCAAGAAACCCGAGCTTGCATCGTGTGAGACACGATTGATTCAGGGATCAAGTGCACCGCATCGTCGTACCGGCCGCTCCCTTACGTCGTGCATGATATAAAAAAGTTTTATACATGCATACATATGTATGCCGTGGGTCGCGGGCTTGCACGCAGAAGCCTCCTAACATCGCAATTTACATGCGGCATAGCTGCGCGGCAGGCAGCAATTCGGTTCGCTGGGCGATGGCGCAACACTCCCTGCCTCTTGATAGATATAAAACTCTCCTACCGCGGGAACGCCGTTTCAGACTTCTTTATTTGCCTTTACCATCCGGAGCAAACTGGGCAGGGATTTAATTTGTATGATACCCGCGGTTCTGAGCGCGTATTGCGTTCGAAACGCGGTGTACCGGGGTACCGACACTGGATCGCCCTCCGATCATAACATCGCCTGCTATAATTCGAGGCTGACCGTGGCTATTTATTCTGTATGGTGATTCGTATGTCCCGTCAAGCCTGCAGACGGGGGATTGGTGGGCAGCCGCGAGGCTGTCGGTCACCGTACCATCCACAATGATTCATGAACGTCATTGATCTAAGGCGCGGGGCCAATGTGCGTGCAGCGATGGATGTTTCCGGGCGATCACAAGAACGTGGGGCGTGGTGGATGAAGAAGAACACCAAGAGGGGATGAAGGTCGGAAATGAACAGGACAGATGGGAACCATGGATCGAATGATGGGGAAACGGTCTATCTGGCACGGCAGGAGGGGGACTCACCGAAGAATGTGAATGGTGGTGGTGTGATGAGGCAGGCATGTGTATGTGTGTTTGTGTGTGTGTGTGGGATAGAGCGGTGTGACTTTTGATAGTGATTGATTTTGATGGTTGGTTCGGACCACCAAACTTAGTATACCGGGTCGCCTATTGTGATGCTTGTATATCGAGGCGACCGAGAGGATGATACTGGATGAGGGAAACAGTCATCCTGAACGCGATTTCCGAGTCATCCCTATGAGAATCGTGATGATGACTCGGTCATATCCTGGTCAGTTGATCGGACGGAGGCAAATTTGACAGTCTCCACTTGAGCCTCCCAGGGATGATAATATCATATCAGGTTTACGGTCAGTGCGAGATACTTACTATAGGGAGTAGTACAGTGTCTTCGGAGAAATGGTTATCTTCCGGATCTTAGATAGGCCGTGCACCCAGGGACGGGATCGATCAGAGGCGGCATGGATCCAGGATGTTCTACATGTACGGAGCATACGATGGACTGACTCTTGCGTCCCCTGAATAGGGGGTTCATTCGAGCCGTTTCTTTTCTTTTTATTATTACTATTTATTACTACCCGTATGTACTGTCTTTTTTTAACCCTCGTCCTTTGCAGTGCCTCTAGAGCCTCTGCAGGAAAGCGTCATGCAGGTGACCCAGAACCGGCGGTGATTCGCCTGTGATGCCTCCGCCAGGGCGCTATCAGCTGCACGTTGAAAGCCCCACTGCCAATCACGGGTGGTGTTGATAGCGAGAGAAGGTTGCATCGGGTAACAGTCGAGCTCCGCCCCAGCACGGGTCACTCCTCCCCTCCGATCATCGTCATTCAGCTAAAACTTTTCTTTGCCCGCTCTTTCACCCGCCCTGCATCCTGTGGGCGGTCTTCATGCTGCTGCTGATCACTCCATTATCATTACTATGTACTATTATTATGACCGCATCAGAATTGAATTCTCTTCGGCCAAGCGTGCGCGATCGGTTTACATCCGCTTCACTCTCGTGTTGTCATTCAGAGTACGAGTTATCTACTCCGTAGGACTCCACCGCCTGTCCGAGAGCCGAAGAATGTCATGACGGAATCCCTTGGGTCCAGCGTTGTTTTGATCTGGCAATCAATCATATCCCGCTCTGATCTGAAACCGTCCAGATATTCACCTTCCTCGTCATGTTCAGGAATGGTTCCAGGGAGGGGTAGAACCTTAAGGACATTATCCTCATTCCAGACGGTGACCTCTCATTTATTGATCTCTCATGGAAACATATGCGTACCAGGGGTAACACTCCCCAGATGAGTCTACCCCGAAACAGCTGTCCCGAGGACTAACCCGGTGGCTGACCATGGTTCGGCTCAAGCGCGATACTCCGTAGATTTTGATAGGGACGGCAGCAACAGGAGACTAAATCGAATGGAGGTTGCCACCGGTATTGTGGTAAAGGAGGAACGAAAGGGACGGCGGGAGAAGTTACCATCATATAATGGAATCACGACAGGAATAATAATAACGGACATATTAAAGCGTCTGTTAGTTTCAGAGGATCAGCTATCGAGTCAAATTTCCAACCCTATATTGGACGGGACTAAAGATGAGTGGTCCCCGCCATACCATACGATACCGGTGCACGTACGTACCTCGACTCCTATCCCGATAACAACCATCACCAGCGCCATCATAATAAGAATAATAATAATAAGCGAGCGTAGTCATAACAACCAACTAATAAGCGTCCGTTCCGATACCTTGGTCTTTTGTTCGAACACGATTCTTTGACAGATGACTTGGAGTTCTAAATTAATATTAGATCTTAGACGTCTCTATCGTCTATCAACCTTTTTCTCTATCAGGATATTATCAGCTTACCGTCCGCCTAAGCCCCTCCTCCCTCAGCTGATTGATCCAGTGCACATCCCATTACCCACCCTTGGCTTGCCCCCCCATCGTGCATACCACCACTAAACTACTAGCCTGACTAGCCTCTGGTGCTTGCATATTAGATTTACCTTCCCCCGGCCCTGTCCTATCCTGTCTGGTCTGGTCTCACTTTTTTTTTTCCTTCTCCCTATCCCGTCCTATCTACTCTATCCCATCTCATCTTCCCTCCCCTTTTCTCCAACGACCTTCCTCCTCCCCTTCTCTCAGTACGCCTCTTCTCTTTGCATTGTCCAGGCGACAAGCTCCCTGCAACACGGGATTGGAGGGTCTTTTCCTATTCAGCTTTCATCATCACCGCTGTTGTGGGAGGTTTCGTGAATTCATTTCGTCTTTCTTGTTGTTCATTTCGCCTCGGTTCTCCATTCTTCTGTAGACTGCATTTTCATTCTATCTATTTCGATATTTCCCAGGTATGTCCCTCGCTCGTGCTTGTCCCACCTAGACTGACCACGTTTGTCCCAAGGTCCACGCGTCTCCATCCTCTCCTCTGGCCTTGAGCAAACAAAATGTCGACTCCTGTCTCCAACTTTACGAGTATCCTTTGAGCGTTCCTCTTCAGAGTTCGCCTGACTGGACCCTGTCTTGTTGGGCAAAGCGTTGTCCGTAATGGAGAAGCTGAACACTGAAGATGGACAGCTTTTCATCAAAGTATGTCTTCCGGCCTCGACGACATCTCCGAGCTACTAACAAACCCCACAATCTAGAATCTCGCCAGTTTCGTACGCACGCACGAGAAAGCTCTTGCCAATGCCCTGCAACTGCGCCGTCAACCCTCCAAAAATGGATCCTCCTCCCATACCCAGTCCGGCTCGTCTTCGAGCTCGACTACCGCCACTCTCGCCGCCGCTCTCTCCTTCGGGGCACTAAAGTTCACCTCGCAAAATATCAAACCCGCGAAACTGACCCTCACCCCTCACCACCTCTTCTACCTTCTCTCCCGCTTCGAAGACTTGTCCATTTCCGTGGGTCCGATGAGTGTCCGTTTGGAGAACATCCAAACCGATGTATCTCAATCCTATGTCTCCTTTCTGAATAAGCCCCAGCGATCGCGGGGTGACCGAGACTCCATTCATTCCGTCTCCAGTGTCCGTAGCGTCATGTCTGGTATGAGTGGGCTCTGGTCATCATTCGGTCTAGGAACAAAGGACTCCGTATCCAAGTCGGAAAAGGCCAAGGCGGCTTTAGAAGCGGACCTTAAATACCTATACTCCGCCTTCACCAAAATCCCCTGTCTCCGTCTAGCCCCGGATCGCCGCGCGCGCCTGATCCGCGGATATGAGGAGTTCCCCTTCGACACCGCTGTTCCTCTCCACTCCTTCAAAAACCTGGGTGCTTTAGAGATAATTGACATAGATTTCCGCTCGTTTTTCGGCTGGGACCGACTTTCCGAGCAACTGAGAACATTGACTGTGAAAAGGGCCAACCTCGAGGATCCCGGCGACTTGCTTACCGGGATCGTGCTTGACGATATTGATAAGCGTCGCAGACGGTCTTCCAAGCACCAGCCGTCACCGGTGTTGGGATGGAATGGAAATACGCACCCTCAGCCGGTCCATAAAACTGAGATGTCCGGATCGCTCTCTGCGCCGGGGTCTCCCGTGGCCGATGCGCCGTTTGGTTCGAGCGCCAGCCCCAAAGCCGCTCCGATGATCCGAGGTGCGTCCGAGGGTGCCAAAGGCCGGCCACGGACGGGAAGTATCTCTCCATCGCGTCCGACCAGCTCGAAGCACTCGTATCGTCACAGCCGAGGGAATCCTTCACACATACGCCGAACGGGATCCGGCAGTTCGAACTCCAGTGAAGCCTCCGGACACCGCAGCGGAAGTTCGTCGAATCTCCTGGCTGGGATCCTCCCCCCGACGAAATGGCGATTCCTGCGACATCTCGGTCTCCCGGACAATTCGTTGACGACCCTGACGGCCGCCAGTCTGGCCCCGGTGGCCAACACGCTCCAGTCCCTCGACCTGTCCGCCAATCTGTTCACCGAAGTTCCCGATAGCTTGGCCTCGTTGGTCGCCTTGAGAGCGTTGAATCTCGCCAATTGCATGATTGAGTCTCTGCATTCCTTGTCTCGCAACCCGCTCCCCGCCATCACCGCTCTGAACCTCCGAGGCAACCGTCTTCGCTCGTTGGCCGGCATCGAACGACTGCTTTCGCTGGAGCGGTTGGATCTCCGTGATAACAAGCTGTCTGATCCAACGGAGATCGCCCGACTGACCTGTCTTCCTGAGATACGGGAGATCTGGGTGTCGGGCAACCCGTTTGTGAAGACCCATTCCGGGTACCGTGTGGTGATATTCAACTTGTTCCGTCGCACGCCGGGGTATGCAGAGGACATCATCATCGACGGTTCAGGACCAGGGTATACGGAGAGGAAGCAGTTAATCGAGCGGGTCGCGGAACCCGAAGCCGCACCGGTCATCCGATCCGCCGCCGCCGATCATTCAGCCGTTGTCAGCAAGCCTACGATCTCGATTATCCCAGGGAGTCATCCGCCCAAAGCTGGGGAAGAGCAAGAGCGGCCCACGCGGCGAGGGACACCGGATGTCAAGGAAGTGGGGTCCAGTCGTCGCAAGAAGGGTCATCGGCGGAGGATAGTGGACCTGTCTGTCGAAAAGCCTTCCACTGATGGTAATGAACACCCAGGTGCAGTGGTGCCTTCTGCCCTTTCCGTTCCGCACCTTCAATTACCCGTTGATCCGTTTGTCACGCCGTCTGCCGACCGTCAATGGAAATCTGATGGTGGACCTCAGGCCGGACCTTCGAATACGCACGTGCCCCTTAGTGCTCGAGAGCTCCCTCCGCTGCCCGTGGAAGAAGCTCTGCCGATCCCCCGCTCCCTTCAGGGAGCGGACTGGAAGGTCGACCAGGAGTTTGTCCAACGGCAGCTTGAGGCTCTGAAGCAAGACGTGGGCAACGGCTGGCTAACTACGTTGGGGGAACGCGGTTGGGAACAAGCGTCGCGAGATCTCGGCGAGCCCAGCATGATTGCGACGGATTCCCTGGCTCGACCGAACACCCAACCGATCCTCAGCGGTGGTCACGCGCTCGGTTGATATTCGTTGGCATCATGCCTTCTTTCAAAAGTGGATTTTGACCCCGTTTTCTCACATAAAAAAGAACCCCCACTCTTCATTGATACATCGATATACACAACCACCTCCTCGCGGAGGACTGAGCATACTCTACTGCTGGTTGAGCACGTCCTTGGCCAGCGGTTTACCGAATCCCGGCTGCATTGTTGAAGGCGTTTAGTGATCTGATGAGATTGCGGGCCGGATGTATGAACGCTTGTCATCGCCTCCGCTTTCCCCTCCCATTTGTTTCCATCTGCACTCTTCATTCGACCTTTCGGCTGGTCCATACTATATGATGGGAGGCATTCATTCTTCCAAGAGTCTTTAGACCACTTGTACTGTACTGAGGTGTACTGGTGTTGCAGGCGTTTCTGATTGTTTCTCTTGTTTCGACCTGGTTTGGTTGATGATGTCGCGGGATGATTCCTCTTTAATGATATCTTGGGGGGGTTATGGATTTCCATTTTCGATTCTGTTTTGAGTTTCTTGCGGGATGTATACCTTTGGAACCTTTTTTGTTCTGTCTTTCCTGCTCCTGTTTCGTTTTGCCCTGAGAGCAGTGATGAGTTTCGGACCTAATGCATGAGCTACGAAGATGTTGTGATGATATTCTCCCATGACTCGGGTACTAGGATTAGTCGAATGCAAACCGTTTGGCGCTGAATTGTTGATGTCCACTGGTATAATAGATAGTAGGGACGTGGTCCATGGAGGGGCTCCTTGCAGCTGTCCATGGTCGGAAGAGGTCGAAGCGCCGCGATGCTATTTTGGGACGGACTGGATGGGAGTGGGACGATAGGAGGGAGCGGGGGGTAAGCTGATAGAATATAATTCAAGTAAGAGAAGAGAATGTTCAGTGATGTTTAAAAGACTTGCTAGAGAGAGAAGAGTACTACCTGGTAGATAGAACTTGGTAGATGAAGAGACTGTTGTATACTACCTCTACCGTAGGTACGGGTAGAGCGAGAGGTGGAGGAGAGGATGATGTTCAATACGGTAATATTACGCCTCCCTTTTTCTCCCTGCAAGCTGAATTCCCTTTTCTCGCTTTCTCGCTTTTCTCCTCTCCTCCTCCTCCTCTCTCTCTCCTCCCAACCAATCTCCATTTGGTGAGTCTTTCCTCCCTCTATCTAGTCCGTCCATCTTCATCATCCTCTGCTCCCGAACTAACCTCGTATTTCTCCTTCGTTTCTCCCCACTGCAGAGCTTGTGGATTTGTTGCAAATTTTCCCTCGCCGCCCCAAAACACAAACAGTCCGACCGGCCGACCGCTGCGAAGAAAAAGATCTCCCTTGATTGCCGACAACCGTTTCCATCGCCTCGTCGTCGTCGTCGTCGTCGTCTTTTTCTTCTTAATCTTCCGTGGTCGACAGCTCCCTCACGCCACCTTGCGCTCGTGTAGAATCGGTTGACCGTCTCTTATCTCTCGTCTTTTCCATCCTTTGTCGCATCGTTCCCATCGCGTGTCTGTCGCCAATCCGTCCCGGAATCCGAACCACTCCTCCCCCAACGAGTTTTTCCCCTCGTCTTGCACGCGCGCCTTATCTCCTTCACCACCATCCCCCATCCACCAAAGGTAGTGGGAGTCATTCACAACTTTCTGGCGTCACCGCCAGATCCCTCCGTTGTCCTCAAGGCCATTCGGCCTGTTTCCGCCGCCTTTTACTTTCGGTTTTCTTAGATCCCGTTTGGTAAGCCTTCCGCCCCTCCTCCCCCATCCGCCCTGTCGTCTCCCATCATCCATCCAGAGAGGGAAAAAATTCTCCAGGCGGTTGATTCACGCGTTTCTCGCGCCCTCGCCTTCAATACTGGTTGCCGTATCTCTATTCTTGAGTGATCCTAACACCTTCCTCGCCACAGTCTATAGACGCCGCGTCATCAATCGTGCCGAGCTCTTCGCCAGCGATTCTTCGCCCTCTTTCTCTTCTCTTTTCTTCGTCGTCTTTCTTTTGTCGCCCCGCGCCTGTTCTAATCAATTCCATTACCCTCCGTCTCTTTTCTTCCCCCTCCCCCTTCCCCATCTCTCGCTAAAGCCACTTCGTCATGGCGGACCAAGAAGTGGATCTGGACTCGATCATTGATAGACTGTTGGAGGTGAGAGGCAGCCGTCCGGGAAAGCAGGTTCAGCTCCTGGAGTCGGAAATCCGCTATCTCTGCACCAAAGCCCGTGAAATTTTCATCTCTCAGCCCATTCTACTGGAGCTGGAGGCCCCCATCAAGGTAAGACCAATCCACCGTCCGGAGCCGCCGCTTCGTATGAGAATTGCGTTTGAGATCGTGTTCACTAACTTCCCGGTGCTTTCAGATCTGTGGTGACATTCACGGCCAATACTACGACCTCCTCCGTCTGTTCGAATATGGCGGCTTCCCCCCAGAGGCCAACTATCTGTTCCTGGGCGACTACGTCGACCGTGGCAAGCAGTCTCTAGAGACTATCTGTTTGCTTTTGGCCTATAAGATCAAATACCCTGAGAACTTCTTCGTCCTTCGCGGAAACCACGAGTGCGCGTCAATCAACCGGATCTACGGATTCTACGATGAGTGCAAGCGGCGGTATAACATCAAGCTGTGGAAGACCTTCACGGACTGCTTCAACTGCCTGCCGATTGCCGCGATCATTGACGAGAAGATTTTCACCATGCACGGTGGTCTGAGCCCCGATCTCAACTCGATGGAGCAGATTCGCCGGGTGATGCGTCCTACGGATGTAAGTTCGGCTTTTCTTTCATTACATCCCCCAAATTCCGCCCCCAAAGTAATGCGCGCCGGGAGGTTCCCGGTTCTTTCCGAGATCCCACCTACGCAGATGTACAACAGAATCTGCCGGGCTCCGTGAAGCTCAAGGCTCGACTTGCTGACTGAAATAGATTCCCGACTGCGGTCTTCTGTGCGATCTGCTGTGGTCCGATCCGGACAAAGATATCACCGGCTGGAGCGAGAACGACCGAGGTGTGTCGTTCACGTTCGGTCCGGACGTCGTATCACGCTTCCTGCAGAAGCATGATATGGATCTGATATGCCGTGCGCACCAAGTCGTGGAGGACGGATATGAGTTCTTTTCCAAACGACAGCTGGTCACGCTATTCAGCGCGCCCAACTACTGTGGCGAGTTCGACAACGCCGGCGCGATGATGAGTGTTGATGAGAGCTTGCTTTGTTCCTTCCAGGTAAGCCGGACGCCGAGGTGTGACTGGACCGAGCTAATTATTTTTTCTTGCGGTAGATCTTGAAACCAGCAGAAAAGAAACAAAAGTACGTCTACGGGGGCACGAGCTCAGGCCGACCCATTACTCCTCCGCGAAAGCAAAAGAAAAAGTAAGAAATCATACGAGCTTTTCCATGTGCAGCAGGTTCGGGCGGAGATAAGAAAGAGCGGCATATACCCATCCACCTTTGTCACCACACGAGAGACCCCTATCGCAACGTACGACATCGAATGGCCATGCATTAGACGACCGGAAGCAGCAGAGATACCGAACCACGCGAGAGAGAGAGATTCTCCTCACCGAGAGGCAGACCGTCACCTCAACCACCTCCCCGCACATGAACGCAGCGACTCGAATAGTTTCCCTTTCTTCCTCTTGTTCTCTCTCGGCTTTAATGACTTTTCTCTCTGGAAGGCACTTCTGACAGTAGGGGGGTTGGTGTTGTTATTTTATTGTCTTGTTTCTCGCCGATTTCCATGTTTATTTTCCCATCTTCTTGTTCCATTGTTTTGTCCGATTCATTCCATCGTCCGGGAAGGGGAAGCGACGGGCTGCATCTGGTGTTCTCGTTTGCTTGTCTTTTTGAAAAGAAAATCTTCCTGTGAGTGTAATGCCAACCAATAAGCAACGACTGTTCTCTTGACCTGGTGCAATGAGACGAAGCCGACTAGGATTGGCGGTATCCTGTACACGATGGATGGCCGTACACTATATGGTCCTGTATTCTAGATCATATTGGACATATCGATACTGCGACATGTGGTAGGAGAATCTACGTAGAGACAAGGTAGAGATTGACGCTATGCTGCATTCAAGCTAAAGAGACGGACGGTACGGTGGTATGAAACAAACAGAACAAGCAGGACTTGAGACGGATGGGCCGGTCTAGTTTTCTTCCCCCAATGGTCGAGCAATCGACACATGTTTCTTACGAGAGTGGACGACAATGTTTAGACATACTGCGACAACCACCGGATCCCCTCACCGTAACCTGTCAAACATCAGCATCAGCACCGCGCACGAAACAACCCGAAGGGAGTAATAGGGAAGGCATACCCTGTCTCATGACAACCGAACACATAAACACCTCAATAGGCCGGATCCCCTCAAGCGGCACCTTGCCCTTCCCCGTGGTCTGGTACAGCCCGAGCTGGTGGCGCAGCTCGTCCTCGCTGACGGCGTCCGGGTGGTCGATCTTGTTACCGAGGATGAGGAACGGCACCTTGGCCAGCTCCTCCATGGCGAGGAGGGCGTCCAGCTCGGCCTTGGACTCGGGGAACCGCTCGTAGTCCTTGGCGTCGACCAGGAACACGATGCCGCTGACTTCGGGGAAGTAGTCTTTCCAGAGGCGGCGGGCTATCATCATCATTATTGTTAGTTTTGGTTGTTTATTTGGCTGGGTTTTGTTTGGCGGGCGGAGGGGGTGAAGGGGGAGGACGCACCCTGCTGATGGCCGCCGAGATCAAAGGTGGTGAAGCGGTTGTTGCCGATGGCGAGCTCCTCGGACGCTGCATGTGTGCACCGTTAGTATCCAGCTTTGTGTTTGCGGTGTCTGAGGTAGGGCCATACTCGGATGGGCGGTCGGCTGCAGGATAGCGACGCGGTCGTTCTACCAGCAATATCAATATTAGCATGTTGTCTGGGCCAAATCTCCCGTCCAATTGGCGGAACCCACCTTGAGCATGTGCAGAAGGGTCGTCTTGCCGGCGTTATCGAGACCCAGGAACAGCAGCTTGGCGTGCTTGTTCAGCAGGCCCAGCGAGGCCAGAATGTCGTAAACTGTCATCCATCGTCGCTCATGTCAGTCTCCATCTCGGAACCGATTATTCTCCCCGTCCTCTTTGCTGTTTGTTCCCCCTCCGGAGTGGTGGGTGGACTCAAGTCGACGGCAACAGGCACGCGAACTTACACCAGTTGATGATCCACATGATGGAAAAACGATCGGTCGATGCGCAGAAACGGAGACGGCTGCGTGGGTGGTGGCGGGAGGTTGCGATGGGCTGGCGAGGACAGAGAAGCGAAGAGAAGAGGGAGACCGTCCGGGACAGGTTGACTGACGTTGAGTTGGACCGCTGGGTCGCTAGACGCCCTAGCCGAGCGGCTAGTTGCGCGGGTAACATTGGTGCCTCAGGCAAGATTCACATCATTGCCACATCACGGAATCATGCCGACTTTGCTACCTTTGCTACTTCAAGGTTACAGTGCAAGTTATTGAGGTCAGGTTGACTGCATTGACTTTACAAACAAAGGGGTATACTCCATAGCCGCCTCCATGCAAACGAATGCGAACAAATATGTATACGGGAAAGAATGAAGCGACCGCCTGTAAATGCAGACAGATGTCCTCCATGAGGATAGACAGATAGTAAGAAAGTAAGACCGTTGACACGTGACGTAGTTAAAAACAATAAGCAACTGTAGCGAATGGCGCTCGCTCAAATGTACACCAATCAACCCATGATGATCAGGGGTGCAAAAAAGAAAAGACTGGGTGACCGTTACAATCAAAAATATGTACAAGAATGACACGGTCCACCGGACGAGCTTAAACAGATAGGACGAGCTGCGCGTTCTCTCCAACGCCATAGGCTCGGCACCTCTCAGCAACTGCGAGGCCCAGGTCCTTCATCCGTTCGGCGCCCTTGCCGGGGATCGGTCGTCGCTCCATCTGCTCCTTAGCAGCTTTGCGACAGTGTTGACGCCAAAACTTTTCCTTGCGTTTCTGGCGTTTCTTTTCGAGCCCCTCGACGATGTCGATCGGGCCTCGCGTATGCACCTCGCGCGTACGGGAGGACTCCCGCTCTGGGGATTCCCGGAGTGGGACGATGCCCGTCCACTGGTGCGACTTGGTGAAGAAGGGGTTCGGGGTCCGGGGAAGCGACTTGGTCCGAGTCATAGGAGGCCGCTGCACCAATTCACTGATGTTCATGCCGCGGGGATCGAGGCGGGGCACGTCCTTGGTAGCCGCGCTCTCGCTCTTGAAGGGCGACTTGAACTTGACCGGCGGAGGCGGAGAACGAAGGCGACGGGGAGACAAACGAGAATGGCGACGAGTCGGCGGCGGCGGCGAAACCATCCGGCGCGGGGACGTCCGGGGCGACTGCTTCCGTGACTGGTCGGCACCAGGACGTCCGCGAGGTGCCTCATCGACCACCATCGACTCGGCCAGTCCATCGTCGTCTTCCTCATCCTCTGGATCCGACGTAGGGAAGCTAGGGTCGATATCCTGAGGGATGACGATCTGCTTTGAAAGACGACGCTGCTCCATGCACGACTTATAGGCGGCTTCCAAAGGCCGGTCCTCGTCAAACGTGCCGCAGACGAAATCCGTGCTGTCTGGCAGGTTAGGAGTGCTGGGACGCATCTTCGGAACCTTGGTCGGCCGGCTCACGGACTTTCCGGAGAGCGCAGGCGGCCATCTTCGACGACGGTCTTCCTTGGCAGAGTCAAAGGACGTATTGGAATCGCGACGGGGGAGGACGGTACGGGGAATTTCGAGAGTCTGAGGCGTCGTAGCAGCCGTAGTCGACGTTGGGGCCCAGAATTCGTATTCCGAACCATCCTCACTCTCATCTGAATCGGCGAATCCGGCCTCGTTGTCGGACTCGTTTCCATCATCAGAGACGTCGTGAACAGTCGAGTCGTCGTCGGCGTCCTCATCCTCCTCATCCTCATCTTCGTCATCCTCGTCCTCGTCCTCTTCAGCTTCCTCCTCTTCCATGGCTTCCTCAGCCTCAGCTTCTTCACCGAGCTTGCGGATCGCATTTTCTTTCTTCATACAATCACTCAAGGTGATCTTCTCTTTATAATCGGAAGACTTGACGACCCATTCGTCGTCCTCCTCAACGGAGCTAGCAAACTCATGAAACCGGGTAGCCTCCGATTCCTCAAACTTACCCAGTCCACTCGGAATGACGGCCCTGCGGTCCGGAGCGGGAGACTTCTGCTCCTGGGGCGACGGGATGGACGGGGCGGTCTTCTCCGGAGAAGCCTTCCGAGCAACCGGCGCGGGCGATCCACGAGGCCGCGCGCGGCAGGCGGCTCCGCGGAGGGGAGAGCGCTCTTGGCGGGTGTCCGGATCGCGAGCCGGACAGACAAAGGTGAGGGTCGTCTTCCGCTTCAGGGGTTCGGTAGGAGTGGGTTCACTATCCTTACCCTGTGCGACGGGTCGTTGAGGCGTAGGGGGTTGTTGTTGAGGCTTCGGTTCCTCCGCTTTCCGTCCGCAAGCGAAGCTGATGCACCTCTTGCGTCCCAGGTTGGCTTCCACTGCAGACTCACCCGCTTGACCAGCGACAGCCTTGTTGTTTTCCGTCCGTGCCGAAGAACCTCTGTTGGTGAACTGGGCCGGCAGTGGAGGGCTTGGGGTGTTGGACAGGGACGGACTCGTCAGACCGCCATCACTGGTGAGCTCGGCGGTGGACATGCCACTGATGCTGTAAGGGTAGGAGCGGCAGAGGGGGTGATCCTGAGACGGGTGCTGCTCCGACGGACCGAGAACCGGACTGTGCTTGAGGGCCCGGGTGAGGAGGGATTCTTTGTGGTCGGTGACGACGGTGGGGGATTTGACGTAGACTAGGCCGTCGTCGGCGTGGATGGTAGAGGTATCGATAAAATGATGTTCTGGGGGTTCGTCCACGTCCTCAGCCATGTCGTTGTCCTGGTGGACAGGCTTGTTGGACTGATGAGGTGAGAGTAGCATCTTCAATAGGTTGTGCAGAGAGGCAAACGGTCGATCACCACCACGGAAGTGAGCCATCCCTTTAGGGGTCCCAACTGGAGATCAGGTAGAGAAGACCACAGAGAGGGAGAGAAGGAAGAAGAGGGAGGTGTGGTGTGGTGAGAAGGTGATGAGGTGGTGGGTGGCGGGACGATGAGATGAGGCCTTTCAGAAAGAGGTAAAGATGAAATCACAAAAATGCGATAAGAAGATACTCTCTCAAGAATCGATCAATCAAAGAGATAACCGATCGACCCAGAGGACGACAGAAGAAAAAGGGGTCCCGTCAAGGACGCAAATTGTCATGATATAAAACGGCACATGATGGGAAGGCAAGTATAGAAGTAGTCGTGGGCGGGAGGTATATGTGAGGGGGGCGGTGGAAAAAGGAAAGGGAGCGTTCAAGTATGCGGGCCAAGAGGATGTACGCCTTCTTCAGAGGATGGCAGCTCAGAGAGCGCCAGGAGAAGAAGACGCGTCGAGAGAGATAAACTCCCCAGTTGAATGAGCTGGCTGTGTGAGGTGGGAGAGGAGAGTGGAAGATCGAGATGGAGGAAGAGAGGAAGAAGGAATGTTCAAGTCGGAGAATAAAAAAAAGGGAATTAAAATTATTATTAAAAAATCAGAATAAAAAAAAATTCATTAGAAAAATAATTTCCCCTCCCTGATTTATCGAGATTAAATGATTTTTAATAATACGACTGCGGGAAAGAAGAGGGGAAGAAGTCATGGAAGTACTGAAAGATTCCCGTCCGGCGTATTGCCACTGCGTTGAGATTTTCAAAACCCGACTGCAAATGACTTCCAGCCAATAGCCACCCACAGCCCGGCTCCACTTTCGTTTTTGCTCGTTTTTTACTTTCCAGGTAAAAGCAAATGTACTACCTAGAGGTAGTCATCGGTTCCTGCGGCTACTCTGACTTCGTGCAGGGAATAGAGATCGGGGATGTTGAAAATAGTAACATGCATCGAAAACGCACGAGAACAAAGGTCCCATGTTCACAAGAGATTCTGATGAAAGAGACCTGCCGTGGAGGGTGTCTTTGTAGGAGCGAGGACTTCTCCAAGGGTCTTGACGGTTGGTAGAAGTCGGGGACGAGCCGGTTTCATCCATCGGGAGGTCCAGGGAGAGAAAATACTATGAGGGATTTTGCGACACCTTCTGCATCGAGCAACTGCGGCGTCTGACTAATATATTACTGAACCGTCCATTACATGACGTTGAACCCCCAACATATTCAACTTCTTATCGTGACATTTTACCTAAGAACAGTCGCTCTTCCAAAATCCACGACGCCGGGCTCGCTCGGCGTCGTCCTACACTCCATCCGGGGTCAGACGCTGTACCACCCTGTCCGATCGGATCCTAGATTCAACGAGAAAGTACGATGCAGATGGGGGTGCCAATGCAGTCACCCCCGAACTCCATCCACGAGGAAGCGGCACGAGTGGGTGTCAGAACGCCGTAATTTACCGGTCTCCAGACGGCACGACTCTCCCGACCAGACCCTCCCGGAATCAGCTACATCTCATCATCATTATCAAGATCCAGTTGTTGGAGAGATATGGATTAAAGAGCTCGCTATCATCATTATCCTCTAAGGGTTTGTGTCTACTCTGTATGGTTCCTTGCATCTGAATTATTGCGGGCTATGATCACGCTCGAGCGAACCCCTACAGGGTATGTGGAGAGTCGACTGGCCTCACTATGAACTAGCCTTCTCCAATTACCCGGTGTAGGTCGATCCGGCGCTCTACGCGCTTCCTCGAATCCTCCCTCCGTTATTACTCCGTGGGTTGGATTACCCCTCATCCTCTCCATCATCCATTCATGGTCTTCGAACTGATAGCGAAGACTACGAAGTACGCGCCATGGAGACGCTCGTTTTGCGCGTTCCCTTCGCTTCACCACGCCCTTGAGGTTCCTGATCCGGTCAATTGTGTGGGCTGGGCGGGTCTGCCGTCTCGATACCCTAGGTACACCCAGGACTAGTCAACAGTCGTACCAAGAACCATCCCACAAAAAAAAAAAAAAAAAAATAGGAAAATAAGAAATTATGGAATGTTGGTGGAGCCCCAATACGATACAGACAGAAGGGAAACCGAGAAGTATCTCGTATCCATCTGACGGAATGGAAGCTGCAAAAGAAGCCTCAACGAAGAGGACCAAGTTTTCTCGGACCGATGCCCCCTTGCGTAGGAGCGATGAAGTGTACACTCTGACCACTGCCAAAATAACCCCCAGCATAGTTACCTGTCGATCCTACCCTCGGTCCAGCCATGACGCTATCGACTTGGCCAGGTACCTAAAAGAGCACCACCACCACGCCAGGAGTGGGATGAATGATGTCGTTCACTCTGGAGGCTCTGATTCAATCCATAATCCATCAATACCTCCAGAGTCATTCGGGAATCGGCGGATTCGTATTATTATTGATGGCAACCTGCGACATCACCCGTCATTCCGACACCTCATCCCTCCTTGTAGGCACCATCACATACTATTGCAAACTACAGACTCGGCGGAATAGTCCTGACTCTTGGCTGTGTGACATGCACGTAGATCATCCTCTCTGCACAGTATCTGGCACCCTTCAGACGAGCGACATCTCAGCACATTCCATCTTCGATCATAGCCTTCGTCTTGGCAAACAGGGAGATGGACAGGTTTGTACTAGCAGCATGGATGCCCAGAATCGCACAATGCGAGCGTCTCCACAATTATGATCACCTCAGGGATAGGGAGATTCCTAATGTCTTGTCTGCTTCTATATTCGGATCACCATCTGCCTAGGACCAGTAGTTCGCTGTCTGGGATAAGGTTGGAAGGCATTCATGACAAGAAAGGCGAAGCACAGCAGAGCAGCCCAGAGAGGCAGTGTTGCTGTAGGCTTGCGAAGATCCTCCTCTGACGCTCTGCCTCGTCGATGCGGGAATCTGTGCCAAGGCTTTCCCTGCCCCTGTGAGAATGAAACACAAAAACAAGGGCAATACGGGCAGCCAGTACAATTCTCAAAACAGAATACGCCCCAGACGGTTACCAAATCTGAAACCAATCCTCGAGATCAATGTTCAAATCTCATCGCATAAAAGAAACTCGACAGTGACGACATCCATGCCCGACCAGTTCACCCCCGATGAAGCGGTCAAGACAGAGCCGAGCGGCAAAACGGATACTCCTACTACGATGTCGGCGAGAAAGAGGGCCCTGAACGAACCACACACGGCGCCAGGCTGGCGTCTTGGTCAAGCTTCACACGACTCAGGGATCCCCCCACTTGTTCCATGTCGGGAAGGTCAGCTCGACTCCTACAGGAGTTTAGTGTCTGGTCTTTGATGTTTTTCTTTTGCCGCGACTGGGCGACGGTTCGATCCTCCCAGCAATCAGGATCGACGCATACGGAGTGCATCAGCCACTCAGCATGTTGTGCGAGAGAGAAACAAACCCAACCCTCTCTCCCTCCGCAGCTCTGCGACGGTCGCCCTCGGGCTTCCCGTTTGTAGTTAGGTCGTTCAGCCGCCTCGTGCGAACTGCAGGGAACGGTCTCCGAGGGTGGTCAGCCCTCATAGGCGAGTCCTCAACAAAGCTGGCGTCGCTCGGGCTGTGAGAAAGAAAGCACAAAGAAAAGAAATTCAAGGGTTTCCTTTATGCTGGCTGCACGCGACGCCTCGCAAGCTTCGCGTGCAAACTCACCATCGGCCAATACTATCCATCTGGCTGGTGTTGCACGGAGGTTTATGGGGCATGTGGCGGAAGACTCGCGGACACTGCAGGAGCCATGGAGCTTCTTTTGAGGGCATCCCCAATCAGTGCTCGACTGATCGGTCACCGGGGGACCGAAGGAGAAAGGCTCTGTTGCCTCCAGCAGGGACGTCCCGTCTCTCTCCATCCATCGTTCCCAGCGGGCGGCGGCGGTCGGCCTCCCTGCGCACGGCGAGATAGTCTTTCACAGGTGTTTGGCGGTGGGTAAAGCTGCATCCAGCCACTCCATCCTCGTGCACACAAGTGTGGGGAGAAGAGTGACTTGTACATGGATGGGTGGATTCACTACTTGTATGGTGGGCGTTGTATACGCGGATTGTTTAGCTCCGCGGAGGAGGCGTTGCGGATAGGCCACGCTCGGGTCAAAGGATGGGAGGTGCACAAATGTCATGCCGTCTTTCGTACAGGCGTAAGGCGTAGTAGCTATAGTAGCTTACTACTAAGTACGCCTTGGATCAGTTGCCTCACGCCCCAAGGGACCACAGCGGAGGCCGACGTCGGCGGCCAGAGTTTGTATGAGGGATTTATGGGCGGCGCACAGACTAAGACGGGATTTTCTGCCGTCGAGCAATGGCTGGCTTACCGTTACCGCCCTGGCGACGCATGGCACTCCTGATCGGGTAAGTCCACTCGGTACAGCAGACGGACTCTTCATGATGAGAACAATACTAATATAATATTAATGCTGGCACGGGAACTGCTATCTATCAGACACAGTTCCCATTGCCAAATCAATGGCTCAGCCCAGACGCTAATTCTCTCCCTCGACGGATAACTGCGTCTCTGCCGTCCTGACATATGTCCTTCGCTGCACCAAGACCATGCCATTGTTCTTGTCCCTATATCCAAGAAGGGATTCCTAGAAGCGGGGGCAGAAATCCTCCCCAAATCCCAGTCAGATCGATCAATTGACGGACGGGCGAATGCCATTCTTTGCAACGCGATCCGAGTATTTCGAATACCGTCTGTTTCGAGGCAGGTATGCTCATTACGGAATACACGACCTCCTGAAGGAACCTTGAAGTCAATGGTTACCCCGGTGTAACCCCAGGTTCGCACATGGACGTTGGCCCTTGCAGAGGCCAGAATCATGACGGTCACCCTTTTTCCAGAACACTGTACGGAGTACGCTGTCGCCCCCTGGGGTCGGGCCAAGCATTGCACCCCCACGATTGATGAATCATGGACAGGCAGAAAGGACAATAGGGGTGGACACTCCCATGATCGCATGATCGACGACGTCTGTCTCGCAAAATGGCCTGGCACCCAGCAACAACGCAGCATTCTAGCAGATCAGCCAAGAGCCCTGCGCCAAGAGCCCGCCAAGCCGCAGAATATCACCCCCATGCATCTCGACCAAGAGCACAAAACAACAACAACAAGAACAACAATAAGGTACAGTACAGGTAATCATATTTTTGTACTCCCCCTTCCTTCCTGCTCATTCCACAGCAGCGCTTGGCAACGTCTGCGTCTGCTGACTGCGCCTCCCCCTCTCCTCCTCCTCTCCCATTCTCGCGGCGTACGACCCGACGAACGGTGGGAATCCGCCAAGAACCGAGGGGGAAGCACAACTCGGCCGTCCGGATACCGCACCGCACGGAGTAGAGTCTCGTTCCCCCCCTCCGGCATTCTTCCCCTTGCGCAGGAGTGACCTTCGTCGACGGCCGCGCCCCCAGCGTGACACAGCCAAGACCGCCGCCAAGACCTATTGAATTCCTGCCCTGTTTGACTTCGATGGTGTTGCTTTGCCCTGCCCGGTCTGGCTGGTCTGGAAGCCCGTCCGGAGGATGTGTCCGTTTCCCGCCGGCTGACCTCCCCCTTGTACAACACACACCCGCGGCGTGGCTGTCAGAAGTGCGCTGCGCAGTGGGCAAAAGAAAAAAGCCTGCCGGTAGATCATCGTCGATCATCTGCCCCTACTTGGTGAATGCTAGGTCTTGGCATGTAGTGATGAGACGGAGGGCTGGGCTTGTCGGCGCCAGAATGTCTAAGGGGTCTCTTGACCATCGTGCAGGTTCCTTGGTCGCTGGGATGTGACGTGCCGTCCCGTTGCTCAGGGTAGGATTTGGCGGCGGTGGCGGCCTCGGAGTAGATAGACCTCCGGCACGACTCTACGGGGTTTCTCGGTGCAGGCACAGGCACTCAGGCACGCTACGGAGCGTGTAGGTTTACTAATCGAATCATGGAGTGCAGTACGGAGTAGATGTAACACAACGTTCATAAACAATGAATAAACTCATAACCTCGGGGGGTGGTTGTTGGCAGTAGGTACATCCCCAACAAACCGATATCCCGGACCAGTCAGTCCGAAATCCATACATACCTGCATCCATATCGGCGTCCTTCGCAGTGTAGATATTCACCCAGGACAGTCGATTAACCCCATCGAGTAAGTTTCTCGATCTCTTCCCCGCACGTCATCTCCAACACCCCCTACACAACAACATATATAGCTCACATCGATCCCGACAAATTCTCTTCCTATACACCTCCGAACCCTCCCTCGGACATACTCAGTCATGAGAAGAATACCCACAGGGCTGAAGACGTCATCGTCATCGTCGCCTCCCTCCGAAGGCGCCTGACCACCAATAGTACGAATGCCTAGGCAATCATCTCAAACACCAACCACCATTCTGCAACACGCCCGTCCGTTTCTATTTTTCTATTAGAAACACGGTCCTCTCTCCGAATACTCCCTATACACGGCTTTGAGGTGTTGAAGCCGCGTGTCGGTCAGATGGACGCGTAGGATGATGTCATCTCCTGTTGCTGGTGCGCTTGGGGCGGTGATCGCCGTGACTTCGGTACCTAATCACCGGGACTGACCTGCTGCGTTAATCGGCTGCCTACGGAGTAGAGGAGTCGTTGTGGCGGATGAATGTACGGACAAGGGTATTGTTCTATTTATGGAGGCCATTTGGGCATGCTGGTGGAGCTTACGATGATCGATCTGCCGCTGCAACGGCGACAACTGACCGACTTCCCATGCAGTATGTATACGTGGAGGGCATACACGCTTCATGACGGCAAGAGGCTAATCCATTCATCTTGAAACGATCGACCTAACTAAGTACTCCAACCGTAACCGTAATGCACCCCAACAGAGGAATCCCTGACTGATATTCACTGATCATCCAAACCCCACCCATCCATAATGCAATACAAGATATCGGAGTGGCCTGCTCCAGAAAATGAAACAACTCAATAACGATGCGGTTAGCCGCGTAGAGGGACCAGCTTCTTTGCAGCGGTCTGCCTAGTGCGACCACCCGTTTTGACCCTGCGACGCTGTCGTCGGGCCTTCATGACTCGCCACCAGCGCAAGATGACGCCCTTAGCCCATAGGATCCGATCTTTGGTTCGCACGACTGCGGCGCATTGTCTCGCAACGTCCCGTGCGAGCGCTCGCCGTTGAAGATCCCGGCGGGTCAAGAAGCGTCGCCATCTCCTCTGTAGCACGGTTGCTGCGCGCGCTCGCTTCGTGGCCGAGAGTAACCGCGAACAAAGGAAGGCGAGGGCTCCAACTGTGAAGTCACTGTCAGGGATATGTGATTTGGAACCAGACGAGGCGATGAGGTTTGCTATGACTGCCGCGTCAGCGTTTTGACGTGAGTATCCTGAAACAATGTCACTTACCGAATGGTGCACTGCAGCCCAAAGCTCTCAAGCGGGTCTGTAGCGACAAGGCAGTGGCGCCTTTGCAGAACGAGTTATTTTGATTTTGTCCGGCGATGTAGTTCTCATATTCGTCCACGATACTTTCGTAGATCTTGCCATCTGCGAAACTCGTAGTGAGGTTCTCGGCACGCAGGCCTCTGAGCTGCGCGAGGATCGTTGCCCACTGCTTCAGCAATGTGGCAGCATCATCTTCGGTACCGTAGTCCTGGGCCTGGAACCACTCTTCGTCCTTGACTTGTTCATATGCAAGTTGACTCACTGCTTTCTGCTTCAGACGGTCGACTTCGTTGCGCACCTCGTCCAAGTCTACTAGCCCAGACAGGTCCCATTTGCTAACCAGACCCCAAAGAAGGGCAATGGTCTTTTCGCGATGTCCATCGACAACGTCTTCGGCGCGCAGGTGATCAGCCAGGTCTCTGTAAGGAGTAGAGCGCAATGCATCCAGAGCAATTTGGATGTTGAAAAGCTTCACTGCTCGGCTCAAACACGGGAACTTCAACCGCTTGGAGAGAGGTAGCTGACTATCTGGATCCGCAGACGGGCTGTGAAGGAGCAGTTCCACAATGCGGGTCAGTCTCACACCGTCCCTCATGTCGACCGCGAGGTTGTCCACGGCGAAACTGTACTCTTGTAGCGGCTGCTGCTCATAAGATAGCTGGCAGCCCAAGTGTCCAAGAGCCTTGATGATGTCCCCACACGATGGTAGAAGGAACCGGGCGAGGCCTTTGAGAGCTGCTGCTGACGACTTGAACTGGCTCGATGGTAGGAACAAGCGTGGGGTATCGGCATCCGCACCCATTCGTCCTTTATCCAGAAGGATAACGATCATAAGACTGCGGAGGACCGTCCGAAGGTAGGCCCGGCCTGCTGCATCGGAACCCCCCTCGGGGAAGTCCTCTGCTAGATCCATATCCTGATTCTGTAGCAGGAATGTGTCCAGGAAATGCTCCAACTTTCGTTTCAACATATTATCATTGCTCGGGTCGGCAGAAAAGCCATGGATATCGTCCTGGTTAATCTTGAAATCAGGGATTTGTCGCCCAGTGATTGTCTCCACAGCGGCTCTAAGCGCTCGCATGTCGTAGGTCTGCAACCAGAAATCCAAGAATTTTCGCTTCATGCCCACGTCTTGCTTCAGACGCATATTGCGGGAAAGGACATCCCTGGGGATGCTCATGGCGCCGTATAACAGTGACGCTTTGACTCGCTTATAGAGATGTGTAAAGGACGCATCTTGATAGATCGAGAGAAGCCCATGCCTCAATATTGCAGAGTCACTAGACGAATTCCTCCCTTCGGCGCGACGGAATAGATCATTGATCAAGTGGGTGATGACGAACTCTTGATGGGAAAGCCAGTTATCTTCGTACATTGAGGAATCTGTGATGTTTTCGGAGATCAATGGATATTCATCCAGCAGTTTCGTGCTGCTCCGGGTCACAGTGGACCTGAAAAGAGCTGCGTCTGATCTGGATTGCTTCAAGGACCTGGACATGGTGGAGGCTCCCAAAGACGGTGCCGCTTTGAGCATTGGGCGCGTGTCTTTTTTCGACATGCGTTCCTTTTCCCGCTCAGTATGCAGTGAGCGTGTCTTGACATTGCTTCGACATTCATCCATTTCCCTTTGCAGAGATCCATTGGTGGTCTTTGCAGCCAAAGGCTTGGAGAAACTTGCACGTGAAGGCGGCGCTGTTCGTTTGCAACTCGACTTCGTGTCGTCAGGCTTCGCTAGCCATACTTTGCTATCCTTTTTTTCTGCGAGGACCGTCCCCGGGGGAATGTTTTCTTTCCCGCCATTCTTCCCAGCAACGTCAACGTGGATGGAATGTTCTTGGGTAACTTTTGAGCTCGGTTGTAACGGAACTCGCTGTGCAGATGCTGCCAGGGAGCGCTTCGCTTGCCGTTTCTTCATGATCCGGGACTCCAAAGTGTTAACCTGCGTGGTCTCGTCCACCTGGTAGCTACTCGAGTCCGACTTGAGCGGACTGAAGATTCCCATGAATACACTTGCAACAGTGGTATCATCCGGGGGAATATAAACAGTGTTGCGTCTGACATCCTTCTTTAACACGTCTTTGTTTTGAGACTCCTGGGCCTTTCCATTGATCTGCATCAAGAGATCCTTGTTCTTCTCTGGATCCATCCTCTCACTCTGTCTTCTTCCTTCCAGGCTGCCCGGCTGCCTCGCATTCTTCGATGTCGAAGTCGGGCTCGGTGCAAAGCTAACCTTCGGACGGAAACGTTGGGCGGGCTGAGCAAGCAGCGACGACTTGCGATTCGAAGAAGTGGAGGTGTTCTCCTTTTTCAATCTGCCAGTAGCCGGCGCAGGCTTGTCTTCGCTTTCATCGTGGATTGCAAATGCCGTGGTGGCCTTGGTTCTTCGTTTGGGCTTGGCGCCGGTCAGGACTGGGGCTTTGATTTCGGTCGTGAAGTCGACATTAACAGTGTCTTCGTAGCTGGACAGGCTATCCTCCCACAGACTATTAAAAGAGTCGCTCCCGTTTCGACTTCGCTCGAGTCTCGAAGAGTTCAACCTTGACGGACATGGCGTACCGACTTCTTCTAGTAAACCGGACATGGTGTTGAGGTTTCGATGTCACACACAGGGGTGAATTCGGATTTTGTGTTCAGAAGGGAGCCGCGTCCCTTATAGCAACATCGCTTGTATTGTTCGTTTGAACAGTTGAGGCCTGCGTCTCGGCGTTGTCGAATCGAGGGATGACTAGCCGAAAGCTAGTAACGCGGGGGAGAACAAGCGGTGACGATCAATCAAGGATGGCGAATGGACGGTGGTGTTGGGTATATCGATATGGAATGGGTGATTAATTTTGTTAAATGAAGATCGTAGAAGAATGTACTAGTCAGCGTCTGACGTGATTTAAATGTTGGAGGACGAGTTCTGGAGACGCGATGTTGACGGTGGTGGTTGCCCGTGCAACAGTCCTGGTGCCTGAGGCAGCATATATACATCCCATTCATCGTCGCTTCCCCTCCAATCAATTCGGAAGATACTGGGTGCTTTCTTGATAGCTGGGCACTAGGTAGGTAGATATGTACGTTAGATGGATAATTCTAGAGCTAATAGGATGGATGTGACAGATATTCGGGACAAGCCCTTCTGCAGTGCACATCATGCTCTGCCATTTTTGATATCAAATTGGCAAAAGGCGAAACAAAGAAAGACATCGAATTCGGCCAAGTAGTTGAAAGGTATAATGTTAGTGGATTCTGAGATCGAATGCTTGAGTTCAAAGTTCAAGTCCTGGACCCTGCATGCCAATGATCCTACACCGATCTCATCAGCTAGTTGTTGATGTCGCCATTATATATTACCATAGCTTGGGTGTATCGCAATTCATTTCACAATGTAGAGCGGCTTGCGACTGCCAGAATGACATCAGGCCCCAGTTCGAGAAGGAATTAGCAATTGGCCTTAGGTCGTTGAACCGGCGAGACGAAGCACATGTATGTTCCGTATGAAAGTGAAAAGAATACCATATTGTATCATCTGTAAGAGTGCCCAATGATCTAGGGGAAAGGCCTCCAGACTTCTCCCCCACATGTAGCACATGCAGTGCGGGGTGCAACCCTTACGCAGTAAGGTTTGATTGAGATCCTCGATCGCATGAGCCCGTTATCTCCCATGCATATAGTTGCATGACGAGACACCGTTCAAGAACCGAGATCGAAGTCGCAGATGCAGGCGCAGCCAAGTAAGGGGTCGCAATCGCAGCCAGAATTGACCACGGGGCCTAGGTACTCAACAAAAGGCCCAAAACATGCGAGAAGTTGGAAGCAAGGCAACTAGTATATATCCCGTGGATGCCGCCGAGGTGCTCGTCCTCATTGTGCTGGTGTCCATAGTGGAGATGGTCCATATCTGGCACGATCACCGAGGCTCTGCATGATTTGATTGCCAGTTCGGAAGATCGGCCCTGGTAGGAGACCCGAACCTGTTGAAGGTGTCATCTAGCGTCAATCTGAAACGCCCTTGTGTTGAAAAGTCCGAACCAGCGAGCGTTGCACGTTAGGTTAACTAGTGCCCATGGATGTTGCCTGGACCTCGGTCTGGCACGCTGGGAGATTCACAAGATACCGCGACGAGTAGTAGCATTGGTGCCGCGGTCGGTCTTCAAGAGAACCATAACAAAGAAGCCCCCTTAGCTCTTTTCGTATTTAATCCGAACCCGGTGTCCCTTATGGTTCCAAAAAGGTGTATCTGTAAACAAAGGTTGAGATTAGAAAGAAAGAAGTGGGTCGGGAAAGCCCTAGCGGAGAGGCCGCCATCTCCGATCAGCCAACGCGTGATGCGAGTGCTTCCCCCCTTCCCCAGACCCTCATGCATCAGCGTCATCTTCGATCTTCAACGTGGCCCCCCCTCTGCTCTATTTTTACCCTCGGTTCGCCAGGGGTAATTTCATCAATTTCATCTTCACCCCTCCGCCGTTCACCAACCCTCTCCAATCCAACGCCTCCTTTAGACGCCCCCGATTAACTTCGCGACGAAACCCCCAACCACTTCGGACGACGCCGCCTCCCTTGCACCAGCGATGGGCCTGCTATAACTGATTCTGGAGCTCTTTCCCTCTTCCTACTCCTCTTTTCCCAGATCATCGCATCCACCGTGAACCGTCGGATTGACCTACTCCCTGGAGCGCGTCTCCCCGCGATATCCGTACTCCCTACCCCTCTCCTGTCGCCAAAGGCATTTCGTGAAGGCATGCGCACTGGTCATGGAATCTCTCGTCTATGAGAACTCGCCTCTGGCCGATTATCTCCAAGGTGAGTTCCCAGCTCGACCGTGGCTTTCCTTGGTTTTGCAGAGGGTCTAATCGAGATGTACATACAATAGGGGCCGGAGAACATGATCCAAACTGGCCAGTTCAGGAAACCGATCATAACGATGACGCATCCGACTCGACAGCTGCGGATTTCGCCCCGCGAGGCGCGTCCAAATTCCGAGAACGAATTCGGAGCAAACTCCCTAAACCACTCGACCTCAAATCTTCCCGTCATCGTGCTCTTCTCCTTCGGCTCTACGATGCTTGCATGGTATGTTTGGCATCATGCTTACCTTGCCTGTTGCTCGCCTCCTGCTGATGACATATTTCGATAGGATGCCTTGAATGCCCGCGTCGGACGAAGTGACAATGAGCGATTCTTGGAACAATTTGGCTATGTGATTGTCGCATCGCAGTTGCTGAATGAGCATAATGCTCCGTCTTACACATCGGCCGCCGACATCCTGGCGAACTCTCACCCTGTTGACCTCCCTTCAATCTCGACAACGTTCGGCTTGCAAGGTGCAGTTGTCACCGCGTCCACATCCTTCTCCATCGCCTGGCTATTACACTGGAGTCGTTCGCGCACAGGATCCGGGTTGAACCCTCGGAAAGTTGGCGTCTTGTTGGTCCTTGTCCCGGTGATCGGGGTTCTCTTCTACGCTTTTGCGAAACGGCAATGGCTGAAGTACCTGCGGCATCAGGCAGTCGAAGCCGCCGTATCGTTCATTGGCAACGCTCAAGGATTTGACTCGGCTGCCTCCGCATCGGTTGTCTTCATACAGGAGGTTGAGCTGGTGTCCAGAGGTTATCGCATGTATGTCCACTTTTATGAGTTTGGCGTGACTCAGTGCACTGACTATGCGACAGAAGTACCCCTTTGCCGCCGATCTCGAGGCTCGAGGATCAGGTCCAAACCCGCCGCTGCCTGCGATTACGTCGCACCGTGTCCGAATGCTTCTATTCAATGCTTGGACGCTACATTCGCGCACAACACATTCTCCAGCCTCTGACGAACCATGCTGATTTGGCCAAATACTACGATATTTACGACATCGCCGAAGCGGATCTCGCAGAGGTCGAGTCTGCCTTTGCTCAACGGGCCACCGAAGACCAATATTCACTGCGTGCTCTCCGAACCCTCTTTGGACGGCTCTATATCGTCCGAAAGAGCGTCCTCTGCTGTCTTCTCGCTCTCGGCGCTGATGGTGGCGGCTCCGATATTTCCAGGTGGAGCGTTGCTCTGGAACAAATGCGGGACATGGCCTTTGTTACGGGAGAGAACACCCAGAAGATGACGAGCATCCTCAATGAGGAAGACCGTGAGTGCTCCAACTCCTTCCCCCCAAAGGAAAGAAAAAGACCATGTGGCTAATTGAAACCAGGCGATGTCATCCCCCCGTCTCCACTGCCAACTGCCTCTCCCAACAGGGAGAATCTTCGCTCGCAATACCGGAAGCTCAACTCTCTTTCCCAAGGAATTCGCGCCTTACACGCCAAAATGCATGTGATCAAAGAGCTGTCGAGCGCTGATGTTGAGCGAACAGACTCTGGCGAACTCGAGGCAACCCTTCTTTCTCAATACGAGTCTATCGGAGCCGACATCAAAGGTTTACTCGAGGAGTGGGAAGCCGGTAAGTCCGCACTAACAAATAGCTTCGAAAGACAAACGGCAATGGACCGTCTTTCGCGGCCGCCAAGTGGAATGAAGTCACCCTTGTCTCCAACACCGAGCTTGGGCGGCACCACAGCGGTTGAAGGCAGTCCTGCCGATGCTCTGAAGGCACTGAATGGCGAGCGGCCGGATTCAAGCATCTTCCAGAGCCTCGAGGAGGATGAGGAGATCTTTGAAGCTGTGGCTCTTCCGTCCCGAAATAAGAGGTCATCGTTGACTCGAGAGGAGCGCATTGCCCGCGTCAGGGAGGACCGAGCCAAGCAAGCTGCGGCGAGAGACCGCCTTGACGCGAATACCAACATGCTCAAGGAGCTCGAGATGGTGATCAAGCAGCGACCGAAGACGACTGCCTCTAAACGCGTCACGAGCATATAGTTGGTGATGAACCGCCCTTTATCTTCTGTATCCATATGTTTTGCTGAGCGCCTGGACTATATTGAAACCGAACTGCCGCCAGTCATCGACAAAAGTGCCGGTTGATACCCATTATTTATAGAGTGGATGGTGTCTGGTGTTTGAACGGGGTTTTGTTTCCTGCGCTTCGGGTTGTTTTTCCTATGGGGTTATATTGTACTTTGATGTATATGTGTTGTTTCGGGCGTGCTTTGGACCCTGTTTTGTTCATAATTGCTAGCCTGTATACTTGGAGGACTGGAATAATTCGAGCTGACTAGGTGTTCGATTAGGAGAGATGTATCTATATAAGTGAATGGAGAGATGAAGCATTATTGATGAAGTGGCTGAAGGACAGTTGGTGCCTGCCATCCAAGGCAGTCGCACGCTAACCGCATCGAGTGATATCAGCCTCCGCCATACGCGACCGCGAAACGCGTCGGTTCCCCACTAAAGCAACCCTCGAACGCGATTTCACTTCCTGCTCTTTCACCTCGCATTTTCTCTCTTAATTTAACCCATATCAGCCTTTCCACTCCTCTCAGCTCCCATTCTCCTCTCAACCTGTAGGTCTCAGCCTCTGCTCAACTTGTACTTATCGGTCTATCCTTACTCACTCTTTAGAATTCGCCTGACGTCAACTCTCTTCCTTTTTCTTCACCGCTACACATCACACGATCCATCAAGAGTGCGTTCTCCAGACCACTACGACTTTACTATGGCGAATGAATCCTAACCATTTCTGCAGTGTTGGAAGCCCGTCTAGAGCAAGCCTCCCTCCTCAAGCGCGTATGTGCATCAATCGCTACTTCTGCGTGCCCTGTGATTGACATTTCCTCCCCACCTAGGTCGTTGAGGCCATCAAAGATCTTGTGCAGGACTGCAACTTCGACTGCAATGACTCGGGAATTGCCCTCCAGGCCATGGACAACTCCCATGTTGCCCTGGTGTCCATGCTTCTGAAGGCGGAGGGCTTCTCTCCTTACCGCTGCGACCGCAACATTGCCCTGGGCATCAACCTGACCTCTCTGACCAAGGTCCTGCGCGCAGCCCAAAATGAAGACATTCTCACGCTGAAGGCGGAGGACTCGCCCGATGCTGTCAACCTGATGTTCGAGAGCGCCGAGACTGACCGTCTCAGCGAGTACGATATCAAGCTGATGGACATTGACCAAGAACACCTGGCCATTCCGGAGACGGAGTATGCCGCGACGATCGAGATGCCAGCCGCAGAGTTCCAGCGCATCTGCAGGGATCTCAACGCCCTTTCCGAGTCGGGTTCGTGGCATCTGCCCTCTTTTCCATGACTACCACGTAGACTAACGCGTTCAATTCAATAGTCGTCATTGAGGCCACGAAGGAGGGCGTCAAATTCTCCTGCCAGGGCGACATTGGCAGTGGATCCGTCACCATCCGTCAACACACCAGCGTCGATAAGCCCGAGCAGAACGTCTCCATCGACCTCTCCGAACCCGTTGCCCTTACCTTCTCCCTCAAGTACCTCGTCAACTTCTGCAAGGCCACCAACCTCTCCTCCAAAGTCACCCTCTCTCTGTCTCAGGAGGTGCCTCTGCTGGTGGAATACGGTCTGGGCAGCGGTCACCTGCGGTTCTACCTCGCTCCTAAGGTGAGATCTTGGTTGTTTTGTCACTGGACTGGAGCTAACCTGTGCACTAGATCGGCGACGAGGAATAAGCGGCTCACTAACGTAACACCTACACAACTATTACCAACATCATGATGACGAGAGGGAGCATTCGGAGGCAATGATTTCTTTTCTTTTTCCTTTGTTCTAGTTCAAAAATATCCCAGATGATGTCCAGTCCTACAATAATATTCGACCTAGATATCAAGCGAATTGTTACATCTCATTGGTTATTGCAGATTCTTGGATGAGCATGCTCGTACAAATCTATTTCACACATCTGATCCACTGATTCTCCCCCACTAAAGCCCCGTAAGACCCTACCGACCAAGACTCCTTCCTAAGCCCACCAGCCAAGCCCACACAAATCAGCATGGGCAAAACTCTTTCCAGTTGGGGGTTGAGAACTACTGACCTGCGGAGAAAAAAGATGAAGCGCCATCCCAGCCAGAATAATCGGAATCGAATGATACCATTCCCCTCCCCCGAAGGGAAGAAGGAAACCAGGTATGCTGCGTATTGCACTAAAGTGTCATGCAGGCCAAGCTGCACACACAATCTTCGCAACGACTCTCCCATGGGGAAACCGCACGAGACCGACGGTCCCGGCGCCCCGATGTTTCTGATGCCAATTGCAGATGTGTCTGTCTTTCACACCAGGCCCTCACGGGCAGTACCGGCTCCCGTGGATGCCACAGGCACCCAGCGAGAGCGGGTGCTGGTAAGGTGAAGATTTCTCCGAATTTCTCATTTGCGGGCTCGGCAGCCGTCGGGGTGACGGGCCGAGGACAAGACGGGGGTCTTGCCGTGTGTAGCAAAGAAACGCAGCATTGGTTGGGATGGCGCTTGGAGAGAGGAAAGAAAAGAGAGCGGGAGAAATTTGTTGTGGTGAGCTTTTAGCTGTTGCGGGATAGAGTGACTCACCGCTTGCTGGTTTGGGACCAGGCCTTTTTGGGTTGGCGTGGGGTTGGCGGGTGCTTTGCCCTAATTGACTAATCGGGAAGTGTACGACAGCAACGACATGTTTTGATAACTTCATCTTTGATTCTGTGATGATGCTCGAACTAAGGGTGCAAATGGCTTGTTCTATTGATGATTCCCAGTTATGCTGCCAGCTAACAGTGGTGTTGAATCCCTTAGTGGATCTACATACATAGTACTAATGGATTGCTGATTCTCCGTGCTGTTTGATTCCGCTACATCTCGACTCGTCAATTCCATGAGACGTCCTAGTGAGGCTCGGCCCATTGCCTTTGATAATACTGGTGCCTAGTGGAGAGACTTGAGTCGTGGCTGATATGAGATTAGATCGTCGCTTCTGCAGCAGGATTCATCAAAGCGCTTCTAGTATGGGGCAGTGCAAACCACCGCCCAATGGATCGGCTGGGTCTCGCTTGTTGGATAACCACCAGCAAGACAAGCAATAGCCAAGTCGCAACAAGATCCACCTGCTTAGTGCAGGGGGTTTGTGGTGGCTGTATCCAGCAATTTAGCCTCAAGCGTTTTCCGGTTCTGTCTAGTATGTGGTTGCCTGGCATGGGCCAGACATCCATACATATGCGGGCGCTGTCCTGACATGCTCATCGCATTCCACTTCACCTTCTGACTCGCTTGGTCCGTGCTCTACGGTCTATACCGACTTTTACAGTGCTATAATGACTCTCAGCTATCGCAATGCAGTCGCCGTGGCCGAGATTGTCTTTTACTCGCCTGCATTCCTGATTGCAGGCCTTCTCATGTTTCGTCATGGGTAATTGGCTATCTAGTCTTGGAATGCAACCAATGTGTACTGACAGCTACTCAGATGGCGCAGGAGCGCAGGGTGGCTATTCGTCGCTATCTTCACACTTATGCGTCTCATAGGCGCCTCGATGCAACTGGCCACAATCCACGACCCGAGCAATGTCAGCCTCTATGTGGGCACAGTGATTCTCGACGGCATCGGCCTCTCTCCTCTCCTGCTGTCCAGTCTGGGACTGCTCTCCCGTGCTCTCTACAGCATCAGCAAGACCAAGCCGACCAAATTCCATCTAGCAGCAGTCCATCTCATCGAGGTCCTGACCATCGTCGCCCTGATCCTCAGCATCGTGGGCGCAACCTCCGTGCCGTCTTCCAGCTTCGTCTCCCGCACCCAGCAGACCAATACAGAGATGACCGTCGGCATCGCCCTCTTCCTCGCCGCGTTCGGCCTCCTGTGTCTACTGGTGCTGAGCATATGGCCCTCTATGCGAGACATCGAGAAGGGCGAGAAGCGTCTCCTGATCGCCGTCACCCTGTCCCTGCCTTTTATCCTGGTCCGGCTCATCTACTCCTCGGTCTCGATCCTCGGCAAGAACCCCGACTTCAGTCGGACTACGGGGAGCACCACGATCTTCCTCTGCATGGCCCTGCTGATGGAGGCTTGCGTAGTGGTCATCTACGAGGGGACGGGCCTGACGCTGCAGCGGCTGTCGTCGGATGAGCTTTCGCAGATCTACGCTAGTCGGCAGGGGCCGCGACGAGACGATACGCAGGAGAATGGGCTTGGTGGAAAGCTTGCCCGCATTGGGCAGAATACGCTTATTGGACGACTGGTCATGGCGATTTCGGGCAAGTCGTCGCAGAGTCGTTATTAATGTCCTGTTGCCTTAACATGTATGAAGAGGAGTTAGGGCCAGAGAGCTTAGCCCACTTATAACACCGGGTGTATGGCTCTCCGTCACGCCAGGCTTGAGATCAAGGGAATGATTCTTTTTAAGCATCGGCGTTTTATGGTTATCTCATTATATTGAGTGTCTAATACTATCACAACCCTTCAAGGAGAGCATAATAAAAACAAATAAGCGGGAACAAGGTATCAAGTAGCATCCACAAAACTCCACTGTTGACCTCCCATCCGAACCAGAACGCCATGCCTCTAAAAGCAAACACCAAGCCAGTCATATCCATAATCATAACTGCTGAGATGCTATCAGTGTTTAAAATCCTGCATGCTTTTTGTTTCACCGACAGCAAAGCCCAGCCACCACCGGCAGAGCAATTTGACAAGGTTCCTATCGTACTTTTTCATATCGTACAGCGGAGTCTGCCGAACAATGAGGCTCTTGCCGCCAAAAGACGCCTCAAAGACACGAAGATGGTGAGGTCCCACAAAGGAGAACACCATTACTTAAGGTTGGTGAGGCATTAGAGTGATTCTCAGCCAGCCTGAAGATGACGCTGGGCTCACCGGCGCGACTATATGCGGACTCTACCCCAACCTGAACAAGGGATATACTACCCGGTCCGGACAAAGTTGCATTGGCCACTTCAAGAAACAAAAATACAAAAACATACAACAGCACAAGTATGGTGGTACTCACCAGGCGCTGCGTGGGCGGCTTGCTGCCTTATTCAGTCTTCCTTCAGGGCAATTCAGGCTCATGTTCATCCAGCCGAATACTATACACCCGAGCTAGTAGGAAGTCACATTTGCGCAAATAAGACCAAGAAGTGCTAACTCCCTTCCCCCGTAAACGTAAAGGTTTTTTTTTTTGCTCTAGGTAGTTGGTCTTCTATCTTTAAAATAATATTACTCTTAAGCTATAACTGCTACATAGGGTGGTCAACCCGCACCGCAACCCGCACCGCTGCGGGTTGCGAAAGTTTCAATCCGCGCGGGCTGCGGGTTCTAACAGTAGCAGACTTACAGAAGAATCTATTAAGAACAGCTTTGCAGCTACCGGCCTAGTTCTATTTAATCCAGATAGGGTGCTTAGCAAGTTAGACATTTAACTAAAGTCTTTTACACTGCTAGGAAGTCGAGTAACTAATGCAGCGCCTAAAATACCTTATACAACTAGATAGTTAGAGAAGGAAGTATCTGCAGCAAAGAAACCGGTTAGGGAACGCACATACAGCTCTCTATTTTTGCTAGAAGCGCGGTTAGATGAGATTGTTAAAGGTCATAAATACTTAATCAGCTAGTTTTTACATTGGATAAATTACGCAAACACCGCGCTAATAATAAATAGAAAAGCGAAAAACGGAAGAAGTCTACTAGATAGCTAGCTATAGAAGTGAAGCTTAAGATACGCTTCCTAAAGATTTAGCGCCTTCTATAGTTAGGCTGCGCATACGAGCGCCACCGCGCTGCAGTAATTGTCATCATCTAGGACATAAGCGATTTCAATGTTCTAATCGAGTTCCTAACTAATTTTTAGATAGGAATGCATTTGTTTGTTTGGTAGAGGCTCTAGTATTTTACCTGCGGGCAGGAATCGGCGGGCAGTGACACGCTCGGGGGTTTGACACTTTCGGTACTGAATATACGTTAATGTTTATCGCAGTGCTGCTACCGTTGAGCTCGCCTTTATCTTAGATATGACTGTATCTGGGCGTGATATGGTGCGTTAACTAGATAATGCTATTCGCACGAAGCTCCTAGGCGTGTTAGCTATTATCATTCAGGACTGTCTTCGTGTTATTAAAGCGCTCAAGATTGACATGTCGCGGATTAGCCTCCAACATCTAAATATTTTTATTGGCCTTCTGGGCGAGCAACAAGACTATTACACTCTTACTTAGCTTCTGAATAAACTTTGGAACAGCTAAGATGCTCAGCATTTCTGGAAGTTAGATATTACGCTTGCGCTGGGCCGCCGTCTTTATTTGGCCCGCTACCTTGTAGGCGACTCAATTGCTGCGCTGCGCTTGGCTGAGGATATTGTGTATAACTGCCGCCGTGTGCATGGTGCCTTTCACCCCGCTACACTGGATACCTCTGTTCTTTTGTCGCAGCCGTACATTAGCGTGGGCTTGCGGTATCAGTCCCACAGGAACGGACAGGAGATGGCTAACCGGTACTATAAAAAGAGCGCAGCGCTGCATGAGAGCCTGCTGCGCATCTTCAGCGACCTTTTTTTTTTTTTTTTGCCGATCTGGAGTGCGGTCTCGAAAACAGCATGAGTCTGGAAGGCTCCATGTACGACCTTGATTTAGGGGAACCAGTCGCCCACGTCCCAGACGGCCAGCGTGTTCGTCGGCACTTGTACCTGCTGAAACTTGCTATGGAGCGGCTAGGAGGTTGGCCCAAGAACTACAGAGAGTATGAGCGGCTCAATGCAGACATCTTCCGGGAGTTTGCTTCTGATCTAAAGAGAGCGGAGGGCAACAAGTATATGTATCATTTCCTAGCTAGCCTCACGATTCAGAGAGAACATGAAATTCAACAAAGCCAGGATCCATCGCCTCCTCATTCTCGTCAGTAGACTCGTCTAGAAAGACCGCCACCATTTCGGAATGCTCATCAGCAGCACTTCGGTTGTCGGATGCCATAGTCCAGTGGCTGTGCTTGGCTAGGTGCGCATCATTGACATCATGCGGATACCAAGCACGATATTTCACCTTTTTCAGTCGAATTGCAAATATCTGCTCGCCTGGCGCGGTGCAACGATGGGTTGTACCCCGAGCCCCTTCGTGACCCGCAGAAACCCCGATGTTTGCAGGGTGGGACAGCGGTAAACCGGCGATAGCGCTGATGGGGGCTGATATCGTTCCGCTGTGGTTTGATGACCGCTCCAGGTCATCAGACGCAGCGGCGTCAAACAAAGTGTAGAGCCCGATAACAAAATGTACCTCATTCTCGTATTCAATCTGTTCCTGCAACCATCGTCGGACCTCCTCCCTCTCACAAAGACGTCTGAACCACTGAGTTGGCTTTTTCAAGGTATAAACGCGACCCTTCTGCGCCGTCAAGTCAAGGTTTGCATGGGCAGAGCGCTGAGAATCCCAGCTAGCAACTCGGGAAAGAAATGCTTGAAACTTGCTACTATTTGTAGCCCTGATAGCGGTAGTGACATCCTCAAGCTCCCTAACTGTGTAGTCCGTCGTCTGCACTGGTAACACGCTTTCTAGCGTGTCCAGGTCGATATCGTCGATGTTTGGGATCAAGCTGGCGAGCTGAACGTCCTCCTGTGAGAAGAAACAATGCCCTAGAATAATCTGTGGTGACATGGTCGAGATAACAACTGCTGCTGTACGAAGGCGAATGGTACCGTCGGTTCGCTGATGATCTGAGGACTTCGATGCTTTTTCGATCTTTAAGGTGCGCGTCAAAGACAGTACAACGGAAGCCAGTCGCAGGAAAGGACTCCGTGTTCCGTGTCAGGGGTATAGGCGCTGAGGGGCAGTCAGCGCGCTATACCGTCTTTTGCTGTTCAGCTCCTGCGCCGCAATCTGCGACTCCACACCAACATCTCCTCCCAGGCCAGAGTTGGGATAAGCATTGGAATCTTCTAAGCTCCCTTTCCCTCGACGCATTTCGATAGCAATGAACGTCGGCGCATGCGACAACTCCTCGTTGGCCTTCCTCTTGTCCAGGCGAGGAAGAGAATCACTACTTCAATACCGTGAAAGCGGGGATCCAGCCCATCTCGACGAGTCGATCGACTTTGCGCGTCAGGCTTTGCACGCCTCGCTTCCAGCTGAACGCGCAACCTACCTAAACAGTCTAGGATGTCGCCTTCGTGAAAGATTCGAAGCCCTGGGTAAAATCCAGGACATTTCGGAGGCCATCCAGGTAACCGAAGATGCATCTCTGGCAATACACGACCCCACGGAGCAAATGTTGGTTTTGGCCAACCTGGCTACTTACTTGGGTGACCGGTTTGAAAGCACGGAAGATATGGGGGATTTGGAACGAGCCATAATGGCTGGCCAGGACGCACTTCGTATAAGCAGCTCGGATCAAGGGTCGCAAGCGATCTGCCTGACCACGTTGAGCATCCTTCACGGCTACCGTTTCTCCAAACTCGGGGCCTTGGACGATTTGGAGACCGCAACGCGCATGGGTGAACAGGCGGTAGAACTCATATCCCCAAATCACCCTGACAGGGCTATGTACCTAAACGACCTATCGGCCTGCTACGAGCGCCGATTTGAGAGACTAGGAGATCCCACCGATATTGACAAAGCTATCAACTGCTCAAGCGAAGCGGTTGGTTTGAGTCGCGATGATTTTGACCGCGGCCTTCACCTCAAGAACCTCAGCAACGCACTCGGAAGTCGATTCTTGATTAAAGGGGACGCGCAGGATCTCTCTGATGCGATTACCTATGTAAACGAGGCAATACAGTGCACCCCAGAAAACCACCAGAGATACCCGTTCTTGCTCCATGATCTCAGCTTTCATCTGGAAGACAGGTTCCGGCGGTATAACAACATTACCGACCTCGAGAAGGCAATCAGTCTTGAAGAAGATGCTATTTCCAGAGTCGATCCAGAGGACCCTAGATTGCTCATGCTCTGGGATGAGCTTGCCGTACTCTTATCCCTGCGGTGTGATCTCAACGATGATATCGGTCTGTTGGATAGAGCGATAGAATTGGCAGAAAAAGCACTGGACTCCACAACCGATGACAACCGAGACCGAGCGCAGTATTTGGCTCATATGGCCGCTTTCCTGGCCAGCCGTTTTGAGCGTACGGGAAGCTTAAATGACCTGGAACAATCTATCCTTCTGGGAAGACAGGCTGTTGACATTATTCCAAACGATGACCCGCACAGGGTTGATCTTCTATTAGATCTGAGCGATTATCTTCACAACAGGTACATCAGGTTAGGATCACCAGAAGATAACAGACAGGCGGTTGAAATCATACAAACAGCAATGCAGTCCCAGACAAAGTATGCCTCGCTTCGACCAAGTCAACTGTGCACTCTCAGTCACCGTTTCCGAGACCGATATGAAAGTACAAAGGAGAAAGCTGATATCGATCAATCTATTCAACTTGCTCAGGAAGCGCTCAATCGTGTTCCTCTGGACCACCCTCAGCGCGCGTACTGCCTTCATTCCCTGAGCAGCGCTCTAGAAAAGCGATTTCTAGTTCTTGGGACCATGTCCGATCTGGAAAAGTCTATCGAGTACAGCGAAAAAGCTCTCGAATCTACCTCACCTGATCGCTCTGATAGAATCGATTACTTATATGCGTTAAGCATTAAGTTGACATCTCGATACGAACTGCTCGGTGGCCTAATCGATCTAGAAGAAGCCATCCACTTGATGCAGAGCTGCATAGAAATTGCGCCACCGAACTATTTGAACCGTGTTTCCCATCTGAAAACCCTAAGTGACCAACTTGGGTATCTGTTTGAAAGGAACATGCATACGGGGACCTTAGATCAGGCGATTGATACAGCAACTGAAGCAATGAAGCTTATCCCCAAGGACGACATGATGGGATCCAGCATTCTGAATAGCCTTCATCTGCTTTTCATATCGCGGTTTAAGACAACAAATAACCTATCCGACCTGAAATCAGCCATCGAGGCCCAGCGTGAGGCCATAAAACGCGATTCCCATTACCGCGGAGATCGTTCCATTTTGATCCACAATCTCAGCGTGGGCTTGGCTCTTTACCAGCACACTGGTGAACCAACAGATCCAACGGAAGCGATCAAGCTAAGCTGGGAAGCAGTCGAGACAGCATCCGAGTATCACCCCAATCGCGCCATGTATCTCAACACATGTGGCACGTTCCTGAAGGAGAACTACGAACTCACCAGGCAGATAATTCCTGGGGATAAAAAGCCGAAGGATTTGTTCCTTGAGGCCTTCCGCCATGAGAGCTCTCCTCCGCTAGATCGTATCAAAGCTGGGGAAAATGCCTTTGACTGCTATATTTCCAATGGAGAGTGGACTCAGGCGAATTCGGTGGCGAGAGATGTTGTGAAGCTCTTCCCCTTGTTGGTTCCGCGGTGGTTAAGTCAAGATGACCAGCAACATCTGCTTAAAAACATATCGCACTTCACATCTCGTGCAGCATCTGCCGTGCTACAGGAAAATGGACCTCCCCTTGACGCTCTCAAGATATTGGAGACCGGGAGGGGGGTGATAGCCCGCTGCAGTATCGGTTTGAAGACCGACATCTCCAAACTTGAGAAATTGCATCCCTCATTGCACGATGAGTATACTATGCTCCGTCGGCAACTTTCCCTTCCCTCTTTCTCAACATTCTCAAGTGCAGCGGAACCTTCCCAGCCAACATTGATATGCCGACGACGGAAAGCTCCAGGATTACTCCCACCCCATATCACTACCACAGGACCCGAAAGGGCTGAAATTTTGCGAAGAATTGAGCATTTGGAGGAAAAGATCCGTACATTTCCGGGATTTGAGGACTTCAACCAGGCTCCTTCACACGCGTCCTACGCTGAGTTTGCCATGTTTGGCCCAGTAGTAGTCTTCAACGTCACAGAGCAGCGGAGTGATGCGATAATTGTCGCCGAAAATGATATATACGGTCTGCATCTGGAGCAGCTTCGATTTCAAGACCTCAAAGCCAATGTCGCGAGAGTGATAGGATATAAACGACTGTCGAAGGGAGTTCCAACCACGAGACCGCAGCGCAACCGGGAGCTTCAAGACATACTGCACTGGCTATGGGCGACAGCCGTCCACCCTGTATTAACTCGAATAGGCCTATACAGCGACAAACCGCGATCTGTACTGCCGCGTGTCTGGTGGGTTGCAAGCGGCTACATGGGCCTTCTCCCACTGCACGCAGCCGGGGATGCAACTCGCAGGACGATGGACTACGTCATTTCCAGTTATATTCCCACGTTTCAGGTGCTCCAATTTTGCCGGGAAAGACGTCGCATGTCATTCCGCGAGCATGAGCCGAAGATGCTCCTTGTGTCTGCGCCAGAAAAGCTCGATCGACAGACGTTGAAGACAAACGTCGAGCTCGAATCCATCAGAGAAGGCCTTCAGGGTCATCAAGTGTCCTACACGATGCTTGATAGGCCCTCGCGCGATGACGTGTTGCGAGAGCTCCCCGAGCACCATCTGCTCCATTTCTCATGCCATGGTTACTCAAACGCTACTGATCCATCGAAGAGCGCTTTGGAGCTTGCTTGCACAGCTGAAGATGGAGCAACCTCGCAGCTCACAGTAAGGGATCTGTCACTCATTGGTCACGAAAAAGCTCAGATTGCGTATCTCTCTGCGTGCTCGACAGCCGAGAACTCGTCCGACGAACTCCTAGACGAGGTCATACATATCGCCAGTGCTTTTCAGCTCATTGGGTTCCCTCATGTCGTCGGGACACTCTGGGAGGTCAGCGACAGAGCTGCCGTTGAAGTAAGCAGACTCTTTTACGAACAGCTGGGCCGGCAGATGTGTAATGGTGACGAGTCAAACATCGCATGCTGTCTCCACGAAGCTCTCCAGACATACCGGAAAAGCAGGAAAGTTTCAAAAACGAATGATGTCCTTTCATGGGCCCCATTTATCTACATGGGTGCATAATGGAGACCCTCGTTGCAATTACTTGTCATCGCAGACTAATGTATTATTGACTTTTTGTTTTCTTACATTTGTTCAAAATCGCGCCAAAACAAAATCTACTGCGTGCTGGCTCACCTCTCGTCTAGGCACGACCAGCAGACAGGACTCAGTCCAAAGTTGCACAGTTGACTTAGATTTTAAAAGTTTGCTATCGTACTGCTTACCACGATTTCAGCCTGCTAATCTTATGTCATACGCCAAACTAGCGCGATCTTCCCGTATAATCTATACTATATGTCCCGCTTTTCTAATCTTATATTAGAAGTGTTGCTTATTATAGCTGTAGTATAAACTCTTAGAGTAAGCCGTCTGTACAATCTTACGATGATATCAGACTCTGTTTAGTTCTTCTCTAGTTAGCCTAAGTTAATATAGCGTGAAAGAATAGGAGAGTAAGAGAAGAGGTAGGCGGGCAAGAAGACCATCTATATAGACCACGCATCTTGATGCTAAGCGACAACGATGCGCTTTCTCTAATTAGGCGCGCTATACCGGATGTAAGTAATTCGCTGTCACCGCAGAATACAGAGTTAATGGCTGACTTCCAAAGAATATTCTATACTAGATTCTTAGCGTTCTGTGGTTCGTTGCCAGCATAACTAATCACGCTTGTTCGACATACCAAGTTAAATATCAAGTGGATTGAATCTCTGCTTCAAAGAACGGGCTTAGACGCACATCGTTGTAATGCACTAAACAGTCACGCGTATTGACCCAAGGCGGCGATGACGAAAAATGGACTAAGTTAAGCCACCTAATAAAATATTATCTCTTCTTTGAATTGTAGTGAGACATAGCACGGAGGTCAAGGTATGCGAAGGAGATCCCCTTTTCAAAGAATTAAAATACCTGGTAGCGGCTGTGGCTTATTGTAAATCCGATCCTTTGGGACACGTTAGCAGGCGGGGCAGTGGGTGAGTTTTAGACGGGCTTCAGGTTACATTCAGGCGGCGGGCTGAAGGGGCTCAAGGTATACAAGAGCGCTGAACCGAACAAAAAAAGAAGAAGTGAACAAAAACATACAACAGCAGGGATTCGCTGGTGGTCACCCACCCAACTACTAACCTGCCGGCGTGTGGCTTAAGTACGGCTGAGCGGACGGGAAGCCCTGTTCTCCACACCCTATGGTCGTATGTACTAGATTCGGCGGTCAGACAGAATATAACCTCATTATATCAATATACCTCTCACGATGGGACATCTTGATATGAGTTCGCCCGAGGAACGGGGTCCACATTACGCCGACCCATTATAGGATTCTGTTCGTACTATCATGGATGGCATGGCACGGTAGATTCATATCAATAGCAATTCATCATGTATTAGGCTAACATCCGTCTATGGGGTATATGAAATCCGAAAACTCCTAAAAGCTCTCCCTCGGCCCCAACGGCCTCGAGGACGCATCCGACCTTTGGTCGTCCTGGTACGTCACCTTGACAT
Organism: Aspergillus hortae; assembly: GCA_032158085.1. Taxonomy (NCBI): domain Eukaryota; kingdom Fungi; phylum Ascomycota; class Eurotiomycetes; order Eurotiales; family Aspergillaceae; genus Aspergillus; species Aspergillus hortae. Next base: position 1,863,093 of record JASVVY010000006.1, read on the forward strand.
GCGTCACCTGGGTAATTTCACGATTGTATGATTTGTCGGTCTCCACAGGGTACATTTCAAACCCGTGAGTCGACACGTTGTTAGAGAAACTGCTTCGGTCCCCGCGGAACCTCCTCCAAGCATTGCCATCAGGATCTTGCAGGTTGCCCTCGGACGAATTAGCGGGTGTTTTGCGACGAGATTTGTCTCCGCTCGGCGGGCGGGTATTGTGCTGAGAACCGCCGAAAAGCTTGGGGAGCAGATACTGAAGTGGCTGCTTGTAGACCGGGAGACAGGCACAGATGATGCCGACATTAGCCTCGATGACGCTCCAGATCGTTGCGGGAATTGGTCCGCCTGGTCCAGTCAGTCAAAGAATTTGCCGATGGGATCAATGAGGATTCATACTGGTTGGGTCTGTGCTCTCGGCTGACTCGGCGAGAGTCGTGGTACGAATGATGCTCGTGACACAGACACTATCATCATTAACGTGGAACGCAGTGACACATAGAATAAGTCGAAACTCACAACAGACCAAGACCGAAAATGACAGCCAAGGCAACCTTTTTCGCGCGGGAAAGCCGCAACTTGGAGATTGGGTATATGGGCAAGGTGAGGATGGCCACATCGCTGAGGATGTTGATGATGGCATAGGACATCCATTGGGCCTCGAGATCGACGCACTTGGGGTTCTTGATGCTTTTGTCCCAGAAGGAGGCGACTGGGTTACATTGGAATATGGTGACCAAGGTATAGGCGAGGGTCCAGCAGATGACAAAGATGATGCCTCCAAAGCATATTCGGCGGATGTTGGGTTGGATGAAGATGCGCAAGTACAGGCACAGAAAAGAGACCTTGCTGAAACCAAGGACAAGTTTGTACATCACCTGGGCTGCAAAGAACCACTGCCCGGATTAGACGGAAGCGCTGCCGGGGAGTTCTGGGAGCATACCTTGAGGGCGATTACCTGATGCTGCTGATCCAGGTCTGCAGAGCGTTTTCCATAGCCATAGTGCACCGCTGCGTCGGGTTAGATGGGAGGGCCAAAAACGAGCAAAGAAACAGTGAGCTAGCTAACCGGAACATTCGGTCGCGGAGAGGAGCACGGAGCTGATCTGGAGTCGGTGGTCAGTGAAGCTCGGACACACGAGTGAACCGCGATGAATGATCAACCTACCAACGAAGCGAGAATAGTCCAATCATCCACACCTAGACAGCGATTGTGGAATCGGATCAACAGTCTGGCAAGCACAAAGAGGCCGGCCAGAATGACCATGATGACGCTCCAGATCCATAGGGTGAAGCCCCGGTTGGGCACGGTGGGCGTGCTCAGTCCGATCTCGTAGGGCATGTTGAGCTTGGGCGTGTTCGTCGCATGGCTGAGAGCGCCGCATGGTTGGGAAGGGACATGGTTGGTATGCAGAGGATATAAGGGAACTCAGCCTCGTGGCACCCCATCGCATCCGATCGAACCGACAGTCCGGACAATGGCCACGCGAAGAGTTCCACCGAGGCATGTCTTTGTTCGATTTTGATCGAGTGGAGTAGAGGGATCGCATCAATTGGGCCCCAGGGACGATTGACTTTGGGTGCAATCTTGGACCGGCGGGGCGGTGGCTTGGCTGAAGAGTGTCCACGAGGTCTTTGCAGTATAAAGATGACTCTGGTGGCTTGACGATGGCTGATGGTGTCAATTGGGGGAAAGTAACAGAATTGTACGCCGGTATAGTCCTTTGTTTCAAGTGGAATAATGAATGCATGCATCTTCATACTCCTATAGTATATGGCTGGGGTGATGTCACATTAGGTAATCGTCGACTGGATGCCCCAAAGAGGAAAGTGGCCGAGAAACGTCTAGTTAGTCTATACTCGCTCCGTCGTAGTTCAATTAGTTCAATCATGCTTCCGGCGCTGCAATGTTTATATCTGCCGGCCAATTTCCAATCCCTGTCGCTCCGCTCAGTCTCCCCAACTCGCCCCTTCTTGCCAATGAAGTCAATTGCTTTCCTTTCCCTTCTGGCAACATGCCTCGCCTCAAGTCTGGCATCTGGTCCATCCGTCGGAGCCCGTGTCTGGACCAGTAGTGGCCTGATCGAGGGCCATCCAGCGCCCCAGCGACCCAGGGTCGCCGAATACCTGGGGATCCCTTATGCGCAGCCCCCAACTGGAGATCTGCGGTTTGCGCCCCCCGTAGCTTATAGTTCCAACGCCACCATCTCTGCCAATGCTTACGTATGTGCTTTTAAATGAGGATTTCAGTATCTGACTAACTATGTTCACTAGAGCCCGTATGTGCAGCAAACTACCTTTGACTTTGTTAGGGTTTTCAACTTAACAGTGATCTAGCGATTGTCCAGCGACTATCGGTAAAACCCCGGATAATTTCCCGGGTTTCACGCCCCAGGCCCAGCGCATCATCAAGTCCTTTGCCCAGCAGCTGGGGACCTCTCAAAGCGAGGACTGTCTCTACTTGAATGTATGGACGGAGCCGACTTCAAAGCCGAAGCCGGTGCTTGTGTTCATCCATGGTGGTCGTATGTGATTGCTCCCAAGCGTCTATACAAGTAGCTAAGAAATCAGGATTCACTGTTGGCGGCGCCAACAGCCCCTACTATAACGGCCAGGCTTTGGCGGACGAGCATGACGTGGTTGTCGTGACCTTCAAGTTCGTACCCCCCAACATACTCCCTCCTTTCCGTCATATTGACCAACTGCAGCTACCGCCTCAACATCTTCGGGTTTTCAGGTGCCCCCGGACTTCCACAGAATGTAGCGCTGCTAGATCAGCGCTTGGCCGTCGAATGGGTTCACCGCAACATTGCAGCGTTCGGCGGGGATCCCACCCGGATCACCATCTTTGGCCAGTCCGCTGGCGGAGCATCTGTCGACTACTATTCCTACATCTGGACGGAGAATCCTCTCGTCAGCGGTCTCATCTCGCACTCGGGCACCGCCCTCAGCTTTAAGCCAAACACTGCGGAAGAGTCGGCTAGCTATTTCTATCACGTTGCTCAGACCCTGGGATGCGGAGACAACACGACCGATTCCCAAACTCTCGTTCAATGCGTTCGCAGCCATTCGTATCAGGATGTTCTGAAAGCCGTGTCCAAGGTCCCTCCCGCCGAATCCCCCGCTCTCCCTCAGCCAGTCTTCCACCCCACTGTGGATGGAGTCACTGTGTTTGATGACTATGCGGACAGGTCTGCTGCTGGAAAGTATGCCCATGTGGTCAGTCCCCTCTAATCTGATGAGACCCAGCGTTCGGCAGACTGACGCGAACAGCCGTATCTCCTGACTAGCAATGATAACGAAGCTGGGTACTATCGTGTCAATGCTTTCTCTGGGAACATCTCCCTCAGCGACCGCGAATGGAATCAGTTCAACCTGGCGGCATTCACCTGTCCCACTGGCGCAGAGGCCAAGAATCGCGCGGCGAACGGAGTTCCAACCTGGCAGTCCCGCTACTTTGGTGACTGGGACAACTTGCGGTTGTATCCAACCAGTGGCGCTTATCACGGGGCCGATCTGCCGATGGTGTTTGGCACTGCCCAGTCTGTGAGCGGACTGCCTAATTCTTCGAAAGAGGACGAGTTTGCGAAGTATATGGCCTCGGCTTGGGTAGCTTTTGCCGGTGACCCGCAGAACGGACTGACCGAGTTCGGTTGGCCTCGTTATTATCCCGATGGTAAGTCATCTTTCAGGCTCCTCCAGAAGCTTTGCGTATGTCTGATTCGAACTAGATAAAGCTCTTGTTGGGCTCGCCTATAAAAACAGCACTGGAGCTCAGTTCTTCCGTCCTGCCATGTTTGAGCATGGGTGTGCTGCTTTGAACGGGGATACTACTCCTGGAAAGGGGGCATTTTAGTTGTATAGAAGACATTTGATAAATCTCGAGGCATGTATTGTTAGAGTTCTAGTGAAGACCATAACTATCGCACAACGATCTATGCATATCCTATCCGCAATGCAGTAGACGCACGTCCTCGTCAATGAGTTTGACCCGGCAATTCCACATACCACGACAGATCATTCTTCTCGTCCATCTCCCACTCCGTAAATCCATTCCCCAGAAAGCGGAACGAGTTCGGGCTGTTGTATTCGATCTCGAAATCCTCCCCTCGAATTTCACTGATCAGCCGATGGAATAGAACCGCACTCCCTCCAAACAGCGCCGTCACCCGCCCATCCACCGTATTCCGCTTATACCAACTCTTGCAGCTCCCCGTCCACACCAGCGTCTTGTGCACTTCGTCCCCGTACCGCACAAACGCCTCTTCCCGGCTCCGCTTCGGCATGACATACTTGATATCCTCCGTCGCGATCTTCCGGATCCATTTCACAAAGTAGTCGCCGGTCCAGTTGAGCGATTCCACCAGCGACCCGTGGCCGCCGAGGTTATTCGGCCCCGTCATGATGAAGTAGTTGGGGAAGCCGGCCGTCGCCACGGACAGGTACGACTCGGGTGTTTCGGCCCATTTGTCGGCGAGACTCACGCCGTTTTGGCCGATGATGGGGTATCGCGGGCAATGCGAGACGTCGAAACCCGTAGCACAGATGACTATCACGTCAGTAATGTATTTCTGTCTAGACTGGGTTGGGTGTACACATACTGACATCGCATTCGAATACCTCCCCATCGGCCGTGTGCACAGCGTTTTCGGTGATCTTCGTAATGGGACTATTGGTCAGCTTGCAATTCGGCTGCGCGAACGCCTCGAGATAGCCCGGTCCCGGGGTGATGCGACGACACCCGACCTCGAATTTCGGGATCAGCTTTGCGCAGAGCTCAGGGTCGTGGTTGAGCTTCTCAGCCATTTGCTTTGCGCCGAAGCGCATGGCCGCCTCGTTGTTTTCGCCTTTCAAGAACTAAGCAATAGTCAGCCAGCTGTTCCTTCTTGCACATCGGGGAGCGCGTGCCAGGCGAAAGTTCCGGTTCGTCCGGTTGATGATGCCCTTGCGGTACTGGCGGTGCTCTTCGGGGTCGCGGAACCGCGCCTTTTGCTCCTCCGTGTACGCCGGGTTGGGGTCGTCGTCGTCGTTGCCGTGGTGCTTGGACGGCGGCACGCGGTAGTACACCCAGGCCGGGGATCGCATGAAATTGACGACCTGCGTGCCGGGGAGCTTGGCCATCGCGGGCGTGATCTGGATGCCCGAAGAGCCGTTGCCGATCACGGCGATGCGCTTGTGCGAGTAGTCGTAGCTGTGGTCCCAGGCCGCCGAGTGGGTGGTGTGGCCCTTGAAGGAGTCGAGGCCGGGGATGTCGGGCCACGCCGGGTGTCTGTCGTACGCTTAATACTGGACCGATGTTGAGCTCGAGCTCAGTGGAAAGGGGGAAACCTACACCAGCAGTCCTTGAGCGGAGAATAGAATCTCGCAATACTCGTCTCGCTGCGTGCCCTCGTGCTCCACCGTCACCTTCCAGTGCCCGGGACCCTCCTCCCAGACCGCCGAGACGACCCGTGTGTTGAAATACAAGTCGCGGTCGAGGCTCCACTTCCTGACGGTGCGCTTGATGTAGTCCTGGATCTCGGGCCCGCTGGAGTAGAAGCGCGTCCAGTCGGGGTTGGGGTCGAACGGGAATGCGTAGATGTGCGAGGGCACGTCGCACTGCACCCCGGGGTAGGTGTTGATCAGCCATGTGCCGCCGACATCGCTGCGCGCTTCGAACATCTTGTGTTCCACGAAATCCTTCAGATCGGGGAAACGATGCTGGATTTTGTGCGCCATCAGCAGGCCTGAGAACCCGGCGCCGATGGTGATTACACGCAGCTTGCGGGGTGTGAAGGCGTAGTCTGTGTTTAGTGGGATGCTTAATGGATGCGTCGAGCTGGGTTTGGTTTGAGAGTCGTCTGTTGTTGGGACGGGTGCAGGGACTCCGTTCTGTTTGGGTTGTGCTTGCGCATGGCCGTTCAGGAAGAGATGGTTCGTCTCTTCTGTTGCGGTGGGTGCTGTGATGGAGGGAGCCATGTTGCTTGGGTTTGATCCGGAGATGATGGTGGCACTGGTTAGTGGAGGGAGGGTTTTCTTGTATGCTCTTATAGATACGTATGTGGACTTGGAGCTGGTTCTCAGCCGAATGTGTGCCATGATGTGGCTGCTTGTATGCCCGATAACCAGGCCGGTAGACCATCGGCAATCCAGTGCTGATCAGTCTCAGCGGTTACACCTGTATCCCGGCTAATAGTGATTAAGGGCTGGTGTCTCTGGGAAGGGGGAGCTATTCGGTAATGCTCGGGTTACCAGATTAGGAAATGGTTATGGGTAAGTAAATGGTAGACTGAGGTATGATACCGCTATCAACTGTATTCCCAGTGTTCCAAATATTACGACGATGTAGTGCGTCTTACGTGTAGCGTGCAGCAGCCAGAAGAAGATTAGGGCTATTTCTGATTCAGTTTGATCGACACTCAAGGTTGAGGTAGAAGTATATCCATAACATAAACTACTTCTCATAGATACATGTCAATCTTAGGCTAAAATCAAATCTTCGTAGTTCCTATCCGCCACGTCCTGTGCTCTCTTTCGATATCCCGGGGCAGGTCCTTGGTATCTGGCAATAATCCGCTTCTGTTTATGCGCAAGGTTCTTGTTGACACCGGTCATCCATGAATCAACCTCGTTAGCCAGCAGACCCTCCGCACACTGGTGAACATGGTCTGTCCACTTCTGCATTCCCTCCTCCGTAGCCTCGGCGTAAGTGATTCCCTTATCGCGGCAGAAACGAATGAAGTTTGTAACCCATTCGACCGCGTACTCAATACTCCGAGGAATGTTCCCGAACATCTGATGCGGCCCCAGGATCATCGTCATGTTGGGAAACTCTTCAACAAAGAGTCCCAGGAACGTGCGAGGCCCTTCACTCCACTTGCTCGTCAGCTTGGTCTTGTTGCGTCCCTGGAAATCAATAGCCGTAAAAGCACCGGTGACCGCATCAAACCCGGTGCCGTAGATGACCATGTCGAACTCAAACTCCGCATCGCGCGTCTTGATGCCTGTCTCCGTGATGCGCTCGATAGGGTCCTCCTTCACATCGACGAGCCGCACATTGGGCTGGTTGAAGATCTCAAAGTACCCGCTCTCCAGCGGCACCCGCTTCGTCCCGAACCCGTGGCATTTGGGAATGAGTTTCTCCGCCGTGACGGGATCCTTGACACGCTGGCGGATCTTGTTCGCGATGAACTCGCTGAACAGGGCATTCGCGTGTCTGTCGTAGTGGATATCTCCAAAGTTGCCGAGCCACTTCGCGAAACCGCGGGTCTGGTAGAGCGCCTCCCAGAACGCCTCGCGCTCCGCAGGCGGGACGTCCAGCGTGCGTCGCAGATCCGCGGCATGCAGGAACCCGGAGGACGTCTCACGGCAGCGCTGGAACATTTCCGGGTACCGCTTGCGGAGCTCCTTGGTCTCCTCGGGGGTGATCTTGTCGTTGCGGAGCGGCGCGCTCCAGTTCGGCGTTCGCTGAAAGATGGTGAGGTGGCCGGCGGTTTTGGCGATTTCCTGCGTGGCCTGGATGCCCGTCGCACCGGTGCCGATGAAGGCGACCCGTTTGTTTGCGAAACTGACGGGGTGGTGCGGCCATCGCGCGGTGTGGTAGGCTTCGCCTTTGTAGTCGTGGATGCCGGGGATGTTGGGCATGGTGAAGTTGCTCAGGACGCCCATGGCGGTCACCAGGAACCGGGACGAGTACTGCGTGCCGTTGGCATCGGTCAAAAGCCAGGAGTTGGAGGGCTCTTGGAAATGGGCGGACTGGACGCGGGTGTCGAACTGCATGTCTCTGCGGAGGTCGAACTTGTCGCAGATGAACTCGCAGTATCGGAGGGTTTCATGCTGAGGGGCAAAATGCTCGGACCACGTCCACTCGTCCAGGAGCTCCTGTGAGAATGAAAACTGGTATGTGTAGCTCTCCGAGTCGAACCGGGCGCCGGGATAGCGATTCCAATACCAGGTGCCGCCCACCCCGCTCGCTGCCTCCAGCACCTTGACCCGAAGGCCGAGTGTGCGCATCTGATGGAGGGCGTAGATTCCTGACAGCCCAGCGCCGATGATCAGGACGTCATAGTCCAGGTCTTGGTTCAGCTTGCTGAATAGCGGTTCTTCGTTGCTGCCCATATTGTTTATGTGTGAGTGATGGAGGAGGTTGCGTCCGCATGCATGCTGTGGCTCCGGTCGTAACTATATATAGACCTATTATACATGAACCCATTACTAATCCAGGTGAATACCTAGTAGTTGCTCGGTAGTAGCGGTAACAAGACGAGTGTGTGAATACACTGTAATCTAAAAAAGTGTATAGAGCCGGAAAGATGTATATCGGCAGTAGGATAACCTTAACCGGCTCCCCGCAATTTACCCCGGATTACCAAAGGAAGCGGGGATTCTACTGCGTTTATATGAGTGCCTACTATCCATGTGGCGTTGACTGATGTGTCTGAGTGGTACACTTTGTAACATATCATGGAGACACAAGCTAGCCCGAAGGTATTTTAAGGGCCCCGTAGACAGTAGAACCGCCATTGATCTCCATTGTTCTTCCCCGCCGTATCATTCCAGTCCCCAACATGTCGGACCTGCAGAAGTCCTTGTCAGACACCTTATCGGATAAGCCCAACGCCTCCGAGATTGAGAAGGCCGAGGGAGCTACTCCCATTGACACGGTTCACAATGACGAGGCCATGAAAGTGCTCGCCAACTACAGCGGCGATGAGTCCTGGACAGAAGAAGAAGAGACCAAGGTCAAGCACAAGATTGACCGGAAGCTGCTCCCATTGCTGTGCTTGACATATGGGTTGCAGTATTACGACAAGGCCATGCTCTCTCAAGCTGTATGTCCAGTCGTTCTGCTTTCAGGCCGTCTACGCTGTCTAATCTCATTGTAGGCAATTTTTGGCCTCCGTAAGGACTTGAAACTCATGGTTGGTAATCGTTACTCCTTCTCTGCGGCCATTTTCTACTTGGGCTTTATCGTTGGAGCGTACCCTGCCATGGTTTTGGCCCAAAGATTCCCAATTGAGCGCGTTGCTTCCATCATTGTGGCCCTGTGGGGGATATGTCTCATCCTCACCCCGGCTTGCAATAACTACCAGTCTCTGTATGCGCAGAGGTTCTTCTTGGGGCTACTGGAGAGTGGTGTTAGTCCCATGTTCATGATCATTGTGGTAAGTCTCTTCACGTACAGTTCGCATCTGGTACTAAAAGACATAGGGAGGCTGGTATAAGAAGGATGAACAGGCCCTGCGCATGGGGTAGGTTCCATCCAATTCTTAATTATTAAGATATTAACATAGACAGGGTTTGGTATTGCTGGACCGGCTACGTCTCCATCTTCTCCCCCCTGATCAACTACGGCCTGGGTCACATCAAAGGCGCGCTCTCGCCATGGAAATACATGTATCTCGTCTCCGGATCCATCACTATCCTCTGGGCTATAGTGATCATTTTCTTCCTGCCCCCCGACCCTATCCGCGCCAAAGGCTTCAGCGAGCGCGAGCGCTACATCTGCGTCGCCCGCATGCGCAGCAACAACTCCGGGGTCCGCAACACCCACTACAAGAAAGGGCAGGTGTGGGAGCTGCTGCTCGACGTCAAGTTCTGGCTGATCTTCTTCACGGCCTTCTTCTGCATGATCGGCAACGGCCCCGTGTCCACCTTCACACCCATCATCATCAACGGCCTCGGTTTCAACACGCTCACCTCTCTGCTGCTGGTCATGCCGGCCGGATTTTATGCGGGGACGCAGCAGCTCCTCGTTCCATGGGCTGCATACAAGTGGGCCAGATATGGTATCCGCTCGTGGCTCGTGGCGGGCTGTCAGCTCGTCACGACTCTTGCCTCGCTGCTGCTGCTCTTGCTGCCCATGTCGGCGAAGGGGGGGATGCTGTTCGCTTGCTATATCTTGCCGTCTCTGGGAGGGGCGTATGCGGTGCTCATGGGCTTGCAGATTGCGAATATTGCGGGATACACTAAGCGGACTGTTGCTTCGTCGGGGATCTACATTGGGTATTGTCTGGGTGTGCAGCAACGATTACCGTTTACATCTCATTCCACCGCACTAACAGACGCAGGAAACTTTGTCGGGCCGCTCGTCTTTGAAGAGAAAGATGCGCCACGCTATGTTCCGGGATTCATCGTGTGTGTGGTCACATCCGTGCTCGCCGCGGTGCTCGTCATCGTCTACCGCTATGTCTGTCTCTGGGACAATCGGAAACGAGATGAGAGTGGGATTGCAGAGGGCTTTGGGAATGCTTACCAGGATGATTTGACTGATAAGACGGTGAGTCAGTTCCAGTGCAGTATACATGCATTGTCTAATTGTTTAGAACCCCGAATTTAGGTATATTGTGTAAATGGTTGAGTGGTGAGGGCAATGCATGGTGGATTGTTCATAGTCTAGATTAAACATGGCTAGCTTTAAAGGTCTACATGCTGCGATATTGTGTTCTTCTTCCAAAATGCATGATGCATCTCGCTTATTCCACCTTGGCCACGAATTTGTTCGCTACCGGATTGCTGAGCGTCCATTTGATCCCCTCGCAGATGACGGAATCCCATCGCTTGGACTCCGATAGTTTGTTCCCATAGCGTCTGAAGCCATGAGGGAGTCCGCTAAAGACATTGACATCGGTGGGAACACTAAACAAGCACAAAGTCAGCTCTCTCCCCCCAGCCACTGGAACACACCTACCCATTCTCGCTGAGCAGCTGCGCATATAACAGCCCCTCATCACGGAGTATATCGCGTCCCGCAATTCCAAACGTCGCAGGCGGCAACCCCTTCACCTCGTCGGCAGTCGCATTCCCAGGACTAAGACGTAGATCCCGCTCCAGCTCCTCACCACCCGTCACCTTCAACAAATCCATGAACAGCTTAGCCCTAGTAACCGGCAAGATCGGCGCCGTCTCATTCTGCACGTAGCTGGAGACGCTGGGATCGCGCAGCTTCGCAAGAACCTGCCTATTAGTATGCCCCGAGAACAGCACACACGGGATCATCAGAATCTGGCCGCGGATGCGCGGCCGCTTTGCCAGCGACTCGTCTTTGCCCCGGTGCTGCGCCAGCACCAGCGACGCAGTCAGCCAGCCGCCGGCGGAGATCCCGCCGACGACGACGCTGTCGCCGTCGCCGCCGATCTGGGCCAGGTGCTCGTGTACCCAGTGGAAGGCGTCTTCGGCGTCGTTCCAGGCGGTTGGGTAGCCGTGCTCCGGCGTGTGCCGGTAGTTCACGTTCACCACGACCACGGGGTGTCCGGCTGCCGCGAGGGGTGCGACGACGCGGGAGCAGATGGCGTCCTCCGAGCGCAGGGTGCCCAGGAGGAAGCCGCCGCCGTGCAGGTGGATGTACACCGGTAGGCGCTGGGTCTCGGGGAGCGCAGACGGGCGATAGGTTGCTGCCTCTATGGTCTGCCCATCGCGGGTGGGAATGACATAGTCTCGGATTATGACTTGGGAGCTGAGGCCTGTACAGGGGATGGATTATGAGTCAGTCAACCGACGACTGACCCCCTCCGACGGGTCAGGCAGCTCACCTTCATCCACCATGGCCTGCGCCGCGGCCTGCTCCCGGAACTTGTTGGTCGCTGCTTTCAGCTCCTCCACGCTCAGATCTGGAGGTGCTGGGAGTGTCGGCTCGAGGGCCACCCATTCCGCACTGGGGCCTGTATACTCGGAGAAATCGGCCATTTCTTACTCTACAGCACGGTGAAGAGGGTTGGAAGGGAGCTCGACGAGGGATCAGGATCTTGGCGGGGGAATAGGAGTCTCCACTTGGTGTAGAGAGGGGGTATATCAGCGTCTCACGAGCAAATGCGGGGATAGAGCCCGATTACTCGATGCGGATAGCCGAGTTAACCTGATCGACAGAGATAGAGCATCTCCTTTAGGATGTGCATCCATCGTTGCTCCCTCCGGGGTCTTAGGAGGGATGTAGGCTTCATGGATGCAGCCGAGGTCCCCTCGGTTAAGCGTATGGACGTCTTGAGTGTCTTTTCTTTACAAGCATGGGAGCGTCAACAGTCAGTCCTGACATAACCAGGCAATGCAAGAGTGACTGGATATCTCCTGATAATGTAGCAGCTCATAGATATTCTACCTAACGGACAACCTAACTATAGAATCAGACACCTTAGTGCTTAAAACAGACAGGAGAGCTAACTCCACCTCTTTCCCCGCATTTCTTTGAAATCCCAGACTCCCATGCCAAGTCAATCCTGTAATGTAAATCATACAATATCTGCCGCTGGACCGGTGGTTGTGAAGGTCGGTATCAAAATGACTGACAACTATCGATTTCATGCGTTCAAGACCCACCAAGTACGACGAAGACGGGCCGTAGTCGTGTGTATCTGGTGCCATGAGAAGAAAGTAAGCCTGGCGAGACCATAGTATGTATCCATCTAACCCCTGTTCCAGATCAAGTGTGATCTCCAAGAGACCAGTGGAAAGGGATTCAGTAAATGCACCAACTGTGCCACTACCGGCATTGACTGCAGGTAAGCGACAACCATAGCCGGTATGAGATGGCTGTGCCTGACATCCGCAGTGTTCGGCCCTCGAGGAGATGCAAGCGACGGCAAACTAGGGCTCCAGATGGTAGCATTCCCGATAGCTCCCGATACAGGCCTCCAACTGGCACAGAGGCGGATGGCAGCTCTGTCAATCCACTTCCAGTCGCTACCTCTGGTGGTGATAATGGGGGCCATTTCCCGCTCTTCCCACTCAGTGATATCTGTGATCCGTCCCCCCAATTGATGAGTGATCGGGAGCCTATACCACGGCCCCAGCAATCAGTCCAGCCGACGCATGGCGACCCGACCATTGGCGATTTAGTCTCTGGCCCCAGACCGGGAGACGCTGCAGACAGCTACCTGGGCGAGCCGGGTTACGGGGTGGTCTATGGATCGGAGATCAGAAACGATGCAGACGGACAGCGAAGGCAAAGCAATGTCCTTCCTGAAAGCGTCGATCTTCCCCCGCCCGAACTTCAGCAGGGCTTCAAAGAGACATTCTTCGAGTATTGCTATACCTGGTGCCCAGTGCTCGACCGCGATACGATCCAGTCTGACCTGGAAAAGTCGTCTCTCGTGGTCAACGCCCTCTCGTTGGCGACCAGTCACATCTGTCCGCCAGTGATCAAGCATGCAGAGCCTGCGACGTACTACGATAAGGTCAAACAGCTCTTCTACGGGGACAAAGAGCCAAACCTCTTGATGTGTCTCAAATCAATTGCGTTGGTGTATTGGTGGAGCCCACGGCCCCCTTCACGGGTGCACAGGGACTCGTCATGGTGGTGGACGACCGTCGCTATTCGGCATGCACAGCACGGCGGTTTCCACCGTGAGCCAAAGCAGGGGCAGTTGGTCCGATCAATGATCAATCCTGGACTGCGGCGCCGGCTCTGGTGGACTTTTTTCGTGCGTCTCATTCTATACATCTGATTTTTATCCGCATTGTTAACTTGTGCAGGCTCGCGAGCGGTTGACTGCCATATGCCAATGTCGTCCCTGCGTAATCGATACAGAGGACTGCAACATTCCGTTTCCCACGTTAGATGACTTTCCAGAGAAAACCCTCCAAGCGGAAGTGTTCATCCGGTGGGTGAAGCTGTGCGACACCATCGGAAACATCGCCAAACACCTGCAGCGCACAAGCAACATGATATCTCACTTCCCGGTTGAACTGGCCAAGGAATTGATGAACTGGGCGCAGTCCCAGCCAGAACATCTCTCTCTACCCGTTGCGTCCGATCGGACAGTCACCTTCAATCGCGACATCCATCAGCTGCATCTCCCGTATCTCGCCGTGGTGATCGTCCTGCATCTGAGCCAGACGCCGCAACCGCTGCCTCGGGCGTACCCGGCTGCAATACTCGCGGCCTCGTGCATCGCCCGCATCCTGAAGGATTGCCTGATGCGAGGTCGGGTGCGGTATCTCATGGGCATTTCATGCTGGTACTGCGGAATGGCCATGCTCGCGTTGCTGCATGCCCGCCAGATTAAGCACCTCTCCCGGTATGCTGACGAAGACATACAGGTCGTGCTTCTCGCGCTGAATGAGCTGAAGCTGATGTGGCCGACGGCGAATATTTTCCTCCAAGGGTTTGAGCGTCTCAACAAGAACCCGTCTTCTGATGTAGGGCAGGATGACGATCTGTTTGACTTGGAGGATATCAGTACCCTGCATGGGATTGACTGGGCCAACTACTTCCCTTTCGCTTCGCCTCAGACAAGTGGGCTGGCGAATATCTTGCTGGCGAACAGACAGATGGAGCTGCCGATTGATCAGACAGGGCTGGAGTTGACGGCGTTTGATTTGACCAATCTGTTTGATCACTTTGATAGTTCCTGTAATTCTTTTCAACCGGTGGTGTGATGTATCATTTTGTCAATCCTGAGCTCCTACCAGTTTTAGAGTAGGAATACACATACTTCTACTAACGTACAGCCCCTAAGCCCAACTAATTGACTATCTAATAGTCCAAGGGCACCTGTACAAACCCATGTCCCGACCCACAATCCCCCTGTATAAACTCAACAGAAACAGCCCGACACAAGTCTTGCAGCAGCACCTTCACCTCAGGCTGCAGTACCACGACGCGGCCCGCTTTCCACAGCTCCAGCACCAGACCGCAGGAGACTTTGAGAATCCTCAAATTCGGGACATATGTAGCCTTCTGGGAAAGGAGATCCCTGACCTCAGAAACGAGCATTGGGATGTCCACCTCGCGGCATTCGCAGATGTGTAGTGTTTGCAGGGACACAGGTAAAACGTCTCTCAAATGAAGTGTCCGCTCCACTGATCGCGCCTCTTCTACCTGGATGAGAGAAGGAAAGCGTATATGCAAGTCCTCCAGCACACAGAACTCCTTGAAAGAACTGGCTTCTTGATCTGGGTAGAACTCCTCGTCGACGTAATATGTCGAATCGGCGCAATAGTCAAGCCGTAGCTGTCTCAGACACCTTTTGAAGCCCGCTATAGACTCCTGGATCATGGATGTGTGAATCCCATCCATGAACGTACGGTCGCCGAACCGGACCTCGAACGACTCTAGGCGCCTGCAGAACATGGTCCACCAGCTGACTCCTTCGTACGAAACGCCATGGTCTACTTCAAGCTGTGTCACCGACGAGGAGTGCGGCGTAAGCTCGAGTCCGTCCGTCCAGCGTTGCATACTCGCATCCGAGGGGTCTCGCACGGAGGATCCCGCGACCTTGCGCATAGACGGGAGTTTGAAAAACGGCACGGCGCAGGCGGCATCCTTCTCGCTCTCGAACGCGTCGTCGAACGTTTGAGTGATCAGCGACACAGAATGGAGTTTCGAGAGCGCTGGTGTGTTATCCACCCGGATCTTCCCATTCACCAGCTGGATCAATGTCTTCCGGAAGAAGGTCGGATCTTGCTGGGGTACAGACAGGATGATGGTCCGCAGATTGGGCAATGCAGGAAGCAACAGCGCAACCCATGCGTCGAGGTTCGCCCGCTTCAGATGGCCCATCCATTCGGTTTGCTCCTTGGGGTGCGGGCAGACCTTTTTCAGGACGGTGCGCATCAATGCTTCGTCGACGGTGGGTCGCTGCCGCCTGGGTTCGTCATCTGAGTGGGGGTCATCATTGTCAGGGAGCTGGTCCTCGGTGCACCACTTTGTTAATCGTAGGCGTTTTGCGTGCCAGGCCACGTGTGGCTTCCTGTAGAGGGCTTGCACCAAGGCGGCCATCAAGCGAGAGCATTCACCATGACACCACCCGCATTCGCCAGCTCCGCATGGCTCGAACTCGATGTTGGAGTAGAGGATTGGAGAGAAGAGGTCGTAGAAACGGTGGTTGCATTGGCTTAGTCTGGACAGGTGGGTGGAGGGGGTGTGGAGATGGTCTGCAATCATGAGCAGGATCTCGTTCGATAAGTATACCATTTGGAGAGAACAATGTATGAGTGAGGATTTCGTGGATGGTATCAGCCAGCATCATGAAGACCAGTTGTCGATAGACTGAGACGAGCACTTAAGTGGCCTAGGCCGAATTAGGAAAGCGAATACTAGGCTGACGATGCTGCCTTTGCTTAGTTCCATCTTGGATGCGAAATGGGTCAAGGAGATTTTTGCAGTCATTGAAATTGTCGTTGAAGGTAGATATCGACTGTATAGTTTTGTTTTAGGCATATTGTAAGCCATGCATATTTGGAGTAGCGGTGATGACGTTGCCAGTTGATCGGCTATTCGGTTGTCGGCTTCCTTAATTGCCAGAGATATAGTCGGAGTTGAGACTGTTAAGATTGTTTCTATGACTACCGAGTATAGTTGCCTTCTGGTATATCCAGAGCCTATATAAACAAAGTATATCTAGAATAACTTCATCCTCACTCGCTAATAGACAGAGCGAAATCTCAATCTCGACAAAATGACAGTCGACCCAATCGTGACCATCCCTCCTGGGCAGACGACCATCTCCGTGAAGCTCATCAATCCAGTCAACGCCGGACCAGCCATCCTCAACCGATTCATGGTCCCCCCTGTCCCAGGACTCGAGACATTCGAGAGCTTCCCGTCCTTTTCGTTCCTGCTTGAGCATAGCTCTGGTCGCAAGTTAGTCTGGGACCTTGGAATCCGAAAAGACTATATGAATTACTCGCCCAAAATCGCAAGCTACATCCCAACCACCAAGTACACCCTCGACGTTGAGAAGAACGTGGCCGAAATCCTGGAAGAGAATGGAATCAAAGGCGCCGAGATTGAAGCCGTCATCTGGAGGTGAGCCTGTCGCCTTCCACAGCCATCCATCAACTAATCAGTCTCCAGTCACTGGCACTGGGACCATATCGGCGACCCATCGACATTCCCACCTACAACCGACCTCATCGTAGGCCCAGGGTTCAAAGATGCCCTGCTACCAGGGGCCCCTGCAAACCCCGACTCTCCCATTCTCGAGAGTGACTATGCGTGCGTGCATGCAGCCAGTACACATACACAGAAACCCACTAACTGCAGACACCAGAGGCCGTAATCTTCGCGAAATCGACTTCGACGGCCCCAATGCAACCAAAATCGGACGCTTCCGCGCATTCGACTACTTCGGCGACGGGTCGTTCTTCCTCCTCGACAGCCCGGGCCATGCAATCGGCCACCTCTGCGGCCTTGTCCGGACCACCACCAGCCCCGATACGTTCATTCTCCTCGGCGGCGATGTCTGCCACTACGCGGGGGTATTTCGACCGTCCAAGTATCTTCCCATGCCTTCTGAAATCACCCCTCATCCCATCCGGCCGTCTAGTTCGGTCCCGTTCTGTCCGGGCAGTGCCTGGGAGGAGCTTCAGCGCTCCCGGGACAGACGGCCGGATCAGTCTCTTTACGATACGACCTTTGCTCACGATATCCCGCAGGCTATACATACAGTCGGGAAGTTACAGGAGATTGATGCAGACCCGAACGTCTTCGTTATCATTGCGCATGATGCGCAGGTGAGAGATGGGGTTCCTCATTTTCCGGCGAGTCTTAATGACTGGAAGAAGGCGGGTTGGGGGGTAGCTCTTAAATGGGCGTTTTTGAGGGACTTGGAGATATTCTGGACGTCAAAGGGTTGTGTTTAGTTTCAGTGAGTTCTTGGTGTTATATCAAGATTGTTATTTGAATATTCTGACGAAGCACGATCAAGTGGTACGGACCATCCAAATCATAGCCCATTCGTACACTATATACTTCGACTAATTTCTCAGAGCTCCTTCAGCAGTCCTTCCCTTGCTCCATCCTGGCACCCACCGGTCCTCGATAATCCTCAACTGCAATTCCTGCGTCCGTTTAAGATAGCCCTCCTCTACATGGTCATCTAGACCAGCATCCATAAAGCCTTCCTTGGCAACCGACTTGGGCGTTATCATCAACGAATGTCCTGTGGAGTCAGAACACCTCCTACTGAGGAACGAACTTCCTTCACTCACCGTTGATGGTCTGATCAGTCGCAAGCCTCATCATGCACATTGCGACGTCCTCTTGCGGAGCGAATTCCACTCCCTTACTGGTGAGCTGGGCTTCGTACTCTGGAGACCGGATAGCACTCTTGATGTAGCTACATCCGTCAGTACTACCTCTATACCTATAGTCAAAGGGAAATGCAACCCACCATGGCGCCACATAGTTGATGCGTATACCTTGCTCCCACGAGCTGCGTCGAGCGGTCCTCATCAGCCCACGCAACCCGTACTTACTGCACGTGTACTGCCAGTTGGCCTGAGAGACAATTAGTCCAGTGTCCAGAAATATGACAATGAAAATCCGATCCGTACCGGCGAATCGATCCAAGTAACCATACTCCCCGTAATAATGAAGCACCGGTCTCGCTCGGGGACATCAGGCTGCTTCCGGAAATAATGCACCGCCAGCTTCCACGTATACAAGCTCCCAGTCATATTCACATCGATGATCCTGAGGTCAGGCTTCACCGGCGGCCCGTTAGGGTCCGCTGCAGTCAGATACAACCACAACAGCACACATCGCTCCAGTCCACGAAAACATACCATCCAACGGCCACAGGTCATCGCCACTCGCCCGGCTGATGCCCGCGTTCGCAATGACAATGTCACAGCTCTTGCACGGCGAGTTCGCAATCGCGGCTTCGAACACGCGCACCTGCTCGTCCCAGCTGGTGATGTTGCACTTTACGAACTGCGCGTTCCTACATGCCGTCAGCGGTGGGCGTTTCTCTTGCCAGCTGCGCGGGCGGGCGTCATGTCACGCACGGGCTGAGCTCCTTGGCAACTTCCTGCCCGCGCTCTTCATTGACGTCGGCGATGGTTACATATGCCCTGCGGGCGTTAGTGGTGCTTGTTGACGGTGGCGGAGAACATACCCAGCCTCGGCGAAGGCCCGTACGGTAGCTTCGCCCATGCCATTTGCGCCTGCGTCATCAGTGCCGTACTGTTTATGGGGTAGGTGGTTGGATGTATGTACCTCCGGTGACGATGACGCTCTTGCCGACTAGCTTGGTTTTGTCTGGCGGGATGGTGCAGTCGACGGGACCGGTATAGGAGTATGGGGGGAGCGGTGGCATGGTGGTTTCTTCTGTCTCGGGGATATGGCATTATCTGGGCATGAAAGTCGTGAACGAGTACACGTATTTATTATCCAGTGACAGTTCCATGCATACCCCTCATAGTGCATATGCCGGGAGTAGGCTGATCGGCGGCTTTCCCAATATGGTTTGCCGGTGCTACCAGATGCCGAATGTATACAACATCATTGCCGCCTTGTTCCTGTGGAGGAGTCTGTGTTTGGGGTATAGGATTACCGAAGAACCACTCCCATGGCTGATGCTTGTGCATTCGTACGGCTATGCATATGGCCTACTGGCATGTCAAAGCAACCCTGTCTTTGATCTTGCCATCACAGAGATCCTTCAGGACCTGGGGAAACTCCAAAAGTCCCTTGGTTTCAACCTGCGGCTGTATCACGCCCTTGGCAATCAGATCCAGCACCTCCACCAGATCATCATATTGACCGCCGTAGGAGAAGATAATGCTGAGCCGTTTCCTGATCCCGATCTTCATGTCCAACTCGTTCTTTCGGTCCAGCGTTCCCACGCAGAGAATTTTACCGCCGCGGCGTACTACACAGCGCACGTTAGAATGCACTTAATCAGAGGCAAGAGAACCATACCGATTTGTTGGGCGTCACGGAACGTCTGATTCGTGCCGGCAAAGTCCAGCACCGTATCAATCTTCCCCTCCAGCCCGTGCTGAGACACAAATTCGGGGATGGAACTCCCCCTCGGAACAATGTCCATCTGTGGAACGCCCTTTTCCGCCGCAGCATCCAGTTTCTCCTGTCGGAGATCCGACACGATGACTCTCGCGCCGATGGACTGAACGATCTGCAGCGCATTGAACCCCAAGCCCCCAAGCCCGAAAAGAAAGACGGTCTCGGATTTCTTGACCTCCGCGCGACGGGTGATGCCGTGGTAGGCGGTGTTCACGGCATCGGTCGCTACGGCGGCGGCGGCGGAGGATACCGCTGCGATAGTCGTCAGCTTTGCGACGCATGCACGCGTCAGGGTCGACCTCACCGTCTGGGACGGGGACTGCGGCCCGCGCATCGATAGCCACGTAGTCGGCGTAGAAGCCGTCTTGTCCGATGCCGTGGTGCTGGCCGTTCGGACAGAGTTGAGACAGGTCGCGCGAGCAGTCGGGGCAGTGGGCTTCTCCGCATCCCGGAACTGCGAGGAGGGCAATTCGGTCGCCCTGGGGATTATTAGCGGGTTGAGAAGTGGGATTGCGGCTGACAGACCAGGTGGAATCTTGGGTCATTGACTCGGTCGCCTATCTTGACAATCTCGCCGCATCCTTCGTGGCCCTAGATGTGCGGTCAGACAGGGTTTGGTTGTTTAGGATGGGTAAGACTCACGAGGGTGTACTTTTCGTCAAAGTGAGGTCGATCCTCGACGTCCAGGAGAGCTTGATCACTGTGGCAGACTGGCAGGTGGGAGATTGGAGATCAATTGATGTGTCCTGGATGGATGGGAGGTGGCTTACCACCTGAGGCCAGTAACTTGACTAGGAAACCGGATGGCGGTGCATCGGGGACAGGGACTTGTTCCAAGACCTGGGAGGGAGTCTGAGCTTCACTAGAGTGTTGGGGCTCGGGGTCGATGGTCTTACCGGCGTGGGATTGCCCTTGTGCTTCCGCCAGGCGGTCATGGTCGAGGGAAGAGTCACCGTCATGCTGTCAGACTTCTATAAGGTATTTACCGGATGATGATGGGATTTTCCGAATTAAAGGACTGAGAGTTGTATACATTTATCCTCGGAACAATGCAAGCACCTGTAGGTACTTCGGCATTGTCCCCGCCTCAGGGACTACCGGGTGCCGCTGGTTATCCAAATTCGGCGGGGAAGGCCACTGCGTGAGGACAGTTGATCGGCGACTGTCTGTACTGGTCTAAGCATGGCGGTGAGTACGGAGTATGTGAAACAGTAGAAGGGGCCATGATGGATAGATTGTGTCTGTCATTGGTGGCTGACCAGACGACAATGCACCGCCACAGCCACCGACGGAGCCTTGCAGCCTCAGGCACAACAAAAAGGTACGTACCTGTACCGTTGTCTGGCCTCCGACCGACTCTGGGTTTCTCCCGCTTCCGATGGGGCGCCCCACACGACACGTCGGTTCAGGAGTTTCATCTTTCTGCTTGTTGTGGTGCTGGTGCTGGTGGTTGTTGTTATGAGATGCCGTTCAATAATTCTGATTGTTTTAAGCATAGGTTCATGCGCGGTTTATGTTGATCATAAATAATAATATATAGAACAGAGAAAACTAGTCTCCTTAATTAAACTGTCAACATGTACTACAGTAGTTACTATTAATACATGCTAATATCCGTGGACGCTACTAATAATAATCACCATCCTGGATCACAATTATTACGCGGTGCAGGAACATGTCCAGCTTCTAGAATTCCATCATCTTATTCTGATTAATCCCCCAGCCCACCCCATCCACGAAGGGTCCTACCCAGTTACATTCCTCCGACTTTTTCTCCTCTTCCTCTTCTTTTCCCTCTTCCATTCACTCTTTCGTATCCCTCTTTCAATTCCTCCTCCATCCGCCTCCGTCTCTCGTTAGCCTACTCAGCCTTACTCCGTACACCAAGACAGATCTTCATCGATCGGACTGTCCATCCCCGCCCAGCAACCCGTTTCCCGTTTCATTTGTGGCTTGGCGACTCATCCGCCTCTTTTTCCCTCAACAGCCTCACTCCCGTGCTGCGTCTTTTTTTCTCTCTTCCTGTCGCTCTGCTCGACCTCCCTCGTTTCTCTTCTCTTTCTGTCCACCCGAGCGTATTTATCGCTACATCTTCACGCCCTACACTCCTTCCTGGAGTGCACCGAGAGTGATCATTCGTTTCTCGCTCTCTCTCTTCCTCTCTATCCGACCCCTGAAACGGCAACGGCCAACGGCCCCGTGACAAAACGCCCTTGACAGCCGCTCCGCACCGATCGCCAACTCTGCCTCTCCTCGTCTTCCTCCTCCTTCCCCCCGACGCTCGTTCCCCTCCCGCCTGCTCGTCCCCCGTCAAGACCCTGGGCCTCCGCCGTCCTTCGGTGGTGAAACCGACATATTGCATCCCCAGGCTGACCCTTCGGCGGACTCGAGCTCCGTGACGGAGCATTTCGTCAAGATTTATTCCACCACGTCGCGGGCCTCCCTCCTCGGAGGATCCTTCGATCCTTCGTTTCGACGGCCGACTGGCGGCTTTCGAGCCCGAGAAGGATACACGAATGTGCCCCCCAACCCACCCCGCCGTAAAATGTACAAACCAAACTCCCTATGGACGTGGTCCTTTGCCATCGTCAGCTTCGTCCAGACCATCATCACCCTGGCTCTAGAATGGTACCTCTCCTCCCCCGGCCAAACTACCCGGTCGCTGACGCCCCCGCAGTTATATCTTTGCCAACTTCCAGCTCCAGATCTATCCCAAGGCCAACGCCGTCACCTCCTCCAAAACCGTCCCCACCTTCCTGGCCCTCTATAGTTTCGGTTTCATCTACGAGCTGGTGCTCGTCTACGACGCCCTCCGACTGAAAAACACCATTCAGGTCATCGGAATCTGTCTGTGCAATCTCGGTCTTCTGATCTATGGAGCCGTGCAGGTCCAGCAGATCAAGGATGCCGTCGCCAACTTGACCGTCAACAGTGCCATCAATCCCGACGTGTGGGGGGAGACTGAGCCCTTCCTGATCATCATTCCCATCGTGGTCGCCATGGGCACCTTGCTGATGATGATCGTGGCCTGGAAGCTGTACGATGAGTTTGCCTGGTCCATCTACAAGCACATCAGCGCCGATCTGCGAATGAAGCGCCGATACCTCACATATCAGGTGGGCACCGTCGGTTCCGGATGTCGTCTCCTGCCATGCTAACGGAGCGTCAGATCTACATTGCACTGTTGAAGTTTGACTTTTTCTTCTTCCTGGGATTCACCGTCCAATTCGTCGTGATCGTCACCAATCGTCAGGATGCCGAGTTCCCCTTGACCCTAGCCGCGATTCCGGTGACGATTATCATCCTGGTGTGTGCGGGTTTCTTCGTGCGTCGCGAAAGCTCCATCGGCATGATTGCCATCATCGTACGTCTCCATCCCTTCTTCTTTTAAAGCCGCCACGCTAACCCGTTCAGCTTCTCTACTTCGCGGCCATGGCCTACTTCATCTTCAAACTGGTCCGCATCTACGATCCGCGGACGTATGTCGAATACCTGCCAGCGCAAAAGTCACTCACGTTTTTCGCCGTCATCACGCTGGTCCTCATTGTGATGACCATTATCAATGCGTGCATGTGTATGCACAACTTCCACAAGGGACTGAAACCGCACGTCAACAAGAAGAAGGCGGACAAGGAGGCCGAAAAGACGACGGAGCTGTCGTCCAACATCGCCGGCCAGGTGCCGTCGCGCATGATGATTGATTGAGCGGGGTTCCGAACGACAGATGCCCCAACATAACAATAACATACTTGCGGGGAATTAGACTTGGAGTGTTTTTGGAGTTTCCTATGATACCTTTGTGCGGATTGATTCTTTGACGACTTCCCCTTCTCGGTCCTCGATCCGAGTCTGTTCTATACCACCTTCGCCTTTGATTGAGACGGCTCTCCTGTGGCTATGTGGATTTGACGAATGTGCATTTCTTGTCATGTACTGTATCTATTTAATCGGAAATGACGACCCTATGTATTGATTCATACCTAACTTAGACCCGGCCTCTCTCAAAGATACCTACCTAGTACCTATGTAATAGGTACCATGATGATGGTCTACCTAAGTAGGTAAGGTACCTCCTCCGCAGATGGACAGAGCTCCACCAATCAGACACAACAAATCTCTCGCTTACACTAGCGCGACTTTCGGGTCTTGGCACAGGTATAAAACCTCCCGTCGCCCGCCACCCTTTTAGAATCTTTTTCTTCTTTCTTTTCCCATCCTAGTGCAAGGGTTTTACACGTGTCAGTGAGGAGACATCCGAGACCGTGTTTTTGCTAGTTGAAAACTACCTAGTTTGACCGCTCCAGATGGCCTTCGGGTCGTCTGGGAATTTTTGAAAAACACACTGCCCTGACTCCTCGTTTTGTGGAGTTGGATTGCCTCGTCGGGTTTCCCATGAGGTTGGAGAGTCTTCTTCTTTTCACTGCTGTTGTTTCCTATATGGAGGCCTGTAGAGAAGAGAACACCATCAGTGCCTAGTAACTAGATTAGACTACTGTAATTGCATAGACTGTCCTGTAAGCTACCACTTTGTACCTGGTCCTGTCCTTGTCCTGTTGGCACGTGAACCCTGTGACGTCGATGATCTCCGTCCTTCCTCCATCATGCGAACTTCTCGTTCTCTCCCTTCAATCTTCTTTTCTCTTCACTGCCCGCTCCAGTGTTACTAACGACTGGAAACTATCCATCGCGTCCTCTCTGACTGAGCCTTACGTGGTCTCCCAGTCTCGCCGTGGATATGTCCTGCATCATCGGTGACTCCGCAAGACTTCCGCTTCTCCACGTCCACGTCCACGTCGACCGGTTTTGACCGCCCCCAGATTACAAGTGCAGGCTTGGACCTTTCAGACTGAATCTAGGACATGTCTATCCCCTTCGTCTCTCCGTGGTAGGAATCACCTTCCATGCCGCCATCCTCCATCCCCAGCAGCGCACAGGCGGCGCCTCTCTCCACCTCCGCCTCCCGCGAACACCCCCCGTCACAGGAGAAGCCCTCTGTCGGAAGCAAAGAACCCCTTCCGAACCCACCCCAACCCTCCTCGCATGGCCATCAGAAGCTGGTCTTCACCGATCCAGTCGCCCTCCGCTACCTCGAAGAAGACCCGTCGACGCTCGTCCTCCACCGTCGCCTCGCCCTACATGGCTACGACATCTACATTGTGGAACAATGGGCTTGCTCCGGTATCCACCCCACTTTCATCATCACCACTTACACCGGCGACCCGTCGCACAAGGTCATGGCGGGCGTCCTCAGCGTTCCGACGGATGAGTCCACGTGGTCGCCGCGACTGAAGCTATACTTCAGCGCCGTCACCCAGTGCCAGGCCCGCAAGCACGACACCCCTCTCGGCACGCTGATGGTCACCGACCTCAATCAGTTCCCATCCGCGCTGACAGTCATCCCCGTCCCGGACGGTGACATCCACAAACACAAGGAAGACTTCGTGGTGAACGAAAACCTCAAGCGGCTGAACTGCGCCGGTCGCGCCGGGCTCAAGCTCCAACCACCCACCGCCGCCACTGAGGCCAAATTTCACCAGCTCTACCGCACCAGTGAGCGCGTTCCCCTCTACAGTGCCGTGCCCGAGCTCGTCAAGCAGTGCCAGATCGCCCTAATGATGTTCGGTGTCCTCGCCCCGGAATACGTCGACGGACTCCTCTGCGACGTCACCGAGGCCGCCATCGGCGATTGGTGGACAGACATCGGCATGGATCTGTACAACATCGAGCCGAGCGACGGCATTCTGGGCCCAACGACGGTGGCCGCCCTCCTGGGCACGCTGATGGGCGCCCGCAACCGCCTGCACGCCTTTGGAGCCCCTGTCGCCAAGGACCCCTTCGACATCGCCTCTCTCAAACGCGGCATCGCCAGCTTCCAGAAGAGCCAGAAGCTCCCCCGCACCCGCCGTCTCGATCGCGCCACCCTCGACCGTCTGCACCGCGTCACTGCCAAAGCCGCCACTGCTGACGGCTGGACCGACGCCGTCAAGTCCACCGTGGCCGAGCTGAGCGGCCACGGCGGTGAGATGGTCATGGGCATGGTGCGCGGCCGTGAAAAGGCCGGGATCGCTGACGTCGAGACTTTGGATATCGATATCTTGGCTCCTTTGGTTGCCGGTGAGCGCGCTAAATGGCTTTGGCGGGGAAAGCCGCGCAAGAGTGTCGCAGCGACGGCTACCCCCAGTGCTGCGGATGGTTACGCCGGTGGTCCCCCCACCGCGGACATGATGTTCACCACGGACGACCAGGGCGGGTATGTCTGGACCAGTCGCAAGCGTCATTCGACGGAGGATTTCGCCGCAGCGGAGCCGCGCCCATCGCATGGCGGACAGCCGGAGACGACGCCCACCGGTGGCGACGACAAAGATCAGAACCTGGGCAAGATGGTGCGCCGCGGCGTCAGCGGCAAGGTCTCGGACGCGCGGATTGGGTTCGGGCGATTCAAGGATGCGGTGGGGATCCCGGGGCTCCGATCGCATCTCCAGCGACAAAAGGATGGACCGGAAATGGTCGACGCGGCGTACATGCCTCCCATCGACAGTGACAGCGAAATGCCGAAGAATGACGGGAACCAGACGGAGCCGGAGAGCGTGCACGAGGAGAGCCCGCCTACTGCTGATGCTGGTCCTACCGAAGACACGCAGGCCGACTCGTCCTCCGACCCCAAATCAAATCCACCACCCGCCATTACGGTTGAGCCGGCGGCAGAACCTACCGACGAACCCGCTGAGTCATCGCATAAACCGTCCCTTCCGCGGTCCGACGAGGAGTCCCAGGACCTGGAGCGCTTCAAGACGCACTCGAGCGATACGTCGGCGGCCGACCGCGAACAGGCCTCGGTGCTGGGCATGATGTCTTTGCGGCGGCCGCAGAGCTGCGTGGAGCTGGCTCCGGGCGACCCGATGGAGCAAATGAACAGCTACTGGCCCCGCCATCTCTCCTTCAGCACGGTCGAAGAGGTAGTCCTGGGATGGGAGGATCTCCGGGACACGGGCGAGGAAGACGACAGAGCACCGCTCGAGGACGCCGGGGCGCTGGGTGATGCCATCATCCGAGAGGATTTACTGGCGACGGACGCGCGGATCTTCAGCGCGCAGATCCAAGAGCTGAGCGAGCGGACAGTGCCGTGGGTGGAGCGACAGGTGGATTCGGTGGACGACTTAAACCGTGTTCTCTACGAATCCCACGAGAAAGTGAATTCCGCGTATCTAGAGCGGCTGAACCAGTATCAGGAAATCCGCGACCAGTCGAGCGACCTGTTGACGGAGGAGCATTCCTCGCTGACGGACCACATGCGACGGGTGGAGCTGATTGGCGCAAAACTGGACTACGAGCTGCATGTGCTGGGGTCGAAGGTCGAAGACGTCGAGACAGGTCTGGGCGAATTCGAACGACATGTCGACGACATCGAAGCGCGGATCAAGACGCTGATCCGGGGCGATGAGGCGAAGCAGAATGACTCCTGGCTGGGCTGGTTGGGGCGCTGGGCGGGATTCTCTACGCCGTAATGGAGATTTCGAGTCAAGGAGCTCTGTATATATCCGAATCTAGTGTACATAATGAATAGATGACCCTAATGCCCGTCTCAACCCGAAGAATCCATTGATGCATGATCTTTCCCATCCTGAACAAACACGAAGCAAAAGGTACCATTTTACATGCCGAGGCCCATGCCGCCCTGCTTCTGAGCGGCCTCACCCTGCATCTTCTCGCTGACCTTGATGTTGACGTCGAAGAACTTGGACACGCAGCGGTCGAGACAGACGGATTCGCCCTTGTTCAGGTCGGCTTCGCGGTAGTCGGCGGGGATGCATTTCTTGGTGCAGGATTCGGTAAGGCTGCGCCGTTAGTGTGATTCGGAGGATGAGGGCTGTCGACTTATGCGCTCACCGGTTGAACATGTCGGAGATCATCTCAACTTCTGTCTCGGCGGCAGCAATCTTCTCTGCCGAGGACATCTTGGGGGCACCGCCGAAGAGGAAAGACATGATGTGTCTGCGTATGTTAGCGTGGCCGTTTCTGTTTCTGTATCAAGATATGCACTTACGCTTAGATTAATGAAAAAGAGGAGGAAGAGGGTATAGCAGTAGTAATGGTAGAAGTAATGGTGATGGTGGTGATGATGATGAATCTGAAGTCGGCAGCTTTGCTCACCGCCCGGAGGCTCTCACCGCCCGCCAGGGTTTTTCTTCCTCTCCTCCACCCGACCTGCATTTTCTCTTCCACACAACTCCTTTCTCTTTCGTCTCGTTCAGATGCTCGCAGTTCGCCCCCGGTGGGCTTCACAGCTCAGCGTGGGGAGACTCTCCTACAGGTAAGCCACCCAACCATTCAATTCCCCGACACTTCCCCGCCTTCGCATGACGAGACATGCCCTTTTTTCAGAACCGCTGCAGTTGAAGCTTGGATTCCAAGTAATGAACGCATCCGGAAGCAACATACTCTGATTGCCACCTTGTCTTTATGAATATTCTCACATAACATGGCGAGCTCAGGCTAACAGCTCTCGCAGCTCCGCTGGGTCCATTCCCTGTATAAGACACGCGTTCCCTAGACATCAGATTCCACGCTCTCTCCCTTCTGTCCTCCCTCCCCTGTCCCGCAGTAGCAGCAGCGCCGCTTCTCCGGAACGAGCCTTCAAAGACCGGCTCGAGGAGATTCACAAAGCCTGTGCGGATCCATACCCGCGTCTACCGACGGACTCCCGCACGGTGAGCTGCGCGGACTTCCGCACGCGATATAACCACCTAGCCAATAATGAAACAGTAGAAGACGACTCGGTCGTCGTGCATGGTAGGTCCCGGCCAAGCACCGGCCCTACCTCGTTGCAGCCTTGTACTTAGATCCAGTAGGGAGGATACGTACCTATAGACTGGCCGGGAGCAAACTGATCTTCTTCGATCTCGTTCAAGACGGCCATAAACTCCAAGTCATGTGCAATCTTCGCCAACTGGAGGGCGTCTCGTCGCCCGAGTTCAAGCAGCTCTACCGGCTCCTTCGCCGCGGCGATGCTTTCTGTAGGTTTCCGGCGGCCGCACAGCCCCTGTATAACCCGTGACTGAATGTTGGCTTTCTCCCATAGCTGTAACCGGTAAACCGCACCGTACGGGTCGGGGAGAGCTCACCGTCGTCGCCAGTGAGCTTCCGCGACTGCTGTCGCCGTGTCTGCATGATGTCCCGCTGGACGCGACGGCGCATGAGAACTCGCCGTACCCGCGACATGTGCAGTTCCTGGCTGACCAGACCACGGCCGATATCATCCGGGCCCGGTCCGCCATCATCCAGTATCTGCGACAGTTCTTTCTCGACCGGTCGTTCATGGAAGTCAACACCCCGATTGTGGCGTCGATTGCCGGCGGCGCCATTGCGCGGCCGTTCTATACGGCGGCCACAGAGTTCCCCGAGCGCCAGCTATCGCTGCGAATTGCGCCGGAGCTGTGGTTGAAGCGGCTGGTCGTGGGAGGATTTGACCGCGTGTTTGAGATTGGGCCGTCGTTCCGAAATGAAGGTAAGGCCATCGTAGTAGAGCAGCCATGGCAACGACGCAACTGACATCCGCAGGCCTCGACAAAACTCACAACCCCGAGTTCACGACCTGCGAGTTCTACCACGCCTACGCCAACCTGGAGGACCTCATGTCCATCACCGAGACGCTACTCTACGGCATGGCGGCGCACCTCCGCCAGCTCAACACAAACGGCACCCTCCACCCTCCCGACGTCGACTTCACCGCGCCCTTCCGACGCATCGACTTCATCCCCGGCATCGAAGCCAAGATCCACCGCAAACTCCCTGACCTCGCCGCCGCCGACGCCCTCCCCCAGATCAAACAGCTCTTCGCCGACCTCGCCCTCGAGCTCCCCGCGAACCCGACCCTCCCGCGTCTGCTCGACGAGCTCTGCAGCACATACGTCGAACCCGACTGCATCCACCCGACCTTCATCATCAACCCGCCCGAGTGCCTCTCCCCACTGTCGAAATCCTTCACGCACCCGACGACGGGCCAGCGCGTCGCCGCGCGCGGCGAACTCTTCATCGAGGGCCGCGAGATCGTCAACACCTACGAGGAGGAGAACTCGCCGTTCGAACAGCGGCGCAAGTTCGAAGACCAGGTGCGGTACAGCAAGGAGGCTAACGAGGCAGAGGAGATTGACGAGAGCTATCTCGAGGCGCTAGAATGGGGCTTGCCCTCGACGGGCGGCTGGGGCTGTGGCATTGATCGCTTGTGTATGTTGTTCACGGGGGCGAAACGCATCGGTGATGTGTTGCCATTTGGGAATCTGCGCGCTGTTACCCGGCGGAGCTGTTGATACCTACCAGGGTAGTAGTTTGTATGATAGTTTGTATGATAGTGATACCATTGTTGCTTGTTGTATACTGATCAAGATCCGTGGATAACCGTATCGGAACGGCCCGACAGGCGGGGAACCTGATATCAACTGATACTACCCTCATTCTCCTCTTTCCCTCTTCCTCTTCCTCACGATAGCACAATGGGCCTGGACGACGTCGCGCGAGTTGCACCGGTGACCGTGAGCCTGCAGGAGCTCATCGACGGTGCGTAGCATCCCACGCAACGTCTTGTGTCCACAGGACTAACAGCTCTGGCTACGACAGGCACCGTCTCCTTCGACACCCTCACCGCAGCCTTCGGTCCCTCCTCTCTAGGAATCATCGTCGTCAAGGACCTCGATCCTAAGTTCCAATCTCTCCGCGCACAGGTCCTCTCCAACGCTTCATATCTCGCCGCTCTCCCGCCAGACGAACTAGGCACGTCCCTTACCCCCCGCCTCGCACCCTACTCCAACCATCTCTAACCAAGTACATTGAAGAATCCCTCTCCGCCCCCGAAGCAAAATACCTCGTCGGCTGGTCCTGCGGCAAGGAAACCCTCCGTTCCGGCCACTTTGACACCCTCAAGGGCTCCTACTACGTCAACTGCGCCTTCTACCAGGACGCCGCCCTGCACGGCGCCCCCGCCGCTGACTTCCCCGATCTCGCCGAGTACACCGCCCCCAACGTCTGGCCCACACCGCAGCGTCTGCCCACCTTCCGCGACAGCCTGCAGGAGCTCTGCACGCTGATCATTGATACGGCGGCGCTGGTCGCACGCGCGTGTGACCGCTACGCTGTCGCTAACGTTCCCGAGTATGTGGACGGGTATCTGGAGCGCGTGGTGAGGGGGAGTTTGACGACCAAGGCGCGGTTATTGCATTATTTTCCTGCTGCGGGCTCCGCAGACGGGGATGCGAATGGGGAGGGGGAAGGGGAAGACGACGACTGGTGCGCAACGCACCTCGACCACGGTTGTCTCACCGGGCTGACCTCCGCCATGTTCGTCGACGAGGCGGCGCACCCGCCCGCAGCTGCTGACCCCTCCGCGCCGCTGCCGGAGCTGCCGCGCTCGCCGGACCCGCGCGCTGGCTTGTACATCCGCTCGCGCACGGGTCAGGTCGTCAAGGTGAATATTCCGCGCGACGGGCTGGCGTTCCAGACGGGCGAGGCGCTGCAGCTGATCACGCGCGGGCGGTTCCGCGCCGTGCCGCATTTTGTTAAGGGCGCAAGGACGGCGGCGTCGACGGAGCGCATTGCGAGGAATACGCTGGCGGTGTTTACGCAGCCGAATCTGGGCGAGGAGGTCGAGCCCGGGAAGTCGTTTGGGGATTTTGCGAGGGAGGTGGTTGCGAGGACTTATTAGATGTTCTTTCGGGTGATATTATGTGTGAAATGTGCATGGGTATCCATTATGCGGTGCTAAATCATGTAAGAAGGAATAAGGTAAAATGGCTATCAATAGGGCCCTTGTTTGCCGTCCTGCGCCTCCGGAGTGTAGTCGCCTTCCTCGGTCTCTTCGGTTCCTCCGCGGAGCTGGTCGATACGCGCAACGTACACCTCCTCGTCGACCTCGGACGAGGAATCGTTTCCGGCCGATGGCCCCTCCTCGGAGCTCACGGGGTTGCTGGCGTCGGCCGCGCCCAGCCCCGTGCTGACGAGCTTGCTGATCTTGCCGACGCCGCTGAAGCCCGAGCGCGCCTTGGACGGCCGCCCGATCTCGCCGCGGATCTTAGCGGCGCGCACATCGGCCGGGTTGGCGGTGCCGTCGATGACGCGCAGGTTGGCCCGCCACATCTTCACGTCGCGCGTCTCGCTGTAGTGGCCGACGTCCTCGCCGTTGAGCGTGTCAATCGCCAGCGTCTGCGTGCGGAAGTCGCCCCAGAACCAGTCCTTGCCCTTGGCGATGCGCGCGTCCGCCTGCCGCGAGTACACCCGTCCCTTCAGCACGCCCGCCAGGTCCAGCCCGAGATGGCGCGACCCGAAGAGCAGCTGCATCGCCTCCGGCTCGTAGCATCGGCCCACCACCATGTCCTGCGACACTTCCACCGTCTGGCCCGACCACATGCGGTACCAGTCGCCGTACCCGCTCATCCCGATCGACTGGAATACGTCCACGACTTCGTCTGCGCCGAGTGGATCGGGCAGACCCGCCCCCATGCCCAGGACCGACCGCGCGCGCTTGTAGTTGTTCGTGTAGATCTTTCCTGCGATGCGCACCCGGTACTGCTCCGCCAGCTGCGCGGCCTTAGGGTCGTCATTACACTGGACCAGCTCTAGCCGAATCTCGTCGATGACCATCACGTCCATCACAGCGCAGTACGACCGCTCCTCGGGATAGTCGAATGTGGGCTTGAGCCGCACGGCGTCCCCGACGAGGAGGAGCTCGGCGCCTATGAAGATGCCGCGGCAGTGGATGGACGCGTTGGGCCATGTGCCCTTGAAGCGGTGCTTCCCGAGCAGACTGAACGACGACGACAAGGTGAGGGCATATTCAATGGACGGGTGGAGGTCGGCGCGCGCGACGCCCTGCAGGAAGTATTCATACGCGTTGAACGGCTTGATGCATTTGAGGTACAGGTAGTGGTACTGTAACGAGTAGCTCTTGTCCGCGGCGTTGGGGTCCGGCAGCGTCTCGACGCGGAACCCGGAGTAGTTGACGGGTGCGGCTTTAGGTGCCGTGTCGACGATATCCTGCAGAACCGTCTCCTCGACGGGGATCTGCCCGACCACGCCGGCGCGCCACTCCGGGCGTCCGAGCCATTGGTTCTGCGCGGGATCGAAGATCTCCACGCAGCTGCGTTCCGCGTTCCAGAGAAGTTCGCCGTCAAACGGCAGCGTGTAGAGCACGAGTTCGCCAGCCCGCGGGATGAACGCCGGCTGCAGGCCCGTCCGCTCGAGCGTCTCCTCGAGCCCCGAGCGCTCTGCGCGCCAGTCCATGCTGTCCGGCTCTGTGATAGGCTCATCTAGCGTCCCGCGTGCTTTCAGCTTGAGGGTCGCCATTTTAAAGACGTCCGGCGTGCCCTCGCTGTCGGTGATAACGCGCGCCGATGAGGTCGCGCCGGCCGGCCGTCCCGGTGGGCGTCCCGGTCGTCGACCAACGGGACGGGCGACATTCTGGGTGGGTGGTCGGCCGACCGGTCTTCCCATGGACGGTCTCCCTGGTGGCCGTCCGACTGGTCTTCCCGTGGACGGTCTGCCTGGTGGCCGTCCGATGCGCTTGACCGGGATGCCGTCTGGGGATTTCAGCACATGTAGTTTGGGGCAGGTGCGTAGAGTGACGAACCTTGCTGTACTTTTGCAAGTTTGGGACAGTGGACGCAGGTGCAGGGTTCAGTGGCCCCGGTCATTAAGTAGTAGAAGTGTGGGAAGAATTGCCTGGTGGAGTGGAAGTACTGGCCGATGGGGTGGCCCCAGACAAATCTATCTCGCTGTAGATGTATTAGAGGAGACTATGACTGAGGACGTGTCTGGGCTTACTATCTCGTGGTTTGTGCCACGGGGTCTGTCGATTAGGGCATATCCTTCTGGTAGGCTATCGATCATGTAGCGTTTTCCTTGAGTGTATGATAAGTAAACAAAGTCCCCAAGAAATACATGTCCAGCAATCATGGAAGTGCAAAGAGCATGACGAGTTTAAGAGTCCCGCGTCAAGATAAAGAACATACCTGGTTCGTATGCCCCAGTCTTCTGCAGCCATAATTCGGCGAGTTTCGTGCGGTAGAAATGGTCATCTGGTCTCCCATACTTTTCGCCTCTCGGCCAGGTGCTTGGGTCTCCATCGCTGAAGGAGCGATTGATCGGGACAACGATCACGTCGTCGTCTTCCTCCGGCGACAGGGACGGTTGTGGGAGAGACATGATTCGCCCGCGGGGGCGATCCAGGGTAGGTGACCTAAGACTGGATTGAGACTATCCTGTACGAGGGGGTGTACAGATCATCATTCTGGAGAAAGCGAATGAGGAGATATCTGGTGAGATGGTGAGGATGGTGGTGATTGAGAGGTGAGTGAATTCGGAGCTTCTTTTGGAGCTCCGCGTGTATTTACTCTTGGCTTAGTCAGCGCCTTGCTGAGAGCCGTCGGGTGACGCTCGCTTTCTTGTTCTCAAATGACTGAGTTTAATAGTGAGTGGAAGGATACTGTGTGTGGAAAATCTAGTTACTTCCATCTCAATTGCCTTATTGTCAATCATGTTGGCTCAACCGGCGCTCAGGGAATATTCTACTCAGGCAAATGGTATCTACTGGTGCCGAGATGTCAAGTATATATCTGGGGTATACATCCTCTAGTACTGTCGGTCTGACCCGAAAAATACCACAGCTGGAGTATTAATGAGAGAAGATGGCACAGCTTTATACCTTCTTATCGAACAACTCGCAAGATAGAGCTTGGTAGATAGGCAGAGGATTGTCTAGTTTTCTGAGGAGGATACTCTCCATTGATATAGTCAAAAAGTGCGCAACTCTTCAACAAGTCCGGTGTGGTGTAATGGCTAACATCGCTGTCTCTCACACAGCAGCTCGGGGTTCGATTCCCCGCACCGGAATCATATTTTTGTTTTGCTACTCTTTCTTGTTTTTTTTGTCTAGTCGAGGTGATACTGTAAATAATAGTTAGTAGCTTCATATACTTCCTCATACATACATCATAAATAACTATCCTGTATCTACTCTGCACTTCTACACCCCATCTACACCCCATCTATGCCCTGTGTAGCCACACAGAGACAACGAAGTGTCCCGCGAAGACTGAATGAACAGCTAAGTAATAATAATAGTACGTACGGCCTGTTTTGATCACATAGATCAAGTGTCGGCCCTATACTATAATATCCCAGGCAGTAGTTTATATATTGAATTTCTCATGCACATACCTGTTTGCCGTCGCAAAGCATATCTAGTATACACCTACATACAAACAGGAGCACCAGCGATCCTAAGAGACATGCCCAAATACAGGGACGAAACAAGTCAACCAGAAGCGCTCTAAGTGTGTGTCCATGTACGATATCCCACATAGTCTCCTAGAGGCAACATAGACACAGAGATTAGCCACCTAACAATGGTAGAGTTATGTGTACAATGCCTCATACACCTATTGCATCTGATGTGAGGACCTTATCAAACAGATGAAATGACAGAGATTTGGCTCCTAGCACCGAACAACAGAAGTATTAGTTATCCAAAAGAAGAACAGAAAGTGAGCATTCCTGCTAAGACCCCCCGACCTTTTCACTTCATTTCTCTATATGATCCTTCTAAAACTCGCTACCCCAGTCCCATGATATCCATCGCACTCACTGCACCCTATTGAGTTACCATACAAGACAACATCTAGTGCGATATGTGCGGGACTATGCAGTGCCTCTACTCCTACTAAGCCCATGCGCAACTTGAACATATAGGTCCTTTCTCTGCGATCAGCGATGGTAATCCCTAAACCCTGTCTTTAACCTCAGGCTTCAGAGCATAAGCCATCAAAAGATTTGCCGCAGGAAAAGGAGGGTTAGTCATTCTATCAGATCATTGCGAAGGTCCTACCTACCCTGGTCTACCGAGTAGGGCAATAGCAAAAATAGGCTTTTGCTTATCATGTCAAAACTGGCCGTATCTTCCAACAACATCCGATGTGGTGTAATGGCTAACATCGCTGTCTCTCACACAGCAGCTCGGGGTTCGATTCCCCGCATCGGAAGTATCTTTTTATTTTTGCCCTCTCTCTCTTGTCTTCTTCATACGGGCAAAAACAAATAAATCGTTGAAAAACCCAAGGCCCAGATCATGCACGGATCTGGCAGCTTATTGATTGCCCGCAATTCCAGTAAAAAGACACCAAATTACAACTCCCCCCTCTCATGCTACAACAAATTTCTGTCGTGCGCATATAAGTACTCCAAACGGTATACTAGGGCCCTAGAACGGCATCTATACTTGCACTAACATTCCTGGCTGCCAAACGCTATGCGATCCTAAATCGTTTCTTTGAAGATAGTCTATCAAGCTACTCATGCTTCGACAGCGACGGCCTCCTCCACTCCCTCCAC
Organism: Aspergillus hortae; assembly: GCA_032158085.1. NCBI lineage: Eukaryota > Fungi > Ascomycota > Eurotiomycetes > Eurotiales > Aspergillaceae > Aspergillus > Aspergillus hortae. The sequence continues at coordinate 1,899,178 of JASVVY010000006.1, forward strand.
ATACGGCGGGGGTGCCAACTCCCCATCCTCCACCCACACCTTGTTGAGCTCGTTCTCAATCTCCTCGCGACGCTTCTTCCAATCCTCGACCTTGTCCAGCCTCTTTCGTAGTTCCTGTAGTTCCTTCTCAACCCCGAGCTTCTCCTTCTCCGTGCCGATGCGCTCAAACTCCCACTGGTCTCCCTCCGGACCAAGACCGAGCGTCAGACTATAGGTGTGGTACTTCTTCAGCGATGCGCGGGTGGAGATCGTGATCAGGGTGATGCCCCGCTCCTTGGCCCGCTCGTAGAGCAGGCCCTCCACGTCCGCCGAGACAGCCGAGGTGCCCTCGTCGAGGAATGCGTAGTGCGGCTCGTGGTAGTAGATCCGGGCGAGGGCCATGCGCTGCTTCTCGCCGCCGCTCAGCACGTCCTTCCACTCCTTGCGCGCGTCCCACCCGCCCTCGCGGGTGGGCAGATAGCCCAGGTGCGCGTCGTCGAGGATCTTCTGCAGCATGGCGTCGGACGTGCCGGCCTCGCGCATGTCAATCTCCGTGTGCGGGTAGATGACCTGGTCACGGAGCGTGCCGACGCTGAGGTAGGGACGCTGCGGCAGGAACATGATCCCGTCTACGCCGAAGCCGCGCGGGCGACTGACTAGGCCCCGGTACACGGGCCACAGGCCGGCGACGATGCGGGCGATTGCGGACTTGCCGACGCCGTTGGGGCCGGTGATGAGAAGGTGGTCGCCGGAGTGGACGATGAAGGACAGGGACTCGAGGAGCTCGTCACCGCCCAGAGGGAACAGGGAGGGCGCGACGATGGGGACAGATTCAAGGCGGACGCCGTCGAAGCCGTTGTGGATGGTGCCTTGAACGTCGGCGAGGGAGTATAGTTCGGCGGGGGCGCCTCGGGGCGGATAGTATGCGTTGGCGTGGACACGGTGCAGCGTCGAGATGAGGGTGTACACGCGCGAGGTGTAGCCGGCGAGTTCGGAAATGTCCTTGATGCTGTACATCATCCGGCCGCCGGCGTCGGCCAGCGACAGCATCAGGCGCTTGTTGGTGATGAATTCCTTCATGCGGCCTCGTTCCCGTCCGATCTCCTCGGGCGTGTCGGCCAGCTCCATCGCTCCGCCTAAGCCGCCCCAGGCGGGCAGGAAGACGGGGAGCGAGGTGATCAGGTAGCCAAAGGCCGACCAGGCATATTTGAGGATAACGTCCTCGAGCATGTTGTAGCGGATCTTGAGACTGTAGATGCCCTCCATCCAGCGCTGGAGATCCTTGAAACTTCGCGTGAGGAAGACGCGCTCGATATCCGCACCACCGTAGAACGAGATTTCCTCGGCGTTGGCGAGTAATCGAGAGTGTAGGCCCCGGAAGTCTCCCTCTTTCTTGCCCTCGACAGCTTTGAGCTTTCCAAACGGCGGGGACAGCTTCCGCAGGACGATGGCGGTGCTAAAGTACCCGGTCAAAATCCCACTGAGGGCCAAGGGCCCCAGAGAGCGGTAGAGTTGATAGTTGAAGACGAACAGGTCCACCAGGGGCTTGCCCATGGAGGAGTAGAGGGCGGCCGCAGCGGAGCAGAAGAGCGTGAGGTCTTGGGTGATAAATTGGTCGGCGCCTTGACCGATCCCGCCGTCGAGGTTCATTAATTTGTAGTAATTACTGTCACCCGTCAGGTACAGATCATGGATGTATCGTGTGAGTCGCGTCCGGAAGGCAATCGACACCTTGGACTGGAGGAACTTGATCATGGCGTTAGTGTACGATGCCAGCGTGCCGATGCCACACCATTTCAGGATGCCCCAGGAGAAGGCACGGCCCTTTCCGGCAACGAGATCCCGGACGATCTCGCCGTCCAATCTCGCAATTAGGAGGGACAGGTACGTGCGCAACAGCAAGAACACACCGTGACCCATCAAGAGGCCGGTTTCCTTGCTACTCCACCGGGGCACCATGATACTCCAGAGACTCAGGAACTGGTGCAGGAACGCGAGGTTCAGACCCGGTTTTGTCGTCGGCGGAGGGATCTGGTTCGCGGCTTCGCCGTTCCCATCGCGGGCGGAGGCCGGAGGGTTGAGGAACAGCCTTCGATGGGCATCAAAGGTGGTCGGTTTGGTTCCGTAGATGGTGACCTTGGAGGTCAGGTTGTCCTTGTAGGGGACATAGACGGTGCGGGAGCCATCCTTCCCGCGGATGCCTGAATTCCGTCGTAGTAAGCGTTTCCCGCGCGCTCGCTCCTTGGACCTTTCTCGCCACCAGGAGTACCCCCCATAACCGGATCCTACGATGGACAGCAACAGGACAAGGGTCGCGATCAGCTTGGTGACTTTCGAGGTCCGCTTGACGCGGGAGCGGAGGAGGTTGACGTAGTTGTGGTATAGGGCGAGGAGGGGATCCTCTCGGGGTCGGAGTGTGGACTGCGCTGCCATGATGGCTTCTCTTGTTCGATTCGGTTCAGGTAAGGTGGTTGGATCGGTCGGAGACTGCCTTTGGCAGCTACACCCTTAGACGAGGGCGTCTAGGGCCATCAGGACGCCGTGGACAGGGCGTGGAGATGAGAGTCTGCGAAGTAAATGGTATGAGATCGGTATGGGAGAGAGGAGGGAGAGAGAGATGTTGAAGTGGAGATCTGGGGATCGATTGAGAGAGACGTCACATTATGGAATGGATGGGAATTGTTGCATGTGAACCTCGGGCCCCCAAAACATCCGGGGATACTCACGTGGGGAACTCATGACGTCTGTTTGCTTCTGTGTTTTCTTCCCCAGGTCTTCCTTCTGTCCTACCATACGGAGTATACGGAGTACATCGTACGAGAGATTCATTCTGCTCACCTTGACCTCCTTTTCTCAGTCAGATGCCACTGCGACACAGTCTTCCACCGGTTCTGCAATAGTTTCCATTACAAACGATTAGCTCCCCGCCAACTGGCAACGTGACACGACAGCCAGACAGAAGCACTGCGGACAGCATCCTCCAAGCGAAGCATGGTTAACTCCCCCCAGCCCATGAACTCTGCAGACATCGGCCATGCAGCTCATGCTGGATCTGCGCGGAACGGGAGGTAAATCCTAGCGGATTGCTGTATCACCACCATCCCAGAGCGACCTTCTCCAGACGGCTGCACGGGCCTGCTCCGACCTGCAGTTTGATTCGTGGCTGGCGATGATCCACACCTCGCATATCACTATTATTCTCCATCACACCTGAACTCGATGGACGATGGGGGGACCAGCCCCGACTAGTGGTCTTGGTGGCATGGATCACGACCGGGTATTGGATGCCGGGCGGTTAAAGTAGACCAAAGGGGGAACTTGGAGGAGAACCGAAAATAGGAGGGAGCATTCTAAGGGGTATCCGTCTTCTGTACTACAGAGTCCTACAGAAGACGGGGTGAACCCTGGAGTAGAGGAAGAAACTAGGTAATTATCGCCATCGTAATAATAAGCTGGATGGTAGGTACCTCGTTCGTAGTGGGAATTGCACCTCTTTGAATGTACCTACCCTAGTATCCCTCGATCACCCTGGAACCACGTGACATGCGCCTCCTCTTCCCTCCAGCGATCAACACGATTTCCCTCTTTCTCTCCTCCAACTCCACCGGTCCCCCTCTGCTCTTGGATCTCTGTCGCTTGGTTTGTTTTCGAACGACCTTGGCCAGGCCTTTCCTTGAATTCTCTTCTGCCTTCTGAGGACGACCCGTAGTGCTGCGCACTAGCCTCAATCCAGGCGGTGGTCCGGGACCCTAAAGCTAAGCAACCCTCCCCCCGACGGTTCATTTCCAGGCGCCCTTCATCCCAGGAGGTGACTCTCGCCCATCTCACTTCCCCCCTCTCCTCTCGGCGGCTTCCTGGTGATCAAATTCGATCCACCATTCGATCTCCGTTCAATCCCCATTTAATCTCCTCGTCTTTCGCGTCCATCGGCTGTCTGGTCCTCGTTCCTCTGCGACGCTCGCTACAACATACCCTCAATGCTCGGAGGGAGCTCCGAGACAGATCCCTCTCCCGCGACTCCCATAATCCCCACAGGAGAAGCGTCCATGCCTATCGCGACGAGTCACCTCGACTCGAGTATGTTCTAATCCGCATCCTCTCGATCGAGATGGCCACTAATTTTCACCTAGATCCGGGATCATCGCTGCAGGACCATGTCGCCCCGACCGATGCCTCGACCCCGTCCAAACAAATAGATTCCTCCGAGGCCTCACAACTTCCCCAGGATGCGTCGACCGCCGCCAACCGCGCCGATCGGCTGCATGTTCCTTCGCGGACGTCCCTGAGAGCCGCCCAGCAGACCAACCCGGAAGATGCCCCCGATGCGACCAACAATGATTCCGAAAAGACCCTCCGGAGCACGAGACGAAGTATACTGAAGGGTCGGAGGGACAGGAGCAAAGCGAGCAGTATGAGGTCCCGACGGCAGCATCAAGAGGCAGCAAGTGTGGAGGAGCCTAAAACCACCAGCCCGGACCTGCGTGACACGACCGGTTCGGAGAAGAAAGGCAAGGCGTCTTATCGCTTCTTTGCCTTCTTGAGTTGTTGTTCGTCAACCGACGTCGATCCCGATGATACGGCCATTCCCGCGAAACGCACCGCCCCTCGGCCGTCCGCACCTAACACCCAGCCGACTCCCGAGAAGGCGGACGTCCACGCCGGGGATTCCAGTACCGCAGACTCGAAGGATCATCCCAATGTTGATGAGAAGGCCAACGCGACCGTTATTCCGGATCAATCGCAATCGCAAGTGGGCGAGGAGAGTGCCGCGGGTCAGCCGGGGCCCAACACCCAACTGGACGGTCCCGCGTCGACTCTCGTCCGGCCGGACGAGGTTCCCCCAACGTCTTCCCAGAAGGACACGAGCCATCTTCCCGAGCGAAAAGGGCAGCCGAGTGAGCCGGAACCCCAGGTGACGTCGGAGAAGTCTGAGGCTCTGGCTCAGAAACCCGCCGACCAAGCCACGGTCCCGTTGGATGTCGCCCCCGAGCCATCTCCCGAGACAAATGGCGACAATGTGCCTGCGGTGGCGGAGACGAGCCCCAAGGACGAGCTGAAATATTCTACTCACGATGAAGAGGCGAACAAGGTGCCGACCACCTTGCCTCCTCCACCCCCTGCTCCCGGAAAAGAAGTCCAGACGGGGCAGCCAGAAAGACAACAACAGTGGCTCTTGCCGCCACCCCTTCCTCACCTGCGAAACCGGAAATGTCTGGTGCTTGACCTGGACGAGACCCTCGTTCACAGTAGCTTCAAGGTGAGTTGGATCGTTGTCTTGAGTACCACCAGACCATCAAACTGACTTTGCCTGTCTAGGTGTTGGAGCGCGCGGACTTTACGATTCCGGTGGAAATCGAAGGCCAGTATCACAATATCTACGTCATCAAACGACCGGGTGTCGACCAGTTCATGAAGCGCGTGGGCGAACTGTATGAAGTGGTCGTGTTTACGGCATCTGTCTCCAAAGTAAGTCCTTCAGCAGTAGTGCATTGGAACTGGTGATTAACGCGATATTAGTACGGTGATCCCCTCTTGGACCAACTAGACATCCATAATGTAGTCCATCACCGGTTATTCCGGGATAGTTGTTACAATCACCAGGGCAACTACGTCAAGGTCGGTTCAAAAATTCTGCACGAGGAATACCGCGAGTGTCTGCTAACCGTGATCCAGGACCTGTCCCAAGTCGGCCGCGACCTTCGTGACACCATCATAATTGATAATTCCCCCACGTCTTATATATTCCATCCTCAACATGCGATACCCATCAGCAGCTGGTTCTCTGACGCCCACGATAACGAGCTTCTCGACCTGATCCCTGTCCTCGAAGACCTTGCTGGTACACAAGTGAAAGACGTTAGTCTGGTTCTCGACATTGCATTGTAATGTCTGTACTCTAGCCGTCTGGAATTTTGCAGCGTGCTTGATTTGCCTTTGCCTGGATGTCCCAGGTCCTAAAAGATACCGTCCGACCTTTTCTTTCGTCTGCACGCAGGAGCTTATGGGTCTTCTCTTCCGGGAATACTCTGAGACCCATGTGTCTACCATGTGTGCATTCACTTCTTGATTTTACCCTTCCTCTGCCTTTGTCCTTTTGCCCATGCTCCTAGTGAGCGAATACCTTTTGTCTCTTTCCATGTCTGTCTCCATTATCCCCTCGAAATCTCTTTTTGCATTCTGCAGGCGTCTGTTGGCCATCAGCTGGAAATCTTGCTGATCTCATGTACACGCACTCTGATTTACACACTCTCTTCTATATTTCATCTGTTTGTCCCTCCATCTGTCTGTTACCCACTGCCCTGTAAGGCTTGACCGTGTTTCTTTTCTTTTCGATATCGCGTTTGATCCCCCGACCCAGCGAGTTCATTTCCTTCCATCTGACAGCCATGATTGTTTTGGAGACTACCTAGCGATGGCATCGTCATATAGGTTCCTTTCAGCATGGCACTGCTGTGCCTCTGATAGTTCTCATCGGCCTTGAATATATGTATCATTGGCTACAGTCTTCTACTAGTTTCCTGACGAGAGTAATATTCTAGATGTGTATGTATACTATGTAGTTGCTAGTTGATGGGTTAGAGTCGGCACCATCGATGACGGAAGACAAGTGCGGAACGGACCACCCGATCGATGTCATCCAAGCACTATTTTCTCTTCCATCCACATCCAGCATTCAACCTCCTACACCGAGCGACTCTCCCGATTCACACTCCCACACTCACACTCCTCATCTAGAACATCATCTCGAATACAACCCTCGATTACCTCTCGTCCCTCATCCCGAGATCAACCCCGCACCGCCCCCCACCATGAAAGACAGCAAAGGCTGGGACGGGAAGCTCCGCGTCGAACCCCGAGCGACCATCACGAATCCCGAGGCTCTCGAGGACCCCGAATACTCAGATTCGGATGCGCCGCCGGTCGAGGAGATCGAGGCCGATGAGGGTCTGTCTGTCGATTCCTTCCCGAGGCGCTTGGACGCGACGCGATGCTGATCTTGTTTCGTCTCGACCTTAGATCTCCTGGAAGAAGAAGATGAGAACACAGAGGTACCAGTGTTGTAGTTTAGCGAGAGAAGACTCTGTCGCTAAGGGAACCACTAGGATATCGATCTCCCGCATTTCCGCATCAGTTCCATCCCCGCATTGCGGCTGGAGCGGTTTCCCAAGTTGCAGGTTTGTGTCCGGACGGGAGACGGTGGGATTCCCTCATGAGCTGACGACGGACAGCGGTTGTGTCTGCGACAGAACCAGATCACGCGCATTGAGTTCCCGGCCAGCGTCGCGGCGTCGCTGACGGAGCTCGATCTCTACGACAACCTCATCTCGCACATCAAGGGACTGGACGAGTTCCGCAACCTGACCAGTCTGGATCTGAGCTTCAACAAGATCAAACATATCAAGAATGTGGCGCATTTGGTGAAACTGACCGATCTGTACTTTGTGCAGAACAAGATCTCGAAGATTGAGGGCTTGGAGGGGCTGAGTGCGCTGCGGAATTTGGAGCTGGGGGCGAATCGGATTCGCGTGCGTTTCCCGTTGAATTAAGGGCTCGTTGGATTTAGGTGGAAGCTGACGCTGACGCTGACGCTGATCTCTGCAGGAAATTGAGAATCTCGATACGCTGACGTCGCTGGAGGAGCTCTGGCTGGGGAAGAATAAGATCACGGAGTTGAAGGTATGTTACTGACTCTGATTTGACCAGATCGGACTGGCTACTGACGTGTGTAGAACCTTGATGCGCTGCAGAACCTCCGAATCCTCTCCATCCAATCCAACCGACTCACCAGTCTGACCGGCGTCTCGTCCCTCCGCAACCTCGAAGAACTCTACCTCTCGCACAATCTCATCAGCGACCTGAGCGGCCTCGAATCGAACACGTCGCTGCGCGTGCTCGACTTTTCCAACAACCAGGTCTCAAAGCTGGAGCACCTGGGCACGCTGACGAACTTGGAGGAGCTGTGGGCGTCGAACAACCAGCTCTCGAGCTTCGACGAGGTCGAGCGCGAGCTGAAGGACAAGAAGGAGCTGAAGACGGTGTACTTTGAGGGCAACCCACTGCAGACCAAGGGGCCGGCCGTGTACCGGAACAAGGTGCGGCTGGCGCTGCCGCAGATTATGCAGATCGATGCGAGTGAGTGTTCCTGGGTTTTTGGAGAGGGTTGTGCTAACAGAGACAGCGTACGTGCGGGTTTAGTCGGTTACGATATACGATACATGCATATAATGTATAGGACATATTGATTCTCCTAGAAAGGTAGTCGTAAGCGCTAGCTTTTGCTGCTAGCATTTGATGCCGGCGTATATCACCGGTGTGACTGTAGACCGGCGCTGTTCGCCGTCTCTCTGCGACAGCGACAGCCGAGCTCATCAAGCTCTCGTCGCAGAACGGCAGCAGCTAGTCGAGAGCTAAGCTCAATCGACCAACGCCGTCAGCCCGTCAGTCCATCGTCTCAACAAGACACTAGACGTAGATAAATAGACACGTATTCAAACACCCCGACTTCACCCATCCCGCTCCCTCGCCCGCATCCCCTCAAGATACAGCGCCTGCAAACTCCCCGCACCCAACCGCTCATTCTCCCTCCGCACACGCCGCCGCACCGCCTCCGACACGCCCTCCTTCCTCGCCATCGACACATCCGCCAACGCCGCAACCGGCACGCCGCTCGCTGCTAGATCGCGAAACACATGGCTGTCCCGGTCGACGCGGAACGGCCCGTGGAACGGACTGCGTCGCATGGCCGAGTGGTGGTTATGTCTGGCTGGCTGGATGTTGCAGACGAGATATCCCTCACTCTCGCCGTTGCTATCAGCGGGTGTCGTGGAGGTCGCGGAGGTTGCGGCGGAGGCGTCGGCGGAGGACAGCGGAATGCGCAGCGGCGACGCGGCGAGAGCGCGGTGCGCGGCGTCGGCGGACTCGTAGACGGCGATTGTGGCGCGCGTGCGTTTCGTCGAGGTGTTTGTTGGGTCGTACTGTTCTCATTAGACTGGCTCCTGGGTGACGGGGAACGGGAGAGAGGTACTTTGAGATTGCGAAAGGTGACGACTTCGCCGAAGCGCTGCAGCGCGGAGAGGACGAGTTTGCTCTCGGAGAGGTTGCGCGGCATGGGGGTTGTGGTTATGTGGATGGAGTGTGCCTGCGCGGCGAGGCGCGCGAGGCTGGAGGCCATTTTGGCAGTGGTTCGTGGGTGTTCTGGGTTGGAAGTTGGTGAGGGTTGAATTGGTGGTTTGGAGATCGATCATCGGCGGGAGTCGGTCCGAGGTCGTATACTCCGTCATGTTTCTACCTACATACACTCCGTACCATTTACTACAACGGTGCTGTTCTACGTGCTCTTGATTGTTTTGTCATAATTCATTTATATACTGTATCTGTATGTATATACGTCATAACAGGGCATCCCTATTCATCTAGAAGATGGGCACATACATGCCGTAGCCGATAGGATCGTTGAAGCGCAGGCCGATGTCGAGCGCGCTGATGGCGTCGATCTCGCTCTGCTCCAGGTCCCAGCCGGTGACCTCGAGGTTCTGCGAGAGACGGGTGGGGTTGTTGCTCTTGGGGATGACGGCGATGCCGCGCTGGGTGGACCAGCGGAGGAGGACCTGGGCGGGGGTCTTGCCGTGCTTGTCGGCGACGGACTTGACGACGTCGTGCTCGAAGAGCGGCGAGATGTTGGTGGCGTTGGGGACCTGGAGCTCGAGGAAGCTCAGCGGGCCAAAGGACGAGTAGGCGGTGACGGCGATGCCCTCCTTCTGGGCGTACTCGACGAGGCGGGGCTGGGTGAGGTAGGGGTGGTGTTCGATCTGGAGGGTGGCGGGGCGGACGCGGGCGTAGCGCAGCAGGTCCATGAGCAGCTGGGCGGAGAAGTTGCTGACGCCGATGCTGCGGGCGAGCTTCTTGTCGACGAGCGTCTCCATGGCGGTCCAGGTCTCCTGGATGGAGGCGTTGCTGAACTCGATGGAGCCGTCGCCCTTGGCGCTCCAGCCCGGCGGGTAGCGCACGGCCGGGTCGACGTACTTGAGCGCCACGGGGAAGTGCACAATGTACAGATCGAAGTAGTCGACGCCCCAGTCGGCCAGCTGCTTGCGGCAGATCGGCTCGACCTTGTCGCCGTCGTGGAAGCTGTTCCACAGCTTGGACACGATGAAGAGCTCCTCGCGCTTCACGATGCCCTCCTTGATCGCGCGCGCGACACCCTGGCCGGCCTCGACCTCGTTGCCGTAGTCTGTTTGGCTGGTCAGTAAATGGTGACTTGGTGATCGCGCGATCTACACATACCACAGGCGCCGTCGAAGAGACGGTATCCGGCCTTGATGGCCTCGTAGACCTGGTCGGCGCAGGTGTCGTTGTTCACCTTCCAGAGACCGAAGCCCACGAGGGGCATGTCAAAGCCGCTGTTCAGCTTGATGGTGGGGGTGGCCATTTTGAATGAGGGGATTGAAGTGGTATGAAGCGGATGGAGAAGAGAGAGTGAGTGAAGAGGAGGAAGAGGAAGATGAAGAGAAGAAGGGAGCGAAGAAAGAAATAGCGGGCGACGAGAAAAGACCACCTCTTCTTTGGAAATCTTTGTCTGGAGCTCCACCACTTTGCGCGAGTTGAGGCTAAAGTTGGCCGTCGCGGCTGTTTTGCTCTATCGATAACGGCTAAACGGCTAAAGGCGCTTGACATTTTTCCGCCACTCACTCATAAGAATACCGAGGACTATAAGAATAGCATGAATAGACGAATAGTGGATACTATACACTGCTATCAACATGGAAAAAGCACCCTTTCCTCCAATCGCCAAACTCCCATGCCACCCACCCAAACAAGCCAAATGGATATTAGTTGAACAAGTACAACTTTTGCAGCCATAATTATCATTAAACAGAAGATCATTAAACGAGCCTCCAAATACATAGGTCTGGTAGGCCGATATTAGACATTAAACCGCCTCAACCGTGCTGTTCTCAGGGTACGCGGATGTGGCATGATCGGGGCCTGCCCCATTCAAGCCAGGATCGCCCGGCATGTTGCCCACGAGCTTGTCCATCAGATCCGTCCCCATCAGGCCCTCGAAGCCGTTAGACTGATGGGGCTCGCGCGTCGCCGGCGGGTGCTGCTCGGACTGGTAGGAAAGATGGCCGTAGCTGTTGGATCCCACATCCGACGGGAGTGTCGTGGACGGTCCCGACCACGCCGCGTGGCTGTTATGGCCCAGCTCCTCGAACGACTGCGGTCCGGAGGCAAAGATGTTATTCAGAACGCTGTTGTTGTCGGGGACATGCACCCCGTGTTGCTGCGGTGGCGGCACGTAGTGGTGGCTCTCGTGGCCCATTGTGTATCCGCCCAGGTTGTGGTGTGACAGCGACATGTCTGGCACGTTGAGCATGATCGGACCGCCGTTACTGCCATTGAGGTTGGGCGGCTGGCTGGTCTCATGCTGCTGCATATTGGGGAAGGGGTCGATCACCGACGAGACCGCCGTCTTGTCACCCAGGCCGTCCTCCGGCTTCGAGATCGAGTTGAGAAGATCAAAGCTCCCCGTGGGGTACATGTGATCATGCGGGGGTGGGTACATCTGCCAAGGAGGCTGCGACGCGCCGTGGTGGTGCATCAGTTCGTGTGGCTGCGGCGGAGGCGCTTGGTAGACGTTGGGTGCGGGCTTGTTGAGCAGGATCGAGTCCAGCGACAGCGGGGGGAGGTCGATGCCCGTCGCCGGACGAGGGCTATTGGTGGACGTGCGGTCCGGCGGCGGGAAGAGTCTCCGCCAGGTCGTGGTGCCAACCTCCCCAGGCCGCGTCTGGCGGAACTTCCAGAGCAAGATCGCGACCCGCTTACTCTCGTCGCACGAGGAGCCGCCGTAGTGGCTGGAGAGTCGACGGGAGTTGGGGGACGTAGCACGGATCTCCTGCACCGCGGACATGGTCCGGAAGAAGTGCCGCGTGTGCTCGTCCGCCGCATGATGCTGGCCTGCCTTCTCGGCCATCTGCTTCTCCTGCGTGAGCTGTGTGAAGAGTTTGGCCCACCAGAGCGATTCGAACGGCGGCTTGACTTTCGTCGAAGCCGGCTTTGAAAGGCTGTGGTTGACCTCCAGGATCTTCTGGCTCTCCTCATACATGTAGGTGCTGCAAGACCAGTTGTCCATCTGACTGACCGGTGCATCGCCCACAGCGGAATGGGCAAAGTCCAGCTCTAGCTGGATCCCCAGCCGCGAACCGGACGGAGGGAAGTCGTCCATCAACTCGAGGTTGGCTTCGAGGAGGATAATTTCGCAGTTCAGGGAGGCAGTTGGGTCCGCCATTAGGGAATTCAGATAAGGGAAGTAGGTCCGCCACCCGACGATGTTCTCCAAAGGCATTGAAGGGGCCACGGGATGGCGCTGGTCGCCCTGCAAGCGGGTGTACACATGAAAAGCATTCTCAATGCGGTCCGGCTGGTTCGGTGCACTGACCCACATGTCAAAATTGAGGCCCTGGACGGTGTTGATGTTGGCATCATGGACGTTGGGGTTGGGGGCAAAGGAAGGGGGAGGCAGCTCCCCCACGTAAGGCTGCACAGGTCGCAGAGGATCATGGTAAGGAGCGTGGAGATGATTGTAGTGGCTTGACAGGGGGTGTTCCATGGAGGTCCGCCACCTTGGGCCAGCTGCTTGAGGCTGGGCTGCAGAGCGGTCTGTCGGCTGTTCCCGTACCAGTCTTTCCCCTGTAGATAGCTGTCAGAGGTTGAACGAGTCAGGGAGTGCATGGTCTCTTACAGTCAGGGTCCCCCTTGAGGAACGAGTCGAGCACCTGCAGGTGACTGGACACTTGTTTCCTAGTTCTCCTCTTGCCCGTAGCCTTGTAGATAAACTCGGCAATCAGCTCGTTTCGACCATAGGATTTGCCCCGTTCGGACCACTTTCTCCGGCCCATGGGAGGGTTTGCCTCGAGTGCTATTCTTCATTAGCATCGTCATCACCATTACTGTGGGCCATGCTCACCTTGTTGGAAGGCATCCTCCAGCTCATCCGACCAGACAGGCTCCCCATCCTTGCCCGTGTCCCGTCGAGGCCGCGCTCGATACTCCAGGTACTTCTGGGACTTGAGATAGCTTCTTCCCCGACGGGGACCAACCAGCTGGTTGGGCCCCAGGGACTGAAGTCGACGGAGCTTCTTCTGCTGCCATCGGTTGGCTAGGATGTGTTGATGGTGCAGGCTGGCCGCAGCCGAAGGGACAGGATGGGCAGGGATTGGGAGCGGAGGAGGATACTTGGGAGCATACGGCTGCAGATGTCCACTATCTCGCCCCGTAGTGTCGTTGGGGGCGAGATTGTCTGAATAGGACTGCACGTTCCCAGAGGTATTCTGAAGAGCCCGGTCCGTATGAGCTCCTACACTCTCTAGGGCCGGTGGGTTCGGAGGTACAAAGTCGGGCTGCCAGTCAGTAGTAGCCATGGAGCGGACCACCCAAGATAGGCTCTCGAAAGAATGACAGATTCCAAAGAGTGAGAGCTGTAGATGACCGCAAAATGCTTGCTACTGTGGAAAGAACGCAGCGGTACCCAAAGAGCGGATCAAAGAACGTAATTGCTCGAAGAGAATGTAAGAAGCTGGGAAAGAGAATGTGGGAGCGAAGGCCATGGTGTTTATAGGGCCCCCATTCCGCTCCCCTCGAAGGGGAGAGCGCGCAATGTGGTGCCTGTTAGCTACATTGCTCGATCACGCTGCTTGTTGAGAGGGTCCCTACCCCTCGAGGGCAACATCCCCAGGACCCAGAGCTTCACGCGTCCCGGATGGTGTCAAAGGGGACAAGGCCGCCCTGTGGCAGCAAATCAGGAGCACAGGAAGTTCACGATGGACCAAACGGGAAACCGATGCAAGGGGGCTCTCAGGGAGCACGATCCAGTGAACGTCTGTTCGGAGATTTTACGTCGCACCAGACGAGCCTCGAGAGCTCGCTGGGAATCAGGTACAGGCGGATGAGTTGGGGCAGAGACCACTCGAGGAATGCACAGCGGCCAACAACAACGCCCGTCGGGATGGCTTCGGAATGCAGACATTGTTTACAAATAGAGCCCAGGAATGCAGGCGGAGACTGTTGGCACCCTGGCAGCGCGTCGAATCCAGGGTGCACAAATGGTGCTCTTCGTGGGTATAGAGAGGCCTAGGGGAGGTAGGGCGTACAAAAGCCTAGATCAGAAGGATATGAAAAACCCCGAGATGGGATGGAAGATAAAGGTGTGAATTAATCTGCACGAGATGCGGCCCTTTGCAGGACGCGTCTGCAGGTGTCGGGCTTGACGGCGGAAAACGTGTTGCTGCTGCATCGGCCACTGGGCCAAGCAAGGGGGTTAATATCTCCTCCATCTCGCCCTCAACCCGCGCGACAGGGAGAAGGGCGCCCGCGGCCTTTGCCTTTAGTGCTCGTCGTCCTGGGCCCCTACAGTGAATTTCTTGCGCCCAGTGCCCGTGAGTTTCTGTAGTCTGACCCTGTCCAGCTGCTCTCCTACTTTCTTTTCGATCTGTTGGATCTCCTGCTCCGGGTCGATGGCCTCCTCGTTGGCAAACTCCAACACCAGTCGGCGGCCCAGAAGATGGGTATTCTTGAGCGCGTCCATGGCATTTTCCGCTTCGCGAGCGCTTACAAAGTCCGCAAAACCGAAACCGCGAGCAGACCGGTCAAACTTCTTAGGAACCCGCACAGAGCGCAGTTGCCCATAGGCTCCAAAGAGCGACCGGACATCCTTCTTGGTCGCCTGGAACGGCAGGTTCTTGATGATGATTTTCGTCCGTCTCGCGGCGATCTTCTTGGCTGTGTCTTCGCGCCGGCGTTCCTCGGCGGCATCCATACCTTTATGAGATGCTTTAACTACCAGTTCGTGTTGATCCAGCTTGTAGCCGTTCATCGCAGCCAAAGCTGCCTGGGCCTGGGCCTTGGTCCTAAAGTCCACAAAGCCAAAGCCCATGCTGAGGGTCTGTCCGGGCCGCTTGGGATCGGGCTTGGTTTTGAGCTTAGCGGACACAAAGCCATCCAGCGGGCGGAAGACATCCACGAATCTTTCGTTCGTGGTGTTGAAATTAAGGTTCTTTACGAAGAGGGTTGCAGTAGGTCCAAGCTCTTCAGCTTCATCCGCCGCGAACGTCTCCGCAGTCGAGAATCCTTGCGAGATAGCCTTGGGCTCTACAACGGGTTTCTGCGGCGCCGTCGTGGAGTCGAAGAGGTTCTTGGGAGCCTTTTCTAGGAAAAGAATGGAGTCTCCCAGTTTCCGATATGCCAGCCCCCGGAAGGCCTTTTGCGCTTCGTCGGGTCGGGCGAATTCAACGATAGCTATGGTGCCACTGGGGGGCATTAGTAGTCTCGTGAGCTGTCCATACGGCTCGAACAGCTTCCTCAGGTCTTCTGTTTTCACGCCAAAGGAGAAGTTCTTTACAAGGATGGCGGTGTTTCCGCGTTCGCGTTGCTTAAAAGCATCTAGGTTGACGCCGTTGGACGTGAAGTAAGCCTTCGTTTCTTGGATAACGTGCGTTTCAGCATGGGCTTGCTTTACGGCAGCATCCGCGGAAGTTGGATCGAGCAGGTCGGATTTCGATACGCCGAGTCGCTCCGCCACCGAGGACATGACTGCGTCGGACTGGGGCTGTTAGCAGGTCCACCTAGACGTTCGATTGTGACCCACTTACATTCATGTAGAGGGAGTTCCAGGAAAATGTAGACGAGGAAGCCCCCTGCTTCCGTTTGATCTGTTTTTGTTTCTTGACGGGCAGCTTCGCCAGGTCCTGGTCGTCAAGTTTGTATGTCTTCTTGGCCGTGGCCGGAAGAATATGCATCAAACGACCCTGAAAGTTCTTCCCATCCAGAGCCTTGTAGGCCTCGACAGCCGCATCAGGGTCCACATATTGGATGTAAGCAAAACCCTTGCTGGAGCTAACCCGAGTATCAAAGGCAACGTGAATCTGAACAAATCAGCATTGTCCACCAGAATTAAATATTCAACAAGGCAAATGAAGGATTGATCGCTCTTCAGACTCCAAGAAGCATCTACTAAAATCTCTTGTCCTGTTCACATCACATGCTTTGCATCGGATGTCCCTATCAGGATGATCATCATGCGAGCGACCCAGCGCGAGCCGGGACAGGGAGGATGTATCAGAAGGGGAAAAGGCAAAGGCACTAACCTCTTCAACCCTGCCAAAGGGGCCGAACACGGGTTCTAAATCCGTCTCCGTCGTATCGTAGGGCAAATTTCGTACAAATAGACGGGCGGAAAGACGAATGTTTTCAATATTCGTGTCGACCTCCGGTGCTTGAGGTGCCTTGGCGGTATCCTCCGGTGCTGGTTCAGCATTTTCAGCCTTTTCAGAACCGGTATCGGAAGGCTCCGCAGGCGGTGCTCGGGGAGCCGAGTCAAACTCAGCCTGCTCATCCTCGTCCAAAAGGCCGAGAAGACGACTCGTCTTGGACCGAAGCCAGTCGGCATCCGAAACGGGCTGTTCTTCTGTCTGAGCGGCGCCATCTTCACCGGCAGCAGCCTCCGGACCAGGAGCGTCTCCCGAAGCATCGACCACCATGGGCTCATCCTCAACCTTTTCAGAAGCGTACGAGTCCTCCGCGCCCCCAAGCTTCGCCTTCTTCCTTTGTGCGTAGGTGAGGTCTTGCGGGGCATCTTCGGCTTCAGGTTGAGCCTTTTCCGTGGTGTCATTGGCCGCGGGGGGAGGAATGTCATCGTCATTCGCCCATGTCTTGGTATTAGACGAATGCTGGATCACAGAGAGATACTCCTGCACCTTCGGGTCCTGCGCAACCGGTTCACCATCACGCTTCCGCTTGAGGGTGTTCGTAGACGGTTCATCAGGTACACTCTCCTTCCTGCGCTTTTTCGGTTCAGGTTCGGAGTCGACCTATAGCCATTCTGGTCAGTTTCCAGACCACCTTGATCGGTCAGCGAACGCAATGGGAGGAAAGACAGAGGGGTGGGTAGAGGTGCGACGAGTAAAGCACATGCACATACAGGCTTCGCGATGTCCACGGAGATCTTCGACAACTTTATGTATGTCTTGTTGAAGTAGGCCACTGCCTCCTTGGCGGCCTCGGGGCTCTTGAAGCCGACGAAGCCAATCCGACGCTTGGGCAAGACATGAGCGTCGGTGACCTGGAAGCGAGTGGAAAAATGCTTCCGCAGTTGATCATTGGAGAAAGTAGGCGGGAGCCCAGAGACGAAGACTCTGGTGTTCTCCATCGTGGGGTGTTTTGGAGAATGCCTGTGGCTTCACCTTGGCCAGCAGGGAGAGTTGAATGGAAAGAAACGAGAAAAGGTAGAGAAGGGAAAAAAAATTTGAAGCTTTTTATTTTCTGAAGCGAGAGCCGAAGGCGGTGAGACGAAGAGGCGGGTGGTCCGTGCCCCTTAATAACGCGGAGCTCCTCGTCATCGCGCGCAAAACATCGCTGTCGCTCGATCGCGTCGCTTTATTGTTTGCTGCAAGACTCTTCCTGTACTGTACCTTCATCCTGCTAGATTGAATCCTCCTCCTACCCGACACAATGGCCACCGAAAAGAAGGACAAGCTCGAGCGTGAGTGACCCCGCGCAAGTGACCAACTCGACGGCTAACACAGGTGCAGCGCAAATCAAGTCCGTCGACATGGTATGAGATTCTGGAGATATCAGTCGGAGACTTTTACTTACAATATGGGCCCTAGACGGAAGATATGCAGCAAGAGGCTGTTGAAGTTGGTATGGATGACCTTGGTTCCTGGACGTGACCGGTGGCTAATTGAGTAGCGATTGAGGCAATGGAGAAGTATCACATTGAGAAGGTGAGTGGCGGTTCGCCGTTTTTTATGGAAAGGAAATACTAATCGTTTGTAGGATATCGCTCAGTACATCAAGAGAGAAGTCTGTTGATTCCTTCGGTCTGGCGGTTCGTCGCTCACGTGTATCCAGTTCGATTCCCGCAAAGGCGCTACATGGCATTGTGTTGTCGGAAGAAACTTCGGCAGCTTTGTGACGCATGGTACGCAGGCTTGTCGCTCACTGTTGACGAGTGTGCTGATTTGCGACTAGAAACGAAACACTTCATCTACTTCTACCTCGGACACTGCGCCATCCTCCTCTTCAAGACCCAATAGGTGCGAGATAGGTTGAATGCCTCTTGGTGATACGGAGGGCTGCGATGTGCCGGCGACACTGTCGAAACAACTGTCGAACACTCGGTGAATGCCGTTATTCCTGATAGCGATAGCCACGGGAGGGTTGGCGGTTCGGGATCTAATCATGTTCTCATTTCGTTCAGCGATATATTTACCCATACTTTAACAACTTTTCGGTTCAATGTGAATTTTTAATTGACGTACATGTTGTATCGGGGCATCTACATTAGGTGTACTCAGGATCGGCTTAGGGGCAGTTATATATATCGAGGAGACGACTGTGCACAGCCATGTTGTATACCCCCGGGACCAGTTCCACAGAATAAATCACTCCAATCTATTCCTGTAGATTGGTGCCTAGGTATTCTGCGTGACACATTACATCCTCTCCCTAAAATATTTGTTGTACTGGATATGGGTGTATATCTGGTAGAATGACCACGGGTATACAAGTAGCTATCTCAACAACCACCAACCACTTTGAATACCCAACCTAACTGAATAAACACCACTCGTCTTCTACACAGCACTGCTGAAATCCAAATCACAAAAGGAGACTGAATGAATACCCAATCCACGTGACACGCCAAGATGCCAAGCCACAGCGCCACACGTCAGCTCCGAGCGGCAGTCCTCCCCTTCCGTCCACTGCCACTGCCACCATCTTTACATCGCTGCCTCCTTCACCACCGTTCTCTCCAGACACATTCTTCACGATAAGATCCTCTTCAATACGGTTTACGATACTAGAGCCCCATCATGGCTATCTGCATCACCTTTGGCACACACGGTACGTCAGTTGCATGTCCTTCCATAGTACCCGAGGAACGCTCCACCTCCGCCCCAGGCACTCCCGCTATCCGTGAATCCATACGGAGAGGACAGGACACCCCTAGTTGGAGCAAGCCCGAACGCAAGATGAAAGAGCCACGCTGACACAGACAGAATTCTCGTCCATGCTGGAGGGGTATGAGAATGTACGCGCATACTGCTACAACTGTAAGTCTGGACGCGAGGTCTTAGTCATCGTCCCTGTTCCTGACCCGTATCTAGGCCAGCATTGGAATGGACATTGCCGGACTCGGTGGTAGGTTGGCTTCTTTCTTCCGTATGGGGGTATGTGCTTATGGTGATCTAGGCCGTGGTTTACCGTCTGCTTTGTTGTAAGTGGGACTATTCTGCATATGGTGTACTGGACTTCGACCATGCTAATCCACCTCAGCCTGTGATTCCGCTGGCGACTCATAAATACAAGGTATGCACCCTCTCCTAGATATTGCCGAATGGCAGACTAACTCCCACCAGGAAGTCACATGCTACACATGTCGCTACACCCAAGATCTACGGTATGCATATATCTCCTTCTTGGTTTAACTGCAGACTAACGACACAGGGACCGTCCCGACATCACGCCGGACACGAGACCACCCCCCGGCATCATGCCTGGTCCGGCGCCGCCGCCGCAGGCCTACTTCGGGTATCCGCAGGGCGGCGCTCCTCCGCAGCAGTACGCGTCGCCGCCGCCCCAGCAAAACTACAGCTACAAGTAGTGGCGTTCGCCTTGATGTTCTTCGTTTCTCCTGCTTTGTTACCATTAATGATGTTCTACGAGATACCTCGTCTAATCAATGCAATCCATCGAATTCAATAATCATCATCGAAAGGGGTATAGGTAGAGATCAATATAAACATTATGTATACGGCGCACAGCGTCAACCACCTACTCCTTGACGCCCACCTTCTCCGTTGGCGTCGCCACGCCAGAGGTCATCTCCTCGGGCCCACCATCCTCCTTCTGCCCGTCAATCTTTCGCGGCTTGCGGCCCATCGCATCCAGCGCCATCAGCCGCACGGTCCGTACGATGCTCTCGCGGCCCTCATACAGCGGGAAGATGACGACACCGAAAGCTGTGAAGAACATCCAGATGATGCCGACGACCACCCAGCCCGTGAAGAACTTCTTGCTGAACACATACGACGAGCCGTACATCGGGATTGGCCACAGGATCAAGAAGCAAAACACCATGCCGATGGTGAGCGTGCGCGAGTACAGCGCCGCGCGGTTGAGCTTACGCTCCTCCTCGGCCGCAGCGGCGGCGTCGGTGATGGCCGGCGCCTCGCCCGGGATGAGCTCGATGTCGACGTGGGCGGCGGCCGCGACGTCCGTGTCGTCGACTTTGCGGATCGCGCGCATCGACTCGAAGTCGTAGTTTTGCGGACCGAAGGCGTACGTCAGGACCGGGGAGAACACCAGCGGGCTGAGTAGGGCGGCCACGTTGCCGGCGAGCATGGGGTAGCTGGGGGCGGTTAGCGGTGGGGTTGGGAATGTTTGAAGGTGGGAGGGAGGGGACGTACTTTGCGCCGGTGGTGGTAACGGTGAGCACGCCGTACTCTTTCTTTGCGGTGACGAGCCAGGCGATGAGGGACATGGCGAGGCCGAGGACGGGCGAGGCCGCCGCGGCGACGCGGTTCTGGCCCTTCCAGACCAGCGTCATGGCGCCGGGGAACACGGCGGACGAGATGATGACGCCCATCAGCAGGTAGAGGTAGCCCATGCCGATGCCGGCGTAGTACAGGCCGGTAGCGAAGCCGGCCATGCATACAGCGAAGACCCCACAGGACATGTGCGAGATCCAGACGAGGCGCTTGCCCTTGGCGTTGGGGTTGATGTACGCCTGGTAGATGTCGTAGGTGAAGATGGAGGACACGGCAATGAGCTGCGCGGAGAAGGCTGAGGTGACGGCCATGAAGATCATGAGCGTGGTACAGACGGCGCCGCTGTAGCCCAGCAGCTCGACAGCGGCAAAGGGCAGCACGAGACCGGCGGTCACGTCGCTCTGGCTCATGCGTCGGGTGCCTTCGAGAGCCAGCGCGGAGATACCCATGGTGCTCGCGCAGAGCCAGGGGATGGCGAACCAGCAGAGACCACCGATGACGTATCCGGGAAAAGCGTGGACGGGGTGAGCAGCGATGGCTGTGACGGTTAGACTAGGCTAGAGTGGGATGGGAGGGGGACGTACCCTTGTTGTAGTAGCCATTGTCCAGGAAGACGGTGCTGTAGTTGTTAGTGGAGAGCTTGAATGTATTCTGATGGATAGACATACCCAAAGTTACCTAAAGATTTCAGCATTAGCATGATTCAACGTACGTGAGTGGACGACTTACCAACAAGGTTGATCACCCAGAAGATACCACCCTCCTTCGATCTCATAGTGAGATAGCTACCCTGCGCATTGCCCTCGACAGGAAATCGGTCAGCCGCCGCCACCAACGCATCGTAGACGCGGCCCGGCGATCCGAGCACCGGGTTCGTCGCATAGGCCGAGAAGGCATAGATGAGAATCACGACGATAATCACCACAGTATGCATGTAGTCGGTGATGAAGGTAGCCTTAATACCACCGAAGATGGTGTAAAGGACGACACCGATGGGGAGGAGAAAACAGGCCGCTACTGTGTTGACTCCGGTGAGAGAGGTCAGGACGGCGGAGCCGCCGGTGAGTAGCATGGCGGTGACCAGGATGTTGGTCATCAAGCAGAAGACGATGAAGACGATGTGAACGGGGGTCCCGTAGCGAGCACGGAGGGCTTCGAGGAAGGTATGCGCATTGGGGGCTCGTCTTTTGAGTTCGATAGCTAGCGTCGCGAACAGAATGATTTGGACCGTGGCGCCTGTGTATGTTAGCCATGGGAGCTTCAGGAGCGGCGTTCTTGACGGGAGACGTACCGGAAGCATAGAAGAAAGGACCGGATATGCCGTACTGGTAGGCCACGGCAGAGGACTGGAGAAGGGTGGCAGCCCAGGTCCAACTACTGACGACGGCGGCAGCAACCAGACCGGATTTGACAGACCGTCCAGCGGTGGAGAACATCTCGGAGGTAATCACTTCATGTTGGTATCGCTTGAGAGCCCATGTGATGAAGATCATGACGAGGGCAAAGGCGAAGCCCAGACCGATAATAATGCCATAGCCGAACCCTTGCGACAGGGGGGCGACGAACTTGACCTCTTCCGCCATGCTGGTGGATGAGGTTGAGGGCAATCACCTCAATGGGGTATATAAGCAACAGCAGTGGGTACGGGAGCTCCCGATAACCAAAAATGAATGCGCAGCTTAACACCGGGCGTTCTAAGCTTGTCTCTGTTGGAGAAAGATGGGGAAGAAACGGCGATAGAGGGTGGACCGCCGATTGATATACCCCGTGCAAGGGGAGACCAGCGGAGAGAGAGCTCCGACCTCGCAGACATGATGACGATCAAGATGAAGGGAAGAGGATCCTTTGTTTGATACCGATAGAGGACGTTTAGTCATAGAGCGGGTGGTGGTAGAGCATGGGGAGTGAACCGGGTACGAGGACTGATAAGGGCTGGGGATGGCAGTGGAGGACTCGGGACAACACGCGGGTGGAATCTCGGGAGGGTCTAGTCTCCAGTGTACCAAGCAGTCCCAAGGTACCTAACTAAGAGCACCAGGAAGACTAACTCGAGGAGAAAGTGGGAAAGTGGAAAGCGACGAAAACACAGAAAATGCCCTGCAAATAAGCTTATCTCGGGGCTTTCATTGGTCGGGGCAGCTTATCTACGGCCGAACGTGGTGATTGGACGATGCGAGAAGATAAGCTGATATCCATCACATCCTACAATTGGAATAACAGTTGGAATAACCCAGGAATGATAATAATAATAGGACAATAGTCATTCGAATAGAAGCCTGACCTCCGCATCCCCATATTTCCATCCAGGACGATCTTGATAACACTTACTTAAATCTCCGACTAATCGATTCATCATCCACTGCATCTGTCCAAGGTCCCTGACGCCAGTTTAACGCCCACAAAGTCAAATCGAACTCTGGTTGATCCTCACAAGGACCATCATGAGGAAGCCTAGTGACGGAGATGGCCGATGCCAATATATCCTACTTTATCTATCCTCAAAGCTCGTGTTCGATCCGACCTCATGGATCTTAGCCACACTTGGCGACGAAACCTCGCTTACCGCGCAGAGACATTCAATCACAAGACTACGACAGTCACACAATGGCGAGCACAATTATGTCAGTGCGGCCAAAAGAATGGGGGCAAAACATGACCATTTTCTCCATTATTTATACAGATGCATTCACTTCTCCCCACGCGAATTGGCCATCTCCTTGATTGTTCAAGCCATGACAACTGTAACCGAATTCACCAACTCATTCCAACCTATGCTGCAGATAGGTTCAAATAGATTCAACGCCAGTATTGCAAGAATCGTGAAACAAGACACAAGGGCCAGAAGACTCAAGCGAACCCATCAGGGTTCGCCTGCACGGAGAGAGTAGGTTAAGAGACACTAAAGGGGGTATATGATTGAGAAGATTAGACAGGCAGCGGTCGCAACTCACCGGTCCATTGGGGAAGAATCAACGGGACCAGGTGCAGATCCACCGCCCGTCTTTCTAGATGCTCCATTCCACCGCACCAACCACCTTCACCCAACTGACATAGAAAGGCGGCAACCAGACACGACCGGAATATGATGGCGCTTTACGAGGAGAACTTGCGGGTGATCTTGGCGATGACTGCACTCATGTTAGTATTCACCATCCTTTGAAAAACCGCACGCAAAGCTATAATCGCACGTACCATGCAGACCAACGACGGAGAAGATGAATCCCAAGCTCAGAACCAGAACCACGACGGGGTCGACACGCAGACCGGGGCTCTCGTCAGTGTAGAGCTTGAGCATGGTGCCCGAGGAACCGCCGGCGCCGGCTGCGCGAGTCGAGCTGGGACGGGCATTGCGGAGGGACTCCTTGTGGTCGGCGGCTGCGCGACGACGCATAGCAGCCCGGGGACCACCAGGAGGAGTCGGAGAGGAAGGGCGGTTCACGGAAGCGGCAGATCCAGAGGCGACGGCGGCGCCGCCAGCCTTGGAGTCGGGACCGGACTCAGCACCGGAGGTCATGGGAGAAGCAGCACGGGGAGAGGCCTGGGGAGGAGATGGGACGGTATTAGCGCTGGGGTTCTGTAATTGATGGCAATCGCGAGGGTTGAGGAAGAGCGATGATCTTTCTATGGAGTCGATGGTGCGAGCTTCCTGGGACGATTCTTGGGGTCAGGATACTCACCATTGTGAAGAGAAAAGCGAAAAAAGAAGGTAAAGAGTGGTCAAATTAATTAGACAGCGTCAAACAAGATATAAAGGTTCAATGGATGGAAGAGAAGGAGAGGAGACACTGGAGGAGGTGAAAGGGGAATCGACGGAGTGGATGCCGAGTGAGGTTGAGGTCGCAAAAGAAGAGGCCACGCTCACGCTTTCCCGTATCGTCACGTATTGTCATTCTGTCCGGCCCCAGGTTTTTCAGCCAACCACCAGCCGGGATTGATTACATCCATTACCACCAATACTGTTCCAAGTTGGCTTGGGAGATAGTACGGAGTATGTATATTGAGCTATGAAACGGGTCTAAATTTGTTATTGTCTTATGTACTCTATTGGCTCTATTAACCGTATAAATTAGACGAGGTGGCGAGATGACAGCGAATTGATCGAGATCTCGTACCATCTTACCCAATGCAGTATTAATAGAGAACACTGCTCCGCATTATATGTAGGAGTCTCAGAATTTACTGACGTTGCTAGGACAGAGTCTCTTCGACCATCGAGTTGATTGGTAACATATACAATAGTGATTTACAGCTGCTCACCCGATCCAACACCGTTGCAAGACTTTTGTCCTCCCGCAGGGAACACAGACAAACAGATAGGTACTAGATACATCTATGAGCACCGACGGATGCAGAATCGTGAAAAGAAAATGACCAGAGACCCAGTAATACAAGACTGTGGAACATGCCCGCAGAACGTAGAAGAGATGAGACAAGAAAATAGGAGCAAGAGATATCATCGAGGTATTAGTACACATCTACCGCCGTCTCAGATACCACGCAAAGGCGGCCGTGCCCACGCTCTCGCCAAACGGCGTCGGCACCTCCGAGTATCCGGGCCGGGCCACGGGGTGTCGCAGGTAGACGGCGGCGCAGATGTTGTGGTTGACCTCGAGGTATCGCGGGATGAAGGCGAAGGCACTCATATAGTCCCGGGGTCGCCAGGGCGTGGCGTAGGGCTTTGTGCTGTCGATTGGATTGTCACGCATCTGGACAAGGGCACGCTTGAGCACGTCGAACTCCTCATCCGTCAGCTCAGAGGTGTCGACTTCCTCCTCAGGGTTCTCTGCGGCCTGGCGGAAGGCCTCGGACAGGTTCTCGCCCGGCTGGGCTTCGGTGGCGGTAGCGGTCGTCGTGGATTCCGAGGCGGGAGTCGAGGCTTCCTTGGACTGCTGGCGCTTGGACTCCTTGGCTTCCTTCTTCTCAGCCCGTTTGGCCTTGAGCAGCGTCGTCAGCTCGGAGAACTGGGACTCGAGATTATCGGTAAGAACGGCGCTCGATTCGGAGCGGGAGAGCACGCGCTTGACGGCCTTCTGGAACCCGCGCAGTTCCTGCTTGCGCTTGGCGGGCAGGACGTCCTTGTTGCTTGCCATGATAGTCTTGGCCTGGGCCAGTAGCGCCTGTAACGTCTCCCGGGGGTTCTCGTTCTCGGCTTCCTTGCCCTCCGACTCGGACTCCTTCTGTTCCTTCGTCTCCTCCGCAGCGGCGGCGCCCTCTTCCGCTTCTTCGGTCTTCTCGTCCGAGGCCTTTCTCTTGGCCACACGGCTCTCACGACGCTCGTATTTATCCTTGGGGGCACCGGTGGCGTACATGACCCGCTCGGGCTCGACCTGGAACATATCGCCGGGGTTGAGGAGGTAACCGGGGTATCTCATCTGAGCGGAGAGCGGATTAGCCATTGGACCTCGGGGAGTCCTCGGATTGATCGACAAAAGATTGACCAACCTTCTTTCCATTCACCGTCACCGCACCATGGACCACGAACTGTCTTGCCTGTCGAGCGCTGCTGGCAAACATGGCCCGGAAGATGGCGACGTCCAGGCGACGCTCCAGGGGAGCAAAGGTCATCTGAGTGAAGGGGGTCAAACGTCCGGCGGAACGACCCTGATCGGCGTTGGCGGCGTCGTCCAAACCGGCACCACGGCCGGCGGCCATGCCGGAGCCGTCATCCTGGGCCAGCTTGACGGGGTTCATGGGGACGACGCTGCGGATGCGGCGCGAGAACATGCGAGACCATTGCGACTCGCGGACCTGTTCACCGTGGTAGGCGCGAGCCATGGACTTGGCAGTCCATTTCTGTTGGAAGAAGGTTTTTGTGAGGGTCGGGGGGTTGCGCAGACGCTGCAGGTTAAACAGGTTGTATTTGCTCCATGATTGTCGGATTTTCTGGGTCGACGGTGTTAGCTTCGGGGGTTGCGGAGGGGGGTGCAGGGAGGGTTGGGGGAGATGAATGGGAGAGGGAAGGATTGAGAGAGAGACGTACAGGCTTGCTCAACGGCGTGGTGGCCCGGTTCCGCATGATGGCGAGTGGGAGGATACAACAATGCTGGTCTGGCGGTCTTGTCCATCGAGTGTTTCTGGCGTGCACCCAAAACTTCGCAGGCACGTGATGCGAGTAGATGTCTGACTAATGTTAATGCCTGATCACTCAGGCATACAGGAACAAGTAGCTGCTGCCATGCGATTGGTGGGAGCTCCCTCGCTTAACGCTAGCGTGGTCTAGAAGACCCCACCCAGACTTTAAATACTTCGGCCGCCCGCCCTTCTTTTGACCTTTTTTCTTCTTTCTTTTCTTCATACTTACCTTGTTTGGGTGGCTGCGATCAAGAAGGCGGTCCACCACGGATTGGTCCCTGCATTGCACAGCGCGGCGGAACAGTCCGTTCAACGGCCTTCGGGTCATTGACAGGCGTATTCTTTGGCACTTTCCACCCTGTGGATTCTATCTCTTTTCATCATTTCTTCGCCTTGTGCGGGGGTATGGGGAAGGGAGCTCAACCAGTAGTCCTACCGTAGGTACCGTAGTTGCTAGACATGCCCTTTCTATTGGGCCTGAATGCAAAGCGCTAGTGATTGCTTCCAGTCTGATAAAAGTAGTCTAGCCCTGTCTGTACATCAGGGGCCTGTTGACGCTAAAGACGCCCATTCAGAAGTAGGCTCGATCCTTTGTTCGTTTGATTACTCTTCCAGTTCTCACCTAGAGAGATCACCCTGGATAGGGCGATGAGCTCTCGGAGGATCCATCCTCTGGCGCCCATCTGCTTTCCGGGAGACTCTTCCTGGACAGCACATTGGCTAGGTACGCATAGCAACCCGCAGCCTCTGGTGTTGATTTCTTCGGATAGCTCCGCACTGCTGGTTTTGTCGATGCAGCAAGTATCTCTTCAAACATACAAACCCGTGGTCCTAGCCAGAGAGCAGCATTGCTTGATTTTCTCATAGCCCTGTTTACTGACAGTTGATGTAGTTGACTCAATTGGATACGGGGGTACGTACTTCGTTCTATTAATTTTGTTAGTACGGCCCACCCTGCACGCCGAACATCCCACTGCCCGCGTAAAGTGATCATTCGACATCCTAGTCGCGTTCCTCAAGCGCGTTGGATAAAGCTCTCCAGAAGTCCTGCCTTTACCTACTGGTCTACTTGTCTATCTGTCTCCCATGGCCACTACTCCACCTTCCACACCACCGGGCTATTCCGGCCGCTTAGACCGCGATATGCGCCTACGTATATTGACCCTACGCGATGTTGGCTTCACCTACCAACAGATCGTCGACCACCTAGGCGGGATCACCTACCGCCAGGTTCAATATACCTGTCAAGCTCAAACCGCCACGCCTCGCAAAGGTCGTGGCCAGCCGAGCAAGGTTACAAGCGAGCAAGTAGACGAAGTAATAAAGCTTATGAATTCGTCGAAAGGAGGACGTCAGATGTCCTATAGAAAGATCATTAATGAGCTGAACCTGGGCGTTTCTCCCAATAGTCTCGCGCGTGCACTGCAAAAACGGGGTATATTCAAGGGTAGGTAGCTAGTCGTCGCCTACGTGTACAGGGATTCCGTATGCTCACGGGCTCTAGGTAACCGCCGGCGATCCATGGGCACTAGAGAGAAAGAGTCAGCTAGGAGCGAATCCGGCAATTCATCTTCCTCTCAGCACGTACCGTGCGCTCCCTCGAGGCCGGAGGATGCACAAATCGACACCTCAGCTCATGTTTACCAAGGACCTACGCCTCATGGCCTCCAGGGATATAATCGCCGGGAGGTACCATTAGCCTAATATATTCGCCTAGTCGCCTCCAACAATTGACGACTAGCACAAGAATCTTGTGGAAGGCCTGTACCTAGTACAACTAATCATGTATATTGTTACTTGCACAATGTCTCAGCGACTCCATACTCTCTGCAATTATGTACAACTCTAGCAGTGGCAGCGCATGAGACTAGTAGGAAGCATGGTACCTACCGGTCTTGTAGACGCCGCCTGATGGGCCGGATTATAATGTGTTCAACTCTTTCTCTTATCGTGCAATGTAGTTTATAGAACGCCTGAATAGGACAAACACCAATTTCCATAGCTCGAAAGTTTCAGGAAACCTTGAATGGCCACTTCAGGATTTATTCTACTTGATCCGTGTGCTTACGCATTCAGGGAAAGATACTGACTTTGGCGCCAGCAGTACAGCAGCCAAGTTTTCCTTCTCATGATGGGCGCTTATGCGCCGACTACCCCTCCCTCATGCTTCTCCCTGCTGGGAGCCTGGGGTTCTTCTCAGTTCTTCATCTCAACATGCTCAAAGCTGTCTAAAGATGACATCTAGGACCCACCATGACTATACAGTTGCGTGGATCTGCGCCATGCCGCTGGAAATGGCAGCTGCGAAAACCATGCTAGATGAGATCCACGACCCTCTTCCTCAGCCACTGGCTGATCAAAATACTTATACCCTCGGCAGAGTCAGTGGACACAATGTGGTGATCGCCTGCCTACAATCTGGTATCTTTGGGGTTACATCCGCTGCTATTGCTCTGGCGCATTTCTTGCCGACCTTCCCATCCGTCAAGTTTGGGCTGTTGGTAGGCGTTGCGGGTGGAGTCCCCAGCGCAACTAACGATATCCGCCTTGGTGATGTAGTTGTGAGCAAGCCTACCGGATCCTCAGGGGGTGTGATCCAATATGATTTCGGAAAGGCGCTGGTTGGCGGTCGATTTCAGCAAACCGGTTTCTTGAACAAACCACCCCAACTCCTACTGACTGCGATGGCTCAAGTGGAGTGTAATAATATGATAAGGCGGACCTCTCTTATGAAAGTTATGTCGAATGCATTGGCCAGGAACGGAGGCATGAAGGGGCACTTTTCACGCCCAAATAATGACCATCTCTTCCGTGCAACATACTCTCACCAGGACGGGAGCTCTGACTGTTCATCGTGCAACCAAGACCATATTGTGTCTCGCGCACCCCGGTCTACAGAAGAGCCACAAGTGCATTACGGCCTAATTGCGTCTGGAGACCAAGCCATGGACGACCCTCAGAAGCGAGATGCCATTGCACAACAACTGGATGTTCTTTGCTTTGAGACAGAAGCTGCAGGCGTAATGAATCAACTGCCGTGCCTCGTCATTCGTGGTATCTGCGATTATTGTGACTCCCACAAGGATGAGAAATGGCAGGGCTATGCAGCTCTCACAGCTGCTGCCTATGCGAGAGAGCTTTTGTCCGTTGTTCCTGTCCACCAGGGAAACAGTGTTCCAACCGAGCTTTCCTGGCCCCAAAAGAAGGAGTCGGAGGAGCGGGAAGCATTTCTGCATTGGATCCCGACCGATGAGTACGATCAGATGCACGAAGTGCTTTTGGAGAAAAGATCTACGGACACTTGCAAATGGATTATCCAAACGAAAGCCTTCAAGTCTTGGCGACAGAGAACCTCATCTAGTCTGCTTTGGTGCTATGGAAAGCGTAAGCACCGATATCAGCTTCTATATACTCCGATTCTAACGTGCTTTCATACACAGCGGGTATTGGGAAGTCGGTTTTATTGTATGTGCATCCTTTGTATCTGCCCCATGGGCGCTCTAACCAGAGCCTTTAATCAGAGCCTACCTTACAAAACACCTCCGGGAGCAATATTGTACATCTACCGACGTTGGGATCATTTACTCCTGCTATGATTACAACAGACAAGATCTGGCCGAACCATCTCGGATGGTGTCGGCCATGCTTAAACAACTTTATCGACAGAAAGGAAGCATCCCACAGGAGCATTTTCGATTCAAGAGGATGTCGCTGCGCCCTTCGCTGGCCGACCTTTGCGATATCTTCACATCTTACACATCGTCGTCGTTCGGGAAGGTCTTCCTTCTGATCGATGCACTGGACGAGTGTCCGTTTGAAGCAAGACACCAGATGGTCCGCTTCTTATTCAACCTCCTGCAGCATGTACCAGGCATCAAGATCTTGGTCATGAGTCGAAAGGAATTGGACATCCAAGAAGCCTTCCAGGAACACGCGAGCCTAGTTATTGGTAAGAAAGATGTCACCCACGACATCGAAACGTATATCACTACGGAGATTAGACGACTCAGAAGAGGCTACCATGGCAAGAAGCTGTATATCAAAAGTGATTTCATTGAGGCCGAAGTGATTGATAACCTCATCGCCAACGCAGATGGAATGTACGTATAGCCTGATGGAGAGGCATATCTGCGAATACTGACACGTATCAAGGTTCCGCTGGGCGAATCTTCAATTGGAACATATTAGAGTCGCAAGCAAGGCGCGAAACGACGCGGTTGTTAGGTCGGCCTTGTCCGATACCCCCCAAGGCCTGGATCCGACTTATCACCGAATCATTTCGCATATTGAAGACCAGTCTGCGTATATGAAGAATCTCGCCGTACGGGCCCTCCAATGCGTCCTGTCCGCGAATCATCCTCTCAGCTCGGATGCCCTACGCGACGCTGTCGCCACACCGGAAGACTATGGAGAGCTTGACCCTGCTCCGCTCGATGTCATACTGGACGCCTGTGCCAACGCTATCACAGAAGAGGATGGAACCGTCCGCCTGATTCACGAGTCCCTGCGGGAGTTCTTCTTAACCCAGCCATCATCCGGATCCGCCTCCATTCTACACCGGTTGCAAGATTCCCCGACGAGAGACACAGCGTCAGCGGCCGATCCACTTTCACACCTTCGTGACAGCATCCTGGAAGAGCAACCCGCGGCGTGTCCTGAGGACCTTTACCCTCATATCAAGCTGCACCAATTCCTGTGGCACAGCGCTTGTTTCTTCGACCGTCATATGGAAGCCGTGCGACAGTTTATACCTGCCATCGAAGAGTTAATGGCAGCGCTACTTTTGCAAAGCCCATCGGTGCTCGTTGCAATTCTTCTGATAAGGGCGGTTTCTCTCCCTGGCTACTTGCTTCGCAGTTCCCGTACGGGATCTCAGACTACTTCATATCCGGTTGATGCCAGGCTGTTTCGGTCAAGCACCCAGATGCACGAGTGCCACGATTCTACCCGGAGTATGTCTACGAGGTCTCGCAAACAGCGTTGATTGCGGATGAGATAAATCGTTGGAGACTTGTGAGTCCCTCATACCAATCGTACACCACAAGAATCCTGTAGGTGTATGTGACCTGGTAAATTTCAAACATGGCAGATAGTGTACATGTTATTCGTAACTCAGATGGAATCCTAACTCCGTATATGCAATCATCTCTTCCATATATCATTGCCTCGTCATTCCTCTCTTTTCGAACTCGAACTGGAGAAAGCCTCCTGCAGTGCCTCGGCTTCCTGCGGATTGACCGCGTCGTCTAGAATCTCATGCGCCATCTCCACGGTTTCATCCTCAATTCCAGCTTCCACCACCAGTCCTTCACTGAACGCTAGCCGAGTGAACACGACCAAGAATTTCTGCTTTCCGCCTGGCACTCGACAGAGTTTCGACTGCAGGTCGATCTGCCCCTGGTGTCGTTGTATCACCCCATGCACTAGCCGCATCAACCCGTTGACCAGCGCTGCATGTTGGTCTTGTTCAGGGGATGACGAATACAGCGCATCCAACTCGTCATGCATGGCTCGGATGAGCCGAGCGAGGGCCGTGGGGTGGGATGCAATAACTGAGCTTCCATGTGTGCTGGAAGGGACCATCACGTTGAACGCGATGGACGTCAGGAGGGACAGGGCCTCCAGTCGCATTTCACAGACCTCAAAGGCCGAGCAGGGAGGCTGGCCTTCATCGACCTGGAGCGTTTCACTCAGAAGATTGGCGACGCGGTCAACGATG
Source organism: Aspergillus hortae (assembly GCA_032158085.1). Classification (NCBI taxonomy): domain Eukaryota; kingdom Fungi; phylum Ascomycota; class Eurotiomycetes; order Eurotiales; family Aspergillaceae; genus Aspergillus; species Aspergillus hortae. Next base: position 1,931,497 of record JASVVY010000006.1, read on the forward strand.
TAATTCTCGTTGGCGATTTGGTCCTGCTCCGTCTCTTGGATCGAACCGAACGATTGGGCTCGGATGCTGGTTGACAACAAGCCAAGTGTTAGGGTGATATCCTTCGCACGCTGTGCGCTGTTTAGCATCATTAGGATGAAGTCGTAGCGTATGTGACGCCAGAAGTTCTCCAGGTCCCGGCTGACATGGAGACATCGGCATGCCATCTGATAGAGCAAGCCCAGTGCTTCGGTCGAATCCACGAGAGGTTGCAGTTCAGACTGGGGTGTTTGTCGTATCTGCCAACTCTGTCGCGATACGGGAGAATGCTTGAACCGCGGGACACCGTTGACATCCCCTGACGCCTGTAAGACTGGCACTAGATGTTCGATCAAATCTGAGATCGGCGCATCGAGGGCCAGCATGTACCTGAAGATTGACATGAAAATGGGAACTGGCTGCCAGAACTTCTCTCGCAGGGCACGAGACCATAGAGAGGTTATGACTTGAGCGTACTCCACTATGTAGTTGCCGACTTTGAGACTTGCTGTTTCTTCCAAGAGAATCGTGGAGAGCATGCGCTGTGGTTCGGATGGGAATGCCATGCGCGCCATTACCTCGATATCACGCTCCTCGTGAGGAAATGTTCGATGGTTCAGAAGATGTTTCATCGACAGTGGACTTGATACTTTTGGAAGTTCGCTCTGCTGCGGAGGTTGTTCAAGCGCCATGTCCACCATAACGTCGTCGGAAAAGTCTCCTGGACCGGGTTCGGTCATCATACGTTCGACCTGTGGACTTAATTGCAGTTGGGTGAGGCTGTCCTGACTCGATCTCCTCTTTCTTTTGCCAGGTACCACGGACGCGATCTTCTTGGACCGAGCAGATTTACTTGGGGAGATTGCGACAATCTCATCATCGTCGAACCCGTCGCGAAATGGGAGAACTCTCGTTTTCTTCGGAGTTACAGGTGGTGCCTTTTCCTCGGCTCGCCCCTTCATCTTCAAATTGTTGTTCCGGATGGATTCTTCGGCCAAGTCCTGTCTGAGGAAAGCGTTTTCTGTTGCTAGCATTTTGCCTTCTGCGCGCGCAGCCTCGACCTCTTCCTTATGGCGAGCGGCTTCCTCGGCGATCGCCTTTCTCAGTGCCGACAGTTGGCGGTCATAATTGTCGATGAGCTTGGCTTGATTGGATCGGATGATGGCAATCTCCCCGGCTTTCGTTTCCGCCATTGCTTTTGCGGCGGCAAGATCTTCCATTAGCTGTTTGTAGTGTTCATCCTCCCAGGCAGTCTGTTCGGCGCTAATTCCGCCGTCACCCCCAGCAAGTCCTTCTTGCATGACCATGGCGTCCTCGTACGATAGTTCGCGAACCATGTGCATATCGGAATGATGGGTAAGATCTCCATCGACCTCCATGCGTTCAGCAGGCGCCTGCTGAATATGATGGTATTGTTCCACGTGTGCTGGCCCATTGTACGGGTCATCCACCAAGCCCGAGAATGACATATCCTGCTCCAGCGGAATTTTCGAGGTGGTCTCATCATTGAGGACCTCTGCGTCCAATTCGCCCACATCCAAAGCATTATAGTCGTTCGTTAGTCCGGTGTGTAAACGCGCGGGAGGCTGTAAGGTAGGATTGGGGGGGACGGCGCGGTCTGTATGTTGAGGCTGTGCTGATCGAGACACGTAGTCCCCAACAGCGGGACGAGAGTCTATGAATTCGACACTTGGTTCTCGTGTGGTGGGCTTCTGGGCCTGGGTTGCGCGATACGCGTCTTGTTCCAGCTGGAACAAGGTGCCGGGCGGCAGATCATCGAAGCCATCGTCGGAAAAGAAGTCATCTTCGTTGTCTTCCATGCCCTCAGCCGCGGGATCGCCATGAAGGAGTGTGGGGGGAGGACAGCAATGGAGATGGTGGTGGTTGGGGAAGAAGAAGAGGAAGGGAAGAAGACTCTCTATACGAACGCCTGACGTAAGTCAGCTGCGGCCGGCCACGGAACTTTGTCAACTCCTGCTGCTCTTCTACTTCGACTTCTTCTACTACTTCTTACATCTATCTTCCATTCCTTCTCGTACTCCCCTTCTTCAATGCGACATTCGACAGGACGTGTGCGGCGTTACTCGAATCTCCCTCCTCCTGATCTCTCATCCATTTCTGTTGGGATTTGTTCCCCCCCGACCGGCTGCTTCACATGAAATTTTACTAAGGACGATCACTCGTGCCCATCTTCGCCCTCGTCTCCCTTCTTCGTTTCCTCCCTTTTCTTCTTTTCTGACCCTTGTCGGCCCCGTTCCCCGAACCCCAGTTCTCCCCTAATAATTTTGGTCCCTGATTGACCCCCTCCTTCCCCGCGTTTCCGTTGTCGGCCTTCCTCCCTCTCTCCCCTAACCATCATTCTCACCATGTCCAAATCACGTCGGAACGTCAGGTTTCAACACCGGGGATCCAACGCCTCCGAAACTCGTCGGCTGAGTGTTTCGGAGGGCAGTGACGTCCCATCCGAACCCGGTAGTCCGTCGAGAAACGGCGCGGTGGCCCAACCCGCAACAATTCCCGAGGAGGTGAGCATCCGAGTCGTTTGTGTTTCCCCGAGCGAACACAGAGAATTGGTGTTGCCTTGCGATCTGGCTGGACGGAGAGAGAGAGAGAGCTGACCGCGCGCGACCAGAAATCCGAACAGCCGCAGTTGTCCGATTACGAAAAGAAGAGGCAGACCTTCATCACCCGCACAATATGGACCTTCGTGATGATTGCCGGTTTCTTCATCGCCATGTTTTCCGGCCACATTTACATCATCGGCATCATCTCCGCCGTCCAGATCGTCTCGTTCAAGGAAGTCATTGCTATTGCCAACGTTCCTAGCAAAGAGAAAAACCTCCGCTTTACCAAGTCGTTGAATTGGTATTTCCTGGCGACCACCATGTACTTTTTGTACGGCGAGAGCGTCATCTACTACTTCAAGCATATCCTTCTGGTTGACAAGGTGCTGCTGCCCCTCGCGACTCACCACCGCTTCATCAGCTTTACGCTCTACGTGATGGGTAAGTTTCCGGTTGTTCCGGGCGAATAGTGAACCGCTGTTGAGACTGTCTAGGATTCGTCTTCTTCGTCGCCTCGTTGCAAAAAGGCCACTACCGCTTCCAGTTCACCCAGTTCGCGTGGACCCACATGGCGCTGTACCTGATCGTCGTGCAGGCCCATTTCGTGATGAACAATGTTCTGGAAGGCATGATCTGGTTCTTCCTTCCGGCTTCTTTGGTCATCACCAACGACATCTTCGCCTACGTCTGTGGTATCACTTTTGGTCGCACGCAGCTGATTCAGCTGTCCCCCAAGAAAACGGTAGAGGGATTCCTCGGCGCATGGATCTGCACCATCATTTTCGGTTACTTCATGACGAATATCCTGATGCGCTACAAATACTTCACCTGCCCGGTGAACGACCTCGGTTCCAACGTGCTGACCGGCCTGGAGTGCAACCCCAACCCGGTGTTCGTGCCCCATGCGTATTCGCTCCCCGAATGGACTGGTCTGAACAAGACATTCTACATTGAGCCGATGCAATTCCACATCCTGGTGTTCGCCACGTTTGCCTCTCTCATTGCTCCGTTCGGAGGTTTCTTTGCTTCGGGTCTCAAGCGCACTTTCAAGATCAAGGACTTTGGCGAGTCGATTCCGGGACATGGCGGCATCACCGATCGCATGGACTGCCAGTTTATCATGGGATTCTTCTCCTACATGTACTACCACAGCTTCATTGCGGTTTACAATGTTACCGTTGGGGATATCATTGAGACCGCCATTAACGGCCTCACCGTGGAACAGCAACTCGAGGTGGTTCGCGGTCTGGGCAAATACCTGTACAACCAGGGCACTGTGTCTGAGACGGTCAGTACCTTACCATCGCTTTATAACCATCTTACGCTTACTGACGATAACAGATCCTGGAGTGTCTGAATACGGAGCTCAAGCGCCGATGATTGTTTAACCCTTCATGACCCACCTCCATCCCTCCATCTCAAGATTCCTGTCTTCAATCTGACACATCCGGCCAATTTTCCACCATTTTCGTTAATACGGTGAAGGTGCCGCTTGGACGGCTACGTTGGCTAGAGCGCGCCCCACCACACTTCCTCTCGCCGTTGGATGCGTCTGTTCCTTATATCCGTCATCGCATTGGGTCATTGGTGTATACACAGGACACGGCCAGGGACAGTTGGGAGGAACGGCGGTCTGTCGAAATTGCTTATGTCTGCTGTTTCTATCTGGGATGGAACAAGTATGCCTGTAGGCAAGTGTAAGAACAATATATATGAACGAACTGTCTACTGCTTGGGACTGAATGTGGCTTCCTGGTATGGCAATCGACATTGCTAACCAATGTGTCTGATATATACTTTACAGTAGTTTGCATCGGGTGTATATGCTCTTCGTAGCCATCGGCTATACCCCTTTCTTCCCGTGCATTCGTTCATCCCCTACCATCCCCTGACGCGAGACTCCGTCGTTCTCACGTCGACGCAGCCGGACCACCCATCTACCATCTCTGTAGTCGCCGTGGCGAATCCGTGGTAGGTATTCGGGGAGAGGCTCGAAAAGCGCATGCGCAGCGATCCGATCCCGCACATCGCGTAGCAAAATTCCTCAAGACGCCGTAAAAAGCGCCATGCATCTTCACTCCTCAACCTCATACTCCTCCATTTCGACCTTGAAGTACTCGGCAACGAGGGCCTTCTCGGCGTCCGCGCGCTCGGGGTCAATCATGAACCGCACCGCGCCGTCGCGGCCCTTCTCGCCGGGACGCGGTCTCTCGCCATTCGCAGCGACAGGGACGAGCGGGTGCAACCGGGGGCCGGGTGCGACGGACGGCAGTCTGGCGCCGTTGGTGCTGGGGCGGTCATCGTCGGCGTGGGTGAAGCGCGGGAGATGCTGGGCCTCGGCTTCTTTGTTGAGCGGGATGCGGGCAGTCAGGAAACGGTCTGCTGGGAAGTGGGGACCGACGGTTGTCGAGCTGCGGTTGTGGGTGTAGAGTTCGAGGAGATCGAGGAGGGTTTCTTAGATCCATTAGCCTGGGGTTCTGCCACGATGGGATGGAGGGGTGAGGGAGCGGACTCACCCATGACCTCTTCGCGACTCGTCCTCCACTTCTCGTAGTCTGACCCCGTCTCGACGGCGTCGATGCGCTGGTCGAGGAGTCGGCCCGCGAGCTCGAGACAGGCGAACGCCATGGTGGAGGTGGTCTGTTTGAGAGGCGCGTAGGTGCGGTAGAGGTCCTGCGAGATGCGGTATGCGAGGGTGGACACCTCCGACTGCGAGGTGAGGCCGTAGTGGCGGGCCAGTTTGACGAGGGTTTTCTGCGGGTGGCGCGTGCGGAAGTCGAAGCCGGAGGACTCGAGCATGAGTCGTTCCAGGCCGATGATGCCCCGCGAGGGGCCTTCGAATACCTTGACACGGTTAGCTTAATCTTCCTGCGCCGGCGCTTGGGGGGCGGGGCCTACCGGATTGTCGGGGGAGACGTGCTCCGACGCGGGTATCTTAAGGTTATAAGCGGCGCAGACGATGTCGCGGGATTTCTTGAGGGTGTCTTCGATCTTGCAGGCTGTGAAGAGGGCGGCGGCGGCGGCGTCCTGTGTCCCATTAGTCAACAATCGACATGTGTGTATGCGCGCGTGCTCAGCGTACGGTGTAGCTGTACTCGTTGTCCGGATGGACGAGCCGGAACTTGTGATAGTACACGACGGCTGTGTTGAACGTGCGGATGGGCCTGTAGGCGTCAGTCAGCGGCACCGCCGACTCCAAACGGACGAAAAGCGTACAGATTCAGCGCCCGGCGCACGTTGTCAATCCACGTCACGCCCTGCAGTCGCAGCGCCTCCTCGCGCAGCGGATTCACCCCCATGGCCGCGATGCATTTCTGGATGGTGGACTCGAAGATGTACGGCTTGGCGACCTGGATGAACGACGGATGGATAGACGGCGGGTCCGGGATGGCATCTGCACCCGCCGGATGCGGTGACGTCCCGTCCAGGTGCTCCGGCATGATGTGTTGCGGTTGTCGCAGAGGAAAGTGTTTGTTCGTGGCGGTGGTTGTTCAGGATGGATATGTCACGTGATGATACCGGGGGATTGTTCTCCCGCTTGAAGTTGATATCAGCCCTCAATTGACTACAAGCTACTGATGAACACAACTGAAGGTAGAGCCACCTCTATTAGACCTCCTGCAGACCTAAGTCTCCTATCCGTTTCACATGACAGTCTAACTTGTCTCTGGTATCAACTTGTGACATAAATATTTCACCAAGTTCTTCAGCACTATGATCTTCTCCCGGTCAGTCTTGCCATCCGCCAGTATCTCGTCAGCCTTTTCGCCGAAAAGACCCCATACGGGGACGATCTTTTGGTCATCATCCCATTTTGAGTGCATGTTGATGGCGCTAAAAGCATCCTTCATGCACGAGAAGTCCCGTAGCCTGAGCGCAAAGCTCCGATACTCATCGCCAGCTCCGCACGCATGAACGCAGTGAGCACAGTACATGATTAACGACGCAAGGCCCGCCGCAAGCGCTGTTGAGACAGATGACCCTGTATGATAGACCACGGGATTTGTCGAGTGAGCCCTCTGCTCCTCGGCGACCTGGTTACCTGGGAAATAGAAGGTGATGGAGTTTCCACTGCCAGAGCTTGGATCTCGATCGGCGAAGTGACCGGCAGAACCGATGCGGAGAATCCTCTTCGAGGCCGCACTATAGGGGAGAGTGTTTTTTCCACTAAGCCGGAGGTCGTCTGCGGCCGAGCAGATGAGAAGTCGTTCCATAGGGTTTTTGGTGGCTCTTTCGATGGCTGCCCGAAGGAGGTTCATGTCGCTTTCTCCTGCAGGCTTCTTGGTGCCCTCCACATCAGGGCTCTCACTATATATGGACGACCTCCGGTATCCTAGATCCGTTATCGTCCATGACATCGAGATTATATCGGCTTTGCGCTTGATTGCGGCATCGATAGCATCAGCAGCACTTCGTGGGTCGATACTGCGCGCTCCATTCCCGTGTATGTACGATGGGCTGCTCTGGATTTTAATCACTTCCAGGTCGACCCAAGGATTGATCCGGCTGATCATGTTAGCCATGATGGTACCGTGGCCGCCGGTGGATTTCCACCAAGCGTCTTCGCCGCGCCCATTGCTGGGACAGTAGCTTACGCCCGTATAGCTCGTAGTATTGTTATAATGGTTAACTTCGTGGAGGTCTATCCCGTCATCGATCAAGGCTACCTGCCGAGAGTCAGCATAGAACTGTGAGAACATGTAAACCTTCATGAAGTAGCCTACCTTGACTCTGGAGGGTTGACTGCTTGGTTGACCAAGTACTCCACTTCTATGCATGCCGAGCAGTGCTTTTCGGAACCGTTCCATTGCCCCAATCCATGCATCCGAACGGGGCTTTTCGAACTGCTCTCCATAAAGGGGATCTTGTTCACCATCCGGCCTTTCTTTGACGATGATACTTCTCAATACCGGGTTCGGAGTCACTTTAACCTTCTTGTCAGTCCTCTTCTCCACCAGAGTGGCAAACTGGTCAGCCATCACTTCCCTACGCTCCAGACTCTCCAGGCCCTGAATGCCCGTCAGTAGGTCTCTTCGACCACCTCTTCATAAGTGGCTCACTTGATAGGCATGCAACGTAACGTTGGATAACAATGACCTCGGATTCCTCCAAATCAGAGGTATTCCATGTTCGCTGCTCGCCCAGCCGTAAAGGACAGCTTGGTTTCCGCTCCAATGTAAATGGATGTGTTGCACAGACGGCGCTGCGTGCTTGATTACATCTGTGTTTATATCTGGTTTGCACCAATCCCTATGAACCCCCGAGTAAGCATATGGATGATGATGTCGAAGTCGTCTCGAGACAAGCTTACCATTCCTCAATTTCTAACGCTGCCCTAGTGCCTGCACTGGAATACTGATCATACCCCCTGATAGCTCGTTCAATTGCGGCGTCTGTGTGGGCCCGTTCGTCGGCATTGTCCTCCACGTGAAGCCGCAGAACCTTGCGAATATGCACCTCGACTAGTTTATCGAAGACCTTAACGAGGGTATCTCGCCCCTTAGACGCACTGTCGACAGAGCCCTTTGTGAGTTGTCGCTTTTCATTTGCGACATTCCGTCTCTGCGTTGGGGGGATAGCTGGAATCTCCGATGCTAGCTGAGGAATCCTCACGTATGAAAGGGTATCTCCAAACCCCCCTGCTTGATGCAATTTTTCGATTAGGAGGACGACGTCATCAACTCTCTTACCACGCAGATGGCTCGCATCGAAAAAGAGGTTCTTATCTAGAAAGTGGAGACAGTGTTAGCGGTCATTCGAATACAAATGGACCTTACCCACCGGAAGCAACCCGTCCATACAAAAAATCTTTCGCGTCCCTGTCAGTGCAGTTTCGGATGAAAAAGCACTGAACATAATTCAATAGCTTTTCTGCAGCTTCCGTCTCCAGCCTTGGCCACTGGAATGGCTCGACGGTTCTTCCGGATTTTGAAGCTTCCTGGTTTGTAGTGTTTGAGGAAGTTGTGGTTTCAGGCGAGGTTTTGGGCTGGACCTTGCGCCGTATGGTGTCTGCGAACCCTGTAGGAGTCCTAGCTAGAGGATAGAGCTTCGCCTGTCCAGCCTCACTATCCTTCATCTTGTCTGGTGGTGTTGCAGATGAACCAAGGCGATGTTGGGACCCCGTTAAGACAGGACGGACGTATGTCTTGACCGAAAGAGTTGTCTGCAAGAAGTCTTTCTTCATCGAGATTGATGGTCGATCAACTGACTCTCCAGTTGGGTGCTTTTCGGGACCCTTAGCCAGGTCATGGTGGTCTTCCTTCATAGTCTGCTTTGCATTTGGTTTTGGCTCCTTCCCTGATGACCCCGGCGCGTTCGCCTTCATTATCTGTTTTAAGCGCTCATGAATCTGGTCCTTAAGACGGAAAAAATAGCGATAAGGAGAATCCCCAAGACGGTTGAACAGAACATCCACGTCCTTCATGACCGATTTGTTCTTGGCTAAGGGCGAAAGTAGCTTTCTGATGATTTCGTCATAGCCATGCGCTTTCCCACCATAGTCGTATGTCGCTGAGATATGGCACAGTCTGTAATCCATCGCATAATGAATTGGGGTGTTGCCAGCATTATCTTGTGCAGTGATAGTCGTTAGATTCGCATGCTCCAGCAACGTCGTGATGGTTGACATGGTCGATGTTAGGCGCTCCGACGCCCTTTTCTGGTGCGCCCCCCAGTCTGAGAGCAGGACGCTTTGGAATGCCTTGTGCAGACAATTCTTTCCCTCGCCATCTGTGGACAAGAGGAGGCTTGGGAGCAGGTCTGACTGCTTCGTGAGAATGAATTCAACAAAGTCGGCTCTGTGATAGCTGATGGCGACAGTGAGGAGTGGATCAGCCGGTTTCTCTGCGTGCCTGCTGAGTTGATTTAATAGAAACAGCATGATGTTTTCCCGTGTTCCGATAGACAATTCCTCGAAGCCCATAAGACTGGGGTCTTCTGTCAGTTTATGCAGTAGCGTGGGTCTCGATACGTTTTTATCGTCATAGTATGCCAGCGACAGCTTGTCTTCTTCGTCCAGGCTCTCCCAGTCACCTTCGCCAGTAACCAAAAGCTTGAGTACATCGTTCCAGAGTCTTTTCGGCACAGGCTCTGACGACAGCCCAAAAATTGGATCCTGGCCGGGTTCAAGGTTCAACTGGCTGAAGTCATCCATGAGTTGGGCCGCCGACGTCGAGAAATCCATCGTATATGGTGGAATGGGTGGAATCACGAACGAGGGCAGTAATTGAAATTGAAAGTAGTCTGGCCCTTTTCTGCCCTAGATCATCTCCCCGCTTATGTCCAGCAATTGCAGGCCTGGGGTCAGCGTGACAAGCCACCGTAGGGGCGCTGGGCTCTATCGGTTCTTTTTCTTACATGGGTGCCATGTCAACCACAGTTCTGCGAGAGTGCAGCAGCCATGGTGAGAACCAGCACGTTTTTGCCCAATCACTCCCATCGCAACATGGCATGGGCGAGGCTGCGTTCCTTCGACTACATGTTTGCTTCTTCTACATTAATTCCGCTCGGGCCGCGCACTGCAGTCGGCAACGAATGACATTCAACGCCTGCTAGAAGAACCAGTACCGCTGATCCTCCAATCCTCCTCGAAATTCCCGCCCGTCCAGCCTGACCCCCGGTTTTTATCCAGATTGATTCAGCTTGGATGGCTTGATTGCGCCTTGATAGTCGTTGTACAAGGTGCAGTCCCACAGGTCATCCAAGTCAGTGGCGCCAAGGTTATCTCTGTCTATCTTTACCTGGCCGTCCAGGTGATCAATGGGAGGCTCGTCAACGCTAAAGTAGACCGGGTCATCTGGATCCCTTGTCGAGAATAGTGTAGCCACAGTGGTCAGGAAATTTGGCTTGACGGAGACAATGGGGACGCAGAGAAAGTCTTGATCATCGTCCCTCTCGAGGAGAACGCACACTGTGAGCTTGGATGGGATTCCGTCTTCCTGGGACTGGTTTTCACGTAGTGAGAAGCGAGCCTCGTAATAATCTCCCCAGTCATCTTGGGGTCTGTCGCCCGTTATCACTGTGTGGCACTTGGCCACTTTCTCCATCAAATGCCCTCCTCCGACATCGACTCCGATCATCTGCATGAACCCAGCATTGACGCCTGCGTGAATGTCCTTTACCTCTGTTTGCTCAGTCTTCTCCATTTTGTGTACCCCGTCGGGTCTCACTTTAGCGACGGAGACGCGTCCCGTCGCACCTGTCTGAGGCTTAAACTCGAAAGAAATATCCGCCTCTTTGAGCCGGGCCCCTCTGTAGGACTGGAATCTGAGCTCGTACACAAGCAGCGTCGCTTTCTTGGAAGAAGGGCCTCCTAGCTCCCCGTGTACCATAGCTTTGGCATTGCAGCTGACGGTGAAGGCGGGCTTCCTTCGTGACATTCCTCCTCTGAAGACGGAAACGTGCGGCCGCTGGCGCTCGCCTGGTCGGTTTCGAGTTCTGAACTCTGATGATTTGTCTACCGTCAGGTCGGATCGCATCAGCGTGAATGAAAAATGTACATAGTATACCTCCTGGTGGGCCTTGATAAGTTAAAGCCATTGTAAATGAGCTTGGATCCGTGAGACCCTGACCCTCCTCCTCCTTCTCTTCCTCCTCCTCACTCAGCCAGAGCTCGTATTCGTTCATTATTCTTTGCGGAAGAAAGGCGCTGGAAGTACGATGTTTGTGTGGTAATGTGTACAGGGTGAGTATTGATACTTTATATTTTCGACATGGGAGGGGCACCTTGTTGTAGCAAAGAGCGAAGAGCAATTCAATTACTATTCAATACGGAAAAATTCATTTGAGCTCGAACAGCCCCGGATTGGGCATGCGGTTTATTGTGGCTGCTGACTGCTGCGAGTCCGACGCAGTCACAGGCGACAAGGGGGAGGACGCTCGACGAGGACAGCAACTGCAATGTGATAGCAAACAATCACCATTGTTGACCAATTACCCTGAAAGGCTCCATGCGATTAGCGAGGCTGACGTATCATCCAAACACAACCGAATTCATCCCTCAAGTTTCCAATTTTAAAAGGAGGAGATTTTTTTCGAAAGGCAGACAGCGATTGCATGTGCCGCAAAGGAAGTCCGGAAGTTCTTGGCTCCCCAGTTGCGACACGCCTGCAAACAGTTCTAGGCTGATGTGATACCGCGACCTTCTGTAAATTTTTCGTCCATAACCGCCTTTTTGACAGAGTCGCAGCCCAGGATGTCCGTTGGTGAAGTGACCCCCTCCCATCTGAAGTTGGTGCATACCGCTGCACCTTCCCAGTCGGACCCCTATAAGCACCCAAATCTTGAGTAAGACCTGCGTTTGGATTCCGTGTTCTTGTGCTTTCTGGCACGATCTTTCAGGTTCCCTGACAAATGAAAGCGTCATCCATGTTGTCGGGCTATATCCAGAGCGACGGTTGGGACTAGACACGATCATCGGAAACTCGGTGTCCACCAGGACAAGAGAGTATGTTTTCCAATGCGATATCGCACGAATGCTTCTTGGCGACTTAGCCTTTGGTGAAATTGAGTATCAAGCACTGCAATTGCTGAGTGATCTGGTGGCTGCTCATGACGGAGGTGAAGTAGGTCCCCCGCATCGACACAATATGGCAAAGAGATACTCATCTAAACAGGATTCCTCCAACCTGGCTCGGATATTTGTTGCTTATGACCTGGGCGCATTGATTGTCAAGAAGGTACCTCACAGGCTCACATTCGTCTGACTGGCCTCAGACTTCTGACATGCAAGGTCTAGGCTATCGCGATCGCGTCATTGTGGGACTCGCAATGGCAAGAGATCTTTTACAGCACTGTGCAGTTTGTACGTGACGTTTCTCGCCCAGTTCTGAATTTATGAGCGTCTGACCGATGGCACAGATATGGTGGAGCTGCTTTCAGCGGAGTCAAAATCTCCAGACGTTCGACAGGAAGCTGTCGCAATTTCTGCACGCGCATCAACAAAATGCCCCGTGGGATTCTATTCCGGCATCCATGTCAATCCGAGCTCTCGCAGAGGCCTCGATTGAAACGACGGAGGCATTCCTTGCTTCTAGGGCCTCGCTACGTACCCGGATGGTTAGCATCTATACCAATGGGGCTACGAATGGAGTAAATCCTGTATGTATCCTTAGCAAGAAAGAACACATTGTTTTTTACTGCGTGCCATTCTGACATAAATACAGGTTCTCGACTTCTTCATCGCTACCTTCGGTGTATCCACTGAGATCGCTGTGCAGGAAAATCCACCCGGTGAGGACGATTATGTATCTAGCTTGGGAGAAGTCGTGTGTTATCGAAGAGAAAGTGGGTGTCACCATAGTTCAGGACTCACGTTTTATCGCCAAATACCTGCTAGTTAAGACTACTAAGCGATGGCGTTCTCTGCAGATTGGGCAACCCACCCGCAATGGATGGCCTTACAACGAATGCTTTTACCGCTGGCAATGCCGCAGTACCAGCATACAGTTGAGCTACCAGAGAGACCGCCGAGAATATTCGAGAGTCGGGCGTATAAAGACTGGACTACAACACCAAGATCACCAATCTTATACATTCAAGGCCATGATGGGGCCTCTTCCAGGTTTCTAGCGGACAACGTGGCTCTGTTTGAACAGAAAAAGCTGCAAGAGAAGAAGGGATACAAGACTCCGATATTATCGTTCCGTTTCTCGTCCGACGACCCCATGCGGGCCACTATGCATTCTATGATATGCTCCGTCCTCATCCAGGTTCTCACTGCTTTTGAACCTGAAAGTCCTCATCGAGCTACTGATTTGCTCCTGGACTTTTACCGAATTCAGAAGGGATGGACATTGAAAGACCTTGGTAACATCCTAACATTTGTCGCGGAACCATTTTCTCAGACAAGCGGTTTTCTAATACTACATGATGTCGATGAATGCGACGTGGTAAGCCGTAAATACCTCTGGAACTTTGTCCAGGGTCTCGCGGAACGCTCAGATCAATACATCAAGGTTATCGTGACAAGTCAACGCAGGCTGTCGTTACTGACAGATTCCGATAAATCTAACCTATGGAACTTCTACGACTGTCCTGAAGACACGTCGGATTTGCGTTTGATTCTCAGGCTTTGCCCCGCGGGCTATGGCGAGACTCGAGTGAAAACCGCTCTCCGTCGACTGGCGGATATGAATCAAGCGAGCTTAGAACAGATTGTCTGCCTCATACGGGGATACACGGGGTGGCCAGACTTTCCATCTTCCGCTGCATGGTTTAGTTTCTGCACGCTTCTAGACACAATCCAACCGTCGACGTCGCCGGCCACCGTGCTGGATCAGATCCTCAGAACAGTCTCTGATCAACTTTTAGGCCTACGATGGATTCTCCAATGGCTATTGCACGGACATCGACCGCTTAGCGGCTCTGAACTCGCATGGCTTTTGCACCAATATCACTGGGGCCATGAGAATCGGGGCATCTCCAGTCCTACCTCGACGGAGACAAGGGACTCTCTCCAGTTGATGAAATCAAAGTTATCAACATTTCTACACTTTGGTTACAATCAAGTCCGCGTCCGAGATTCTCTCCGGGATCTTCTTCATGAAGATGATCCGATCTACATGTGGAATGAGATCAAACCTCTAGCCCACCAAATAATCGAATTTCTCACGTTTTATCTCACACGCCCAGAAGTTCGCGAGCGGTTGATGGAGATGTATGCTCAGTACATCTTGCTGTATAATGCGAGTGACAACCGCCTCACGCCTTCAATGCAGCCGGACGGTGCCGATTTTATTTTCTATGCCATAACGGCATTTCCATACCAACTTGACAGACATCCTCAATTCCTGCATAAGCTTAGGTCTATTTTTGAGTCACCAGAACAGCCTCTCACCCCCTGGGCACGGATGTATTGGGCAATGGACAACCCTTTCTCACGGCCTTCGGAGCCGATAGACTCACCCATCGCAGCTCTTCTCTGGACGACTCTCAATGTACCTCTTCGAAAAGCATTGATCAGCGCGATGGATACCCAGTTGACCAGCACGGAAGAATCCAACGCACCTCAAGAGTCGAACGATGTCACTACGATGCATCTTCTGGCTCACGCCATGTCTGTGGGGGACGAAAAAGCTGCTTTGAAACATGTGCGGTGTACTCTCCCCAGCAGAGCTACTCATGGTAAGGCTCTCGATGATGAGAGCATCTCAGTTTCAAAAGGCGCGCTAGAGGATCATTCTTGGCACTGGAGGCTATTATGGAGAGCAACGTGGCTCAATATGGATCAATTCGTCGAACATCTCCTAGAGACTGGTGTGCCCCCGGACCCTGAGGACGTGGCAGTCGCGGGATTTCCCTCTCCACTGTATGTGGCGTCGGTATGCGGCCATACCAAGGTGGTTCAAGCATTAATCCAGGCTGAAGCAAATCCACGTGTCTTAATAGGGGGCAAGGTAGGTATTATATACCCCGCCGCTGCGTACGGGCACAGCGAAACCGTCCGCGCTCTGGTAGCTGCAGACCGAACGACCCTGGAGTTGCATCAGCCTTTTGCTCCTCTCTTCATAGCAGCCGACAAGGGACAATGGCGAACAGTGGAAACACTTCTCGACTTGGGAGCTCAAGTTGATACCAACCCCGCAGCGGGGGGTTGGACTCCCCTTGTAAACGCATCTTTCTCCGGCTACATCAAAACAGTCCGGACTCTCCTGGAGCATGGGGCGAATCCTAATCTCGGCGGCCCCGGAGAGCAAGATACATCTCTCTGGTTCGCCGCGTTGCGCGGCGAAAGTGTTGAGTGCGTTCGAGCCCTCCTCGAGCACGGTGCAGACCCGAATCATGAGCTTCTACAGCCTCCATTGGCGACTGAGATCTGCAGCGCATCCCATATTAGCACGGAAAAAAAGATTGCCCTTTTGGATTGTCTTGTCCACAGCACGCCGGGAATTGACCTTGACAGAGCAGACCTGGACGGGACAACATGCTTGATGTGGGCCGCCAGTCGCGATGACACTGCTCTGGTCGAATGGCTCCTTGCTCATAACGTCGACGTGTGCGCCACAAATGAGGATCTGAATACCGCACTATATTACGCTGTTGAGAATGGCAATCAGCAGACTATCCGAGCATTCCTCGCAAAGGGGGCCCCCGTGAACCATGTGACCAGTGACGGGGAGACGCTGCTGCAGCTCTCCGTGGGCAAAGGTGTTGAGCAAATGAGTCTGCTACTGGATGCTAAGGCTGACATCGAGCTCGAGAATAGGGACAACCAGACTGCCCTCAACACAGCGGTTGAAGCGGAGAAGCCTGACGTTGTGAAACTGCTTATCGAGAGAAAGGCTAATATTCACCATCGCGATAGCTACGGTTGGAGTCCTATTCACGACGCTTCTGGTTATCGTCCCAACGCCGAGGTGGTTCGGCTCCTTGCCGACGCAGGTGCGAATCTGACAGAAACATTGCGCGGTGGTCATAGCCCTCTGCATCTTGCTGCCAGAGACGCCCGGCCGGACATAGTGGCAATCTTGCTAGAGTATCGCGGTGCTCTCGATATAGAGCAACGTACCGAGAACGGCGAGACTCCACTTGTCCACGCCGTGCAGGGTAACAACTTGGAATGCGTTAGGCGTCTATTGCACGCGGGTGCAAATATCAATACACAGTGCTCGCAGGGTTGGACACCACTCATGGAGGCCATATTCAGCAGCCAATCCGACGAGGTGGCAGGGCTTCTTCTGTCTCAACCCGGGGTGGATATACAACTTTTTTCTCCGAAGCACGGAGCCGCTTTACATTTTGCCTGCACGGTTCTTAACTTGGCCATGGTCACAGAGCTCCTTGATAGAAGGGCGGATGTAAACCAGCAGGTTCTCGGCCCTAGATCGACGCCTATCAGGGCAGCTTGTCTACCACTAAACATACCGGACTCCAATCACCATGCAAATCTCGAGAAGATTGACCAAATTGTTCGGATCCTGGTAGTTCATGGGGCAGATGTGCACGCCATGTCTGACACTCCCATATCCACCCTTTTGTGTGCCGCTGCATTGAATTCGGGGCCCCGCACAATAAACTACCTCATCAGCAAAGGTCTTTCGCTCGACCAGAAAGACCAGCTTGGTAGACTTCCCGTTCACTACGCCGCCGCCAATGGTCTTGAGGTTTTCGAAGCAGTACTTCGTGATGACAGCGAGCTCCTGTCGGAAGACAGTGCAGGAAAGACCGCCCTCCACTGGGCCGCCCAGTTCGGGCATGTGCGAACACTGGAGTCAATCCTGGCCCATGCACGTCCACCGTCGGAACGGACCCAGTGGGTGAACCGACCCGATATTGATGGCTGGACTGCCCTCTGCTGGGCGCTTCGACCCGGTACCGCTCCAGGTGTCGTACGGTCATACGGCGAACCATACGATCTCACCGGCACCGTGCAAGCCCTGCTCGAGGCCGGCACTGATGTCTCTATCTCATGTCGCATGGGCCGAGAAGACGAAGAATTCACAGCATTGGAGCTGGCCCAACTACACAATGTTCCAGCAGAAGTAGTCAGCCTTCTCGGCGAGGCCCAAGTCACGGATTCCACGGAAGACAAGACCGTACGCTTGATTCAGCCGTACTCAAGTCAATCTTACGATTGCGATATCTGCCTAAACGTCAGTAACCCTCTGCTTCTGGTGGGCTGAGGACTAACTAATGCAATGCCATTAGACCATCTGGGGACCTGTGATAGAGTGCCAGACCTGCGCCGAGTTTCAGGTGTGTAAAAAATGCTATGGGCGGATCGACCTTTACCACGGACATCTCAAGCAGGAAAATGGGGAGCCACATGAGTTCAAGGTCATCATAGAAGCGCTACCGGAGATACGAGAGCAATCAAAATCAAGCGATCAGCTGTTGCGTGGCGATGGAAGAGCTAGCCCCGAGGAAGTCAATGCGCCGGGTGGAGCACAGCTTGATCAACCCACCATAGTGAATGACAGTGTCATGGATGCTATCATGAGCTTTTCGATGGACAGCAATACTGGGGATTGAGACGGCCTTGTCTTGATAGTATGTCTCAATATCTGCAGTTTCAAATTTAATATCCGCATCCAACTTCACACTTTCCAGCGTACAAACTCACAACAGTCTCGAATTAGTATAGTAAGATTCAGATCTAGCAGGTAAGGCAGAACAGCTGGGGGCGAAGGATAAAGCCATTTGGATACTGGGTAGCTCGCGAGTTGCGCAACCATCGGATAACCCTTCTCTCCATCATCCAGCCTATCACCACAGTCGTGCGAGCCCAGGCAGTGGTGCTTACCTACGAGAACTGGTTGCTCGGTAGGTACATATCCTGAATAACATCGCAGGTGTAAACGACTCAGCCATTGATAGTACAACTATACTAAACGATTCGACAGTGGACTATCTCTACCAGGGGAATAAGGCAAGAAGCCAAGCGCTCTCATTCTTGTCCATATTTCTTGAGCAATTTCTGCATGATGGAGACCGCGCCAGATCGATATCCTGCGCCAAAGATGGCATGATGGTTGAGATGGTGGTATCTGTCGCACATCAGCTTCAATCCACAGCGCACACAATAACATAGAACAACACTCACAATTCATACAACCGCACCCGATCATCGTACTCCTCGACAGGCTCCGTCTTGGGCACAATCGCATGATACGCCGAGAAGAACGTCGACCCAAACCCGCCAAACATCCTCATAATCCCTAGCTCATACTCACTATGCGCGTAGCACGCCGACGGATCATACACGACGTCCCCCGTCTCCTCGTCCTCGCCGCGTCCGCTCCCAACAATCCGTCCGCGGTCCGCATTGCCGCTCCACAAATCCCCATGCACCACAACCGGCGTGACGCCCTCGCCACGCCCGTCGCGATCATACCCCAGATGACCATCGCGCAGCAACGCCGGCACAACCGTGCGCGCCGTGCGCTCCACCATCTCGCGCAGCCCCGCATCCCGCCCGTTGCGGCGCTCCGACGCCTCGAGAATCATCAGCAGCCGCTCGTTGGCGTAGAAATCCGCCCACGAGTCGCAGAACCGGTTCGGCTGTTTTGTGTCGCCGCAGAATGTCGCCACGGGGAATCCGAACCGTCGGCGGCCGGTGGCCGGGTCGACGGGCGCCGGCGTGCTGTGCAGTTTTCCCAGCCGTTGCGCGAGCGACGCGCCGGACCGCGTGCCCCTGCCGAGATCCAGGTACTCTGTCGCTAGGAAAAAGCCCCCGCTGCGAGGGTTGTTGTTATCGGGGGCGTGGGCGTCGTCGAGCGGGCCCCAGGCCAGCGCCCGCGGACAGAACCCCGGCACGCAGTTGGCGATCGCGTTGAGGGACTCGTACTCGCCGCGGAACATCTCTTCGGCGGCGGCGCCGTCGGCGGAGGTTTTGAAGAAGAAGCGGCGTTCTTCTTCGCGTTGTCCGTCGGCCGAGGGGACGGTCGCGCGGATGGCGCCTGTGTTGGTGAAGCCGGACCCGAGGGCGGCGGTCGACAAGGTGGCCTTGGATGGGTCTGGGATGCCGAGGGCGCGCAGAACGGCGGGAGGAACGGGCGCCATTGTGGTGGACCGTTATCAGCAGGGGTCTGATCTAGCCGTTGCTGTTCGGTGTTCGAGGGCGTGGGTAGAGAATGGGTTGATGGATGGGTGTTTGTTCCTGGGTACCTGAGGTGGTTGCTTCTCCCCTCCGGAAACGCCACCGCCTGATGACGTAGTGGTTCGTACCTTATCGATAAGAACTATAGCTTCTTCTTACTTCCTTTTCCTACTCAGCAACGCGTGTAGGTAGAGACCATATTTAATCACCTATGTAATGCTTTTGTACATTCATCCCAACGCCTGGTCCGCTCTTGTTCCCCGCTATGCATGGGTCAATGAATTCACCAAGTGCTGCGCTGTCTTCGTTCGCTCCCGCACATCCAGGTCCGGATCGTCTTCCAACGTCGCCAATCGCTCCGTCACCCCGATCGAGCGGAGTTTGGCTGCTCGCTCTCGACAGCCTTCGCGGTCGCTGACGTCATCCTCGTATGTCAGGTTGATCACCACCCACACGCAGTTGGTGCGTACATCCCGGTGCGCATGGTTGAAGTACCCCATGAGGTACCGCAGCAGGTCCCGATGCGAGACTAGCAGCTGCCGATGCCACGGGAGGCCCGCGGCCAGGTGAATGATGACGTACGTCACCGCGACGAGAATCTCAGTGGGAACCTGTAGAGGCTTCTGCGCTGAGGTATCTCGGCGGTTCGGAATCTGGATGGTGCGCGGTCGCAGCTTATCCGCCAGAGCATCCAGCACCACGTCCTGGCCGATCTCCTTGAACAGATGGTCGATCATCTCCGACGCGCCCTGCCCGCAAATCAAGTTGCGCAACAGATCAAATGTCTGCTCCTGGACGGCGATGTCATCCTGGCGCGCCTGCGTGCTTTGGTCGAGGTCCCCGTGCAGTGCCAACTTGCGTCGGCGACTGGCATCCGGGAGGAACATATCCAAGCTAATCTTCGACGGCGGAAGGGTATCCGCCATCTTCATATCATCGTCGCGTTCCTGCGAATTTTCCACAGGATTTAATAGATCCACTTGCTCTCCGGCGGAATTGGCACGACTCATCCCGACCGACGCATTGGTGTCCATTTCCTCGTCCATCCCTCGCTTGGCCAGGGCAGCAGTGGGGTCCTGTGTGATGACCTGTTTAATCCAACTTGGCTGTAGACCTTCAATTATTTTTATCTTGACGTCGTTGCTCGAGTTATACGCAACATGTTTCAGAGCCCAAAGCGACTCGATCCGGAGCTTAGTATTAGTCGAGTGCGCATGTTCACAAAGGACCGGGAGGATCTCCGCAGAGATGATCGCCTGCGATGTCAGTAATCTCCGAGAAGACCGGATCGAGCAAAGTAACCTACTTCCTTCATAGGACTAAAGTCCAATGCCAAGTTGCAGATGACCGAGGTTGCCGCGATCTGAACTTCAATGTCCGGGTGTCGAATCAAAACGAAGAGGGGCGTAGCAACGCCGGCGTCAATGAGGCTTGTCCTCAAGACACTCACTGAGCGGGTGAGCATGCGAGCAGCACCGCAGGCCGCTAGCAAGGTAGGTGTCGGGTTCCCGTCCGCGGCGGTATTCTTAGGACTCGTCGTATCCGGCGGTGGTTCGCTGGGACACGGCTTCAATGAGTCAATTATGTATGGCACGACCCCGTATTCACAGACAGCTTTGCGGTATTCATCCTTGAACGGCACCAATGCGGCCAATGCTTTCAATATGTTCTCACGATATCGCATGACGTGACAGTGGATCGGCGAATAGCCCGCTGAGCCGAGCTGACACTCCGGAGGCAACGCATCACAACTCTCCGTGGTCTCTTCACTTTCGGCATGCCACATCGGCCTCCGATTATCGGGCACTGGGTTGTATGTTTCCTTGAGTAGCTGGGACAGCCGTTTGATGGCATCTCCCTCAACTGCATGCTTCTGCAACTCTTGGTCGTCAATGACAAGAGTTGCGAGCACCGCAGGAGCCTCCTCCCTTAGGCGTTCCGAAGACGGTACTAGACCGCCGTATTGAATGCCATCGTCACCCGCGCTATCATAGTCCTTGTCGAGCATTCGGATCAGGATGGGTATCAACAAGTAACACAGCATGGAGACACGGTGCTTCTTCGTGAGACCCAGACGGAACAGGACAGTGACAAGACGGGCGGCCATCAAACGAGCCATGCCATTCTCGGCGCGAATGATGTATAACAACCAGGGAACGACGGCATTTTCCTCCTCATCAACCGCAGGCGCCTCAAAGATTGAGAACGGCGTGGGGAAAGACTGGCTGTGACGACGATGTGAAGGACCCTGAGGTCCGAGAGGGGGGAAATTGGCGGAATTTGCTGGGGCCTTGCCGTGCGACAAGGGAACGGACGGCAGTAAATATTCCAGCGGATTTGCCCCCGCGTGGCGCGGGACGGCCGAGCCAGAGAAGTATGTCGACCCCCATGGACCTTTCTTGATATCGGACGGAGCAAAGTCGGGCACCTGTCTGGGAAAGACAGTCACAATGCCTGGGGAGGAGAGGAAATGCTCTGCGCGCCATTTTGAGTGTTCAATGATCACCGTGATGGCGCGCAGGATGGGGCCCAATTTGGCGCTGGAAGGAGCCGGAGGCGGCAGCGCGCCGAGGGCCCCCGGCTCCCCGACATGGGCTTCTGCTCCTGGGAGGACGAAGCCCTGCGCAACCACAAAGGAAGCCACCTTCACCGCCAAAGCGTCCAACACACCGCATTCCGCCAGGGCTGCCTTATGCATCTCCTCGGTACACAGTTTGCTGATCAGCGCCGCGGCGAGCTCGATAGCGGCGTGCTCATGGTGCGTTGTGTAGTCCTGTCCCAGAATGCGTGACAAACATCCGATGTGTTGAGGGGAAAAGAGCAAGTCGGCCAAGCTGGTATCTTTCGGCGAGGGGGGTTGGTTTTGGAGCGGAAGGCGATCGGCGATACTGTTGAGGGCCCGTAGGATAGGAAGGATGAAGGCGCGAGGGCAGTCATGGGTAGACAGGATGGTTAGGAGGATGGAGAGTATGTCACTTGCGAGGATAGGCGCCAGAAAAGATACACCGCCTAAACGGGGGGGTTAGAAAGAGGTCTGCCAGCAGGATCTGAATTGTTTACCTTGAGCTAAGCTTCCGAAGATGATGATAGCCTGTAGACAAGCTTCATCCTGCTCTGAACGAGTACCCGAACGCCCGTTGTCCTTGAGCAATCCATTCAGGTTCGATGGGCCGGAGGAGGATCGGTTGGATTGGTGGGAGGCCAGGACCTTGGCGATTATTGGGATGATGCCCAAACGGACCCACGTCTCTTTGCGCTGGTCATGACCAATGGTCTCATTTTTGAGGTTGCGAAGCGCGGTGGCTTGGGCCGATATAGAATCTGCGGTTTGGAGCTGGTGAAGGATAGGCGGAGTGGAAGCGCGCGTCATCGTCGGGGAACACCGCCTCCCGCGGGACTGGAGGAGTTAGTCGGACGGTGGTAGACTGAAGGGGAACGGAGGATGACTCGAACGGCACTATGGGGCAGTCGAGAGCTCGATCAATCGGGGATATAGGGGGAGGATGGAAATGCGGGGATGAACGGGGCGGGGAGATGGGGGTCCCATACAGCTGGATAGCGGGAAATGGAGATGGAGATGATATCGGACTAGGGGACCAAGAGCGACGGAAGACTCGGTGGAAACCAAGATAGAACCCAATGTACCGAAGCAAAGCAAACCCGGAAACAAGCCGAAACCACAAATTACGCCGGGGGAGTCGAGGAGTCGGAGAGGAGAACAAACGACATGGCGATGGTTCGGGATGGATGGACGGGATGAGAACATGGTCGACTGCCCGAAACGGTCATGGCTCCCGCCTGAGGCACCGGTTGCGGAGGTCATGTGACCAGATGGTGATGTGTCAGCGGGATCTCACGTGCTCAGCCCTATTGAGCTTAGTCACAGCACTACTAGTCCGTTGCGGTTTAGTCGGGCTTGTCTAGCTTGCCGGGGCTCTCAAAGTCCATCACGATGACGTCTTGAGAGTCCAAACCGGGCAGAGAGGGGAAGAGCGAAGAGAGGGAAGAGAACACCCCCCTGGGGGCATCTCCATCCCCCTCGCACGGTCCACGGCTGAGGTAATTTTTTGGCCAGCGATTGTCCATTGATCAGGAGGCGATTGTTTACTAGTGTGTCACAGGCCAATACCGCCGCAAAAGGAACGGGTAAGATTTCCCCATGATTTCCTGCGGGCGGCTGGTATTGGTACCGTATGGGGTGTGTACCGCACACCCGTGATTGGCCGGAGTCTTCATCCTCCCAGTTTTCCAGCGGTAATTTGTAAAATACGACGAAACAGTCAAAAATTTCCTTCCCTCAGGTGTCTCTCTCCTATGCCTCCTCTCATCTATTTCTCTCCCCTACCGATTCATCTCCATTCCCCATCACTCTCCCTCCACATGGTCTGATTCCTCAGATACTCCCTCCCCGTCGGCACTCTTTCACCCTGGCGTGGAATCCCAGATCATGATGCGTCAGGGCACGCGGCATTCCACACTGTCGGCCGGTTACGCAGCATCCACCTCTTGCACCAACAACTCTCGTTCACTCGTACGCCCACGTGGTGGACTCGTTGGGCGGAGATGTTAGTTTCTTCGCCATCGCCCTCTTCCGCCTTGCGTCCTTCCCCTTCGTCGCCTCCCCCTCATCCTCTTCCTTCTTCATCGTCCGCCTCACTCCATCCTCCTCCTCCCCATCCTCCCCATTCCCATCGTCGTTGTTCCTCAGCTCGATCTCCCGCCGTTGCCGCCACTCCACCACCCCCTAATCCCTCCACCCTGCATTATGACCCGGCGGCTCTCTCTGGGACGACTCATCATAATAAAAGTCACCTCTCTCCGCACTCCTCCCGTCGCGCCATCGAAGAGCTTCGCTCGGCTTTAAACCGCCATACCGTTGCCCCTTCCCCACCGGGGCCCTCAGGGGATCACCCGCGCGGCCGTATGTCCGCTGGGCTGACCTCCTCTGGGGGCGGATCGAACACCGCCGCCGCCGTCTCTTCTGCCGATTCCACCATAGTCCAGGCACCTGCGCCTCCCATGCCCGCTCCTACCAGCGCCAGTGGCGCGTCCTCCAACAAGCGGAATAGCCCCAACGATGCCGCGACCACCGGTGGCCTTTCCCAGGCCCTGGGCCACGACGGTTCCACCCCTAAACGGTTACGCTCCAATAACCCGTCGGTCAAGGTGCTCCCGGCTCAGTACGAACTGGCCGATCCGCGCGACCTCGTAGTGTTGATCTCCTCCATGCTTATGGAACTCATCCGCTACAACGACAAGATCCCGTTGAACCAGGGTCGTTTGACACGTTTCCATTCGCGCACGCCGCCTCGCATCTCCGTTCAGGACTACCTGCAGCGACTGACGACCCACGCCACGCTCTCCCCGCCAATCCTCCTCAGCATGGTGTACTACATTGACCGACTCTGCGCCCTCTACCCCGCCTTCACCGTGTCCAGTCTGACTATCCATCGGTTCCTCATTGCGAGCGCCACCGTTGCGAGCAAAGGCCTGAGTGACAGCTTCTGGACGAACAAGACCTACGCCCGGGTGGGGGGTATTAGCATGGCCGAACTGGCCCTCCTGGAGCTGGAATTCCTCTTCCGGGTGGAGTGGCGGATTGTGCCGCAGCCGGAGGTGCTGGTGGACTACTACCAGAGTCTGGTGGAGCGATGCGAGGGGTATGAGATCGAGCGAGAGTAAGCTGGGGATAGAAGAATTTCCGACTGTTTTAGTACATATGATGCACATAAACACGGCCGGAGTTGATCTTGGTACATAAAACACAAGAGTGGAAGGTGTTTGATTGCATTGTTTGATATTGTCTGATTGATGATGTATAGCTTACATGGCGTTTGATGCTCGGCGTTGGAGGTAATGAATATTCTCTCATGATCTGCGGTAGTACGGAGTAGACGAATGTAGATTGTTGATGCCTTATATTTCAGGCAGTAAGCTTAGGTCATAAGCATCCAGAGCACCATCACCGTTCTTCACTTCGACTGATTCTCTTCTCGACACACCATGCCGTGCAATTGACACTCCTTATTCTCGATATCCGAACGCCTGTCCTCCTTTCCACCCATGGACATCGAAGAAACCCTTCGAGGCATCCAGCCTCTGCCGGGCCATCTCATCCCCATCAAGACGGTGCAAGAAGCCCGACCACCAGAAGAATTCGGTACATCACACCCCATATACACACACGAGCCCATCTAATGAAGCAGGAAACGCCTACGTCGCAGAGGTCAACGTCAAAAGCGCCTCCAAAGTCGTCAAGTACTTCCCTCTCCCTCCCCGATCTCATCCCATCGACATAGAAGAAAAAAAATACTAACACCCCGCAGAGCCCTCGATTCCACCTTTCCCCGCGACCCCTCCCACCCTCTCAGTCACCTCCGCCGCTTCGCCAAATACCCCCAGCTACCACCGGACGTGCGCGCCGTGCTCGTCCCAGACGACCGCACACCCTCGCCACAGACCATCTTCGCGCTCATCCCGCCGCCCCTCCCAGACCGCGACGCGCTGCAATCCCTCCTCACGCCGTTTGCGCCCACCCCGACAGACAGCGCCAATGCAGCGCATGAACCCACCGCACAAGACAAAGAACAACCCAACACCAACACCAACACCAACGACGCAACAAAAATCCCCCTCCACACCATTCCCGTCCCGCTCCAGCCCCCGCTGAACCAATCCCAGGCCGAAAAATGGACCTCCACCATCTGGCCCGTCGTGTACAACCCGGCCGCGCCGCGCGCCACCATCGCCCCGCCGCCGCAGATCCTGACCCGCGTGCACGACAGTCTCAAGCCGCGCGCGGGCATGTACCTGGCGCTTGCGCGGCGGGTCGCGCGGGAGGCCGAGCAGAGCGGGTGCGGGCGGCGGGTCGGCGCGGTGGTTGTGGACCCGGCGATTGAGGCGCGCTTGGAGGCTGCTGCTGGAACCGAAAGTGACGGGGAAGGGCCGCGGTGGACGGAGGCGATTGTTGCGGTTGCGGGGGACGCGCGGTATGCGCGGCGCGAGGGGGGCGCAATGTCGGCGGCGGAGGTGCGGCTCGGCGCGGGCCCGAACCCTGCGGCGCGGACGTATAATGCGGACGAAGAGGGCGGGCCGGAGCTGCATGCGCTGATGCGGGCTGTCGAGCTGGTTGCGAGTCGGCGGCGCGGGGAGAAGCTGGAGACGCTGCGGGTGAGTCCGTTGGAGGGGTATTTTCTTGCGCTGACGGATGGGACGGTACGCGAGGGGGAGGAGGAGACGGCGCCCCCGGAGAAGTGTCTGAAGAACGAGGAGGGTCGGCCGGTGGCGACGCAGCGCGCGGATGGGGAGAGGGAGGGGTCCTCGACGCCGCGGATCCGCTCGCGCAGTGAGGGTGGGTATCTGTGTACGGATCTGGACGTGTATGTGTCGCGGGAGCCGTGTCTGTGCTGCTCGATGGGGATGCTGCTGTCGCGGTTTCGCGCGGTGGTGTTTCCTCGGCGCGGACGCATGGTCACCGGGGGGCTGGCGTCGGCGCCGGTGGTGGTCCCTGTTGCGGAGGGGGATGAGAGTGACACGGTGGAGGAGTCGGGGCAGCCGGAGCGGTTGTACTACGGGTTGCATTGGCGGAAGGAGTTGAACTGGCGGGCGTTGGGGTTTGAATATATCGAAGACGGGGAGGATGAGGAGAGGGCGTATGATGAGGTGTCATATCATGCGTAGATAGATATACATGCTATAGATATAGACTGTACAGTAGGGTGAAGATATAGATCTCATCTGATATCCTGGATGAATTCAAAGGCTTAAGCTAAACTACAACTGACCGGCGGTGGGGTGGGTAGGGTAAACTCCTCTCCGTTCGTCAATTAGACACACTGAGTATACCTAAGGCTGTGCATGGTCTCCAGAGAAGCATGGTTTTGTGGGATGGATTTGGTTGCTCGTTTGAACGAGAGGTGGGATAAGGACATACTGTCTTCGGGAACCCTCAGACTACCGGGCGACGTTGGCTATGAAGAGGCGAGAGGTTGAGAAGCTTCGCTACTTGCAGTTGATCTCTAGCGCAGAGGCACGGATGTAGATGCTTGATGCAAGGTCACCCTACTTCAAGCTGTGTTGGAAGACTACAAACTCAGACTACCTGCGAAGTGTAAAATCAATGGATCATGGGAGTCATGCATATCGTAGCTACAAAATGCCCAAACCAACGGCCATGACCTCCTTGCTCACATTATGATGCATTATCGTTATTAACCATGTCCATGCCATATCGCCTTAAGTTACGCACGGAGGTCCCGGACCCGGCGCGAAAGCATGGCGATCTTGCGAGTAAGCGGGTCGTGAGGATCAACCCTGACCACGTCCATGTAGAGTTCGTTCAGTCTCTGCAACAGAATCTCCATGATTCTGGGCGCAACTTCACGAATGTCCTTGTCCTGCAGATTGATCGTCTGAAGAACAACATCCAGCCACATCAAACGCTGCGCGGCATTGGTCTTCAGCGACGAAGTGACGGCCACGCCAACCGACAGCGTCACAATGGGAGAGAGACTGGTCAAAAAGGCCGGGTTTCGGCGGATGAAGTAGTTGTCAAACAGGTCGGCCTGCTGGGA
Organism: Aspergillus hortae; assembly: GCA_032158085.1. Classification (NCBI taxonomy): domain Eukaryota; kingdom Fungi; phylum Ascomycota; class Eurotiomycetes; order Eurotiales; family Aspergillaceae; genus Aspergillus; species Aspergillus hortae. Next base: position 1,959,189 of record JASVVY010000006.1, read on the forward strand.
GGATTGAAGCCACTAATTCGAGTCAGCAACATTATTCAGATAGACTGATCACTCCAACTAACCTTGATAGCTCCTTCTTCGAACTGTCCCCGGCTCATCAACGCCTCAATTTCTCTCAGCTCTGCGTCTTCGGGGGATGTGGTCTGTGCGGAGGCTGCTGGGGCAGGAGCCGGAGCAGCGCTTCGAATCTCTGCACTTGGAGCACTGACGGGAGCAGGAGCGCTGGCGCTGGCACCGCGCAACTTCAGAATCTCACTCTGGAATTCATTCTGAGCAGCAGCCATCGACGCAACCGTGTCGGAGAGACCACGAACGAGGCTAGTCAGCTGATCGATCTTTGCAGAGTCGGCCTGGCGTTGGGCCTCCTGATGCTTCACCTGCTTTTCCAGGTCGGCAATGCGCGCAGTAAGGGTCTTGAAAGTGGGAGTAACTGCGGTGCCGACTGCTTTGGTGATCTCGGTATCGAGGTGGGGGGCGAGGTTCTTGCCCACAGCTTCCGACAACACCTTAACGACCTCAGGTTGCTGCACAGCGCGCGAGACGGTATCAGGCAGAGACTGGCGCAATGTACCGCTGAGTTGCTGCGAGATTGCAGTGTTCAGTTGCTTCCCAAGAGTGGGAACCACCTCAGCCTGGATACTGGTCGAAACAATACGAGTAAGATTCTTCTCAACATTGTCCGACAGGGTGCTGGAAACCAGACGAAGAACCTGATCCTGCTTGGCTGCGGACGCGGTATCCCAATTGCGCCGCTCCTCGTCAAAACGTTGGTACAGCCCCTCAAGCTCACGGCCCAGGCTCTTGCTGAACTCGGTAGAGACACCGGTCTGCAACGCCTCCATTTGCTTAATCCAGGTGTCGACCGATTCAGGAGTAAGGGACGTGGCGCTGAATAAAGCACTGATAGGGTTCGTCGTAGGAAGGCTCGATTGCTTGTCGCTCTCCACTTGAGTGGCAGGAAGTCCCTCACTCGAGGCAGTGAATGAAGAAGTGTTACTCTCCTTCACCTTCTTGCCCTCGGTAGCAGCCGCACCCTTCTTCTTCTTCTTTTTCTCTGCCTTCTCAGTGCTGGTTGCTGCGGGCACCGGTTCGGCTGGTTCATCACCCTTCTTCTTGACGGTCTGCTTCGTGGGAGACTGAGTACGCGAGACCGAAGCACTGGTCGGCACGGCAGATTCGATGCCCAGATCAGGAGTCTTCTTTGCGATTTCCTTCGGCACTGCCTTGGTGGGAGTCGGCGCAGCATCACCATTGACGGAAGGCTCGTCCGCGACGTAGGTGGGGAAGGTTTGCAACTCCGAGATGTCAATCAATCCCTCTTCCAACGCGTTCACCGGACGGATGATCTTGTTATCCGCGGTCCATCCCAAGTCTTCCTTCTTAATGTTGAGACATGTGACTCCCCGCGAGTGCATGACATACAGCTCGAACAAGCCACTTTCCTCGCCTGCGGCCTTGGTGATCGGAAGGAGATCCAAGCTTCTCAGCTGGCCCTTCGAGGCGAAGGAGATCTCGCGAATGCCGCTCATGCATGCGGTCGACTCCGGCTTCGGCAGACTGCCATCCTTCTCAGCGGCGCGCTTGATGAACGAAGCCTGGGACATCGCCTGCAGATTGTACCGAGGAGCGGAAAGGTGCACGAAGTAGATGGAGTTGCGGGTAGGATGGCCCACAACGATGATACCAGACCCCGGGTGGTACGCGACGCTGCAGATGGCATCCGATTCGTTCTCGTGAGGGAACTTGAGCTCCTGCACAGCCTTGCCCAGCCCAATATCCCAGAGCTGCAAGGTGTGGTTTTGCTTCAATCCCACCAAGACATAACGAAGAGCCATAGACTTGACATAAGGGCGCAGCTTGTCGATAAACAGCACCGAGGTCGGCCAAGACTTCTCCGCAGGGGAGCCGGTGACAAAAGTATTCAGAGGGACACGAACTTCACTTGGGGTGGACCCGTCTGTAAAGAAAGACGGGTTGTTTACGACCTCGCGGATATCCCAGAAACGCAGGCGTCCAGTCTTGTCCAAAGAAGCGATGACAGTGTCGTCATCACTGAACATGAAGTCCTTGCCGGCTTTGCCGGTCGAAATCTTGAGAGCACGCTCCTTGAAGAACTTCTCAGTGTTGACGGTACGGTGGTTTCCGGACACGCCATAGGCAGGATCAGCCGCTGCTTGAGGAGAGATCACGTAGATGTTTTTTCCACGACCGATAGCAAAGAAACTAGGGTGACGAGAACTCCGCTTGGCTCGCGTTTTCAGCTGGCCACCGGAGGTGTTCTCGTCAGAAGCCGGGAAAGGTGGGAAAATGAGGCTTTCACTCTCCAGAGCGTCCAATTCGAACAAGTCCTTCTCTGCCTTGGAGATGACGGCCCAGTAAACGGTGCCGCTGACACCGATACCCAAAAGAGCTTGTTCGTCGGATGAACCACTCGTCGTCTGCGATGTGCAGACCGCAACATTGAAAACGCGATCACGCGTCGAACGGAAGATTTGTTTATCACTTCCATCGTCCTGGCGGATGATGCGCAGGCCTCCGTTCTTGGCAAGGGCGTAGACAATGTAGTCCGAAGTGGCCGACGTCAACGAACGATCCAATTGATCAAACTCTTTCTTCAACCGAGAGATATCCATGACCCCATCGTCACGCAGAGTTATCAGCTTCCCAGAAGCGGGCTTCACGGAGATGGAAATGAATGGTTTCAGCGGGAAATTATGAACGGGAACCACACGGTCTTCATCCTTCTCAGCACTGTCTTCCGCACTTTCCCATGAGTCAGCCAACGCATCGCCGCTGGAGACATCTTTCGCAGGAGTTTCCTTCGCTTCAGCCGCGTTTTCGCGTAGCTGACCGACGGCTGTCTCAAGCGTCTCCTGGGCACGCACTTCCTCAACGACAGTCACAGGCTTGGCCTCCTCCTGAGTTGACTTGCTCGCAGAGCCATCCATATCACGACAAATTTGAGTCACGAGATTGTCCACAACTTGAGACACGGCCTTCTTTTGTTCTTCTGCGAGGACGGGAGACTTGGCACGTTTAACTTGACCCATGACTTGAACGGGTTCCACTGTAGTGGTGACGGTAGTTTTCTCCGTCACCTCCACGACAGGGCTCTCGCTGCGAGACTTGGGCTGTGGAGAAGTTTTACGCGGAGACGCAGCTGCAAGCTGGTCGAACGGGTTGACGTAGGTGAAGAGAGACTCCTTGCCCGGAGGCGACGACGGCTTCGAGGGAGGAGCAAAAGCGTCCGGTTTCCCGGGCACAGTCTCCTCCGCACGAGAACCCATAGCCATGGACTCCTCGATACTCTGAACGGAGGGCATCATTTCAGACACCGGGGATTTCTGAGGCGAAATCGAGGTGGGCCTGGCAGCGGGCCTGATCTCCATGGAGGGGTCGTTGCCAAGCTTCTGGCCACCGTTGAGGAGACGAAGCAACATATCCTGGGTATGTTCTGCGGTCGGGGCGGCTGACGAGGCCTCTCCGAAACCAACAGGCCCGGGAGAGTTGGTTGACGGGGCACTGAACCTAGCAGACGAAGGGGCAGCCTGTTGTCCAAAGAGAGAAGCAACTAAGTCTGAGGCGGAGATGTTTCTCGCGTGAGAGGTGGTAGGCTCCTCGGAGGCAGTCTCAGGTACCGGAGCGACCGGGGGCTGCTGGGGACCCGGGGACGCGGCAGTTTGATTGAATTTCAGCAGGTTAAGCAAATTGACGGCACGGTCGGGGTTTTGCGGCAGCGGCTGATGCTGAGGCATCGAAGTAGGATGCGGCGGGAACATCTCACCCCGGGGAGTTGGGACGTTGGGACTGAGAATGTCTGAACCGTGCTGAGGGGGAGTATTCGCCGGAGAAGGACTGTTCATCGCGGTCGACACGGACGGGTGACGATAGCCGTGAAGCTGGGGATGAGGGAAGGGTTGTCCATCGTAGGGTGAAGGAGGCTGATGCTGGGGGCGCAACCCGACAGGGTACTGGGGTGGATACTGCTGACCCATGGGAGGAACATCCTGACCAGGGGTATTGGACGGCGATGGACGCGGTCTGATGCTGGCCAGGAGGGCCTGGAGATCATTCGGGGTGGACATTTCTGTCACTCGCCGACACAGTGAGGCGACCCTGAAAGGAAATCCAAGCTCCGAAGTACTCTAGGGAGCTCTCTTTCGAGAGCAGGAAAGGAGAGAACCGCCGGAATTGGGGAAGCAATGAAGGATAGAGATAGGGGAAGTGAATTGATAGGGAAGGGAAGGGAAGAGGATAGGTATAATACAAGAAGAGGGAGGTGAAGGGAAGAAGAGAGAGAAGAGGAAGAAAAGGTGAAGCGGAAGAATAAAAGCAGACGCCGAAGTGGGTGTGGCTGGAGATTTGTCTGTGGGTGTGGCGGTGTCACGTTACCGCCGCTGTTTCAATTCATACTCCATCCTCCGTAATCCGCGATTATTCATTCCATCATGATCCAAGTCTGTCCGTCCATTTCATGACTGCTCTCCATGGACGACCTGACATGATCTCTTCGTGAACATCCCTTCCTCCTCTCAGTCACACTCCTCAAGTCTCTGGAAATAACACACATCACCTCCTCCCTGGTGTCATCCCTCCACCATGTTCTGTCTTCGAAGGTATATCATATTCCCTACAACAACCACCCCTCCCCATACCCATAAACCCTCTCATAAGACCCTTACCTCGAACGCAAAGGACCAAAAGCAACAAGCTAACCTCTCCCAGCTGGCTCCCCCTCCTCTTCATCCCCACCAACGCCTCCCCCCTCTTCATCATCTCCTTCGTCACCCTAACCTACATCCTCCACCGACCCTGCATCTACTGCTCCGCCCTGCTCCTCATCCTCTTCATCTCCTCCTGCCACTGGTCCGACCGCTGTTTCTTCGATCTCCGCGGCGACTGGTTCGCCCCGCGCTTCCCGGCCCCGTCAGACGCAGACTCCACATTCCTCCAGACCGCGGCGGCCAACGACACCTCCCTGGGCGGATATGTTCTCGACACGCTGAACACGACCACCAAGGCCCTCGCCGGCGCTGCGGTCGAGGAGGCGCAGCGCCGGCTGCAGCCGGAGGAGTGGACGGGCGTCGGGCTGGAGTGGTTGAGGAGTTTGCTTGGACGGCGCGAGTGGACGTTGCCGTGTGTGGATGTTAAGGTGCGGTTATAGAGTGGGTCTTTGGGTGATCTGTGGGCGTATTCGTCCTGTGGGATTATATGATTCGTGTTGTTTATAGAGATTGGATTTGTGGTTGGAGTGGAGTTGTTGGTTGGTTGGTTGGCGGCTGGTGCACAGCCCTGTGAATATTGTATATAGGTGCCTACTTTGATTAATATTAGCATTGCGGGTTACGTGATGAGACAGTTCCGCTATGGTGTGGAGGTAGGTAGATGTACCTAGGTAGTGTAGATTGGAGCTGTGGTAGTAAGGTAAGGAACGACGTACTAATTACATATAACATCTAGCATATACGACACAGATGCTTTTACATCCAAGACAAAACAAGATCAACGTCAAACCGCCCGACGACGAAAACATGAACCATGAGCAGACAGTCATCGAGCCAACATAGAATCGTCAAACGTGAAAGGTATAGCGCAGAACATGGTATCAGAACAGAACAGGATAAACAGCAGGCTTTAGCGTGGAATGCGTAGCACATGGACTAACAAGCAAATAAAGGGGATATGATATAACGAGCAAAAATGGGTATCAAGCACGAGCGTGCAAGGAACGTCGAGAAAAGAAATTAGATGTCCGTTGTAGTGGGCGGATAGTCCACGAGGGCACCGCTCAGTTATATCCGGTGCCCGGTGTCGCCGTTGGCATGGGCCAGTCGTCTTCCGTGATACTACTCCAGAAGACCCAGACCATCACGACGGAAAGAAGCGTGAAGAGCGTTTCGAATAGGGCGCCGTTGATTTTCCCGTTTGCGGCCTGACAGAGGTGCGTGCTGATGACGAAGTCGAAGATCTGGCCGATGGCGAACAGCAGGCCAGCACCGGCGAGGTAGACTGTCTCGGATGTTAGAGGATTCGGGTCCTGAAGGGCAGAGGGCACGTACACATGGGCCGGAGCTCGCCCAGAATCCGAATGACCAGGAAAGTCTCCAGAGCGAAGAAGACCACCAGACAGACGAGCGGGAAGAGCAGGTACAACACGTAGAGCGCGATATTGCGATAGTCGGTTGCCGGGTTGGGGGCGAATTCGCCGGTCCAGTTGAAGCCCGTATCCAATGCGATGTATCCCGTTCCGATGAAGAAGACCAGGGCGGAAGCGACGCAGAGACCGATCGAAATGGGGGTGCCGTCGTCGAGGAACTGGAAACCAACGAGGGCGTTCAACAGCAGGATCCAACACGTTGCGGTGATCGAGGCGATATGCGCGGCAGAGAAGCCCTTTCGAACGGCGTCGTCCAGAGGGAAACTGCCGACGCTGAAAATCTCGCAAATCTCAACGATGATGAAGGCGAGCAGGAACAACTGCATTTCCCTGTGGGCATGTTAGTGTGATTCCGCTTGAAATAGTCCCAAGAAATCCAACACGTACCGTCGCCCGACGGCGGCCTGTTTCCGTTCCGATCTCCATAGCAAGAAAAGCGACGTCACGATAGCGAAAAAGGCGAGCAGAATCGAGCCTGCGCGCGTTAAAAACTCTGCCGCCTCCTGAAATATCCGGGGCGCGGAACCTACCCAGGTTGCCTAGGTGTCGGTCATGGCTCAGCGGAATACCGGTGAGCGCACAGCCGCCGAACTGAGCATTAGGGGGTTGGTTGTTTTTCACGAAAAGCTGTAGCGAGCGCATTAGCAACAAAACCCAGAGCGAGGCATCGGCGCATCCAACGCAGAATGGACATACATTACAGACGGGTAATGTCGAATCCCGACAAAAATCCTACACGTGCACAGGCTCAACGGTCAGCGAACGGTCAGCGAACGGTCCTCGCGCAGGATCATCACGGCCATTGGCGCACGCAGCACTCACATGGAACTTTCCAAATTGCGTCGAACCCATGGCGATTGAGGGTGGGAACCCAATACCATGCGCAGAGGAACAAAGGGCAGTGGTCGCAGAAGAGAGGACCGAGGCGGCGTGGTGGTTAAATCGTTCTCGGTCTCTTTATTTGGTCGGACCCACGCAATAGGCACCCGTTTCACGATCGGCTCCGTTGCAGATCGGCACTCAGCGAGCGGTGAGAGAGGACAGACGATTGGAATGGTCGATGGCTGGTGGTGCTGTCTGCTGGGTAAAGCGAGGTGACTGATATTCTTCCGGTAGAGAATTGGATGGGTATAGTGTCAGGGGTTGACACGTCGGACGGGTGGTCAGACCGGACCAGGCGAACGCGGATAGACAGGAAACAGATCTATTAGGATTAATTGAACGAGGGCGATGGTGTCAAAAGAATGCCGGCGTATGTACGGGAGGAAGCGTTATATCGGGTGTATGTATGTACGAGCGAGAGATGGGAGGAGAGACGAGAGAAGAGGAAGAGAAGAGAAAGAGGTTTGAATTGACTGATGATGATGAGGCAGGCGGGAAGAGGGGGAAAGAAAGGATGGCAAAGGCAGAAACGCACTAACACCCGGAGGGAAACATCGCCGGGAGGATTCTGGGACAGACTATATAAAAGAGGCGTATAACCACGAGGCTGGAGGAGAGTGAAAACATGGCTGGGTCGGTAGGAGAATAGTGCCGAACCAGGAAGAATAATTCACGATAGTCGCTGAATCCTTACTCAGTGTCTATTTGGTTCTATAGTTCTACTATAGTTGATGTTGTTCGTTGCTATCCATGGATCTGGGTTTCTATTCTGGTTCGCCATGTGGACGCCCTAATTATAGATTCCATTGCCATCATACTAACAATCGAACTACTTACGATGGATTTCTATCCATTTAGTGCATGGAATTATACTGCCTAGGTACTTGGGTCCTACTTAGGTCAAGTAGGTGTCAGGTAGTTAGAAGAGGTACCTGGTGGTACACTGCACAGCCTGTATCGCACGGTAAATACCCGCTTTTCCTGGGCTCCAGGGTAGCCCCCTGTCGTATCCATACCGTCACCGGTCGCCACCGAGTCTCACTTTTGGTCCATCTCCCTTGCATCTCGACTCGCCGTCCACTTCATCTGCCTTACATCTGCCAGATCTATGGACAATGTCATTCAATAGCGCTCAATAGTGCACCTACTGCGAAAGGAAAACCACCTACCACCATCTAACACACATCCTCGATCTCCAACTTCTTCCCATCATGCTCTCCCAAATCCAGCTTCAGCGTCCGTCCGAACAGCTCCAGCAACATCTCAAAGCACACTTTGGTAATCGCCGGATCATACCGTCCCTTGCTGAGCTCATCGCGAATAAACGCATCTATCTTCTGTCAGCAATCCCTCCGCCCGAAACGAGCCTGAGAACGAGTAAGGAAACCCACGCTGAGCCCAAGCCACCTCGTAGAAACTAAACAGCACGCCCTTGTCGTGCAGCGTCTTCCGGATCAAATCCCTTCCTTCCGGTGGAACATGGTTGTCGTTCTTCCCGAAGATCTGCATCCGTCCGTGAGTTTCGTGCAAAGGAGTAAGAGGCTGGGAACCATCTCCCGTCCAGACCAGACACAAACACAAACACCGGACATCAACCCGCAAAGAAAAAGGAAAGACAGTCTCACCATGATCAACTCCCCCTTGATATCTCCCGCCCGCGCCAGACTATCGTCATTCTTCCCCGCCGCCAGCGTCTTGCTGTGGATATCAGTCGCAAAGTAGCACACCGCCGCCTTGACGCGGCTATCCAACGCACAGCGGTACGCCAGATGTCCGCCCAGGCACATACCCGTCGCGCCGACACGGCCGTTGCACGTGGGCAGCGACAGCAGGTAGTCGACGCACAGCGACGCGTCCTCATCGTACGCGGCGAGTTTCTATTCCCATCAGATCTTTTCCCTTTCAAGAAATACCATGTGTGCATGGCGGTATCAGGACGGTACCTACCTTGGACACCTTCCACTGGTTTCCCTTGTCGGTGTCTTCGGCATTGTACGCCAGCGGCTCTGGCCCCGTAAATTCATGGTAACTCGACGGCGCCGCGCAGATGTATCCCTGGCCGGCGATCTGTCTTGCGAACCGCGCCACAGGACCGGTCACTGTACAGGCAGAGGCACATGAGTTAGCGGGGGTGTTCGGCGGCCTCCCGGGCCGAGTGCCTCTCCAGTCTGGAGAGACATGACGTCTAGGCAGTCTACGTCGGGATACGTACCCTGGTAGATCTCGCTGAAGACCACTACGCCCGGAAAGCGCGCGTGGGGATAACCGGGAATAGAGGGATGAAACACGTAGATGCCTTGGATCGGTTAGCTGGGCCGGGCCTCCAATGCAAGCAATTCGTATCATTCAAGAATCAAAGGTTCTGGGTTTGGGGGCAATGAAACATCTAGTGGCGGGGAATCAACATACGCATCGTCCCGTTTCCATCGGCTGTGGTGGGCACATCGTGATAAGACTCTTGGATCAACATGGTTTCGGTGGAGAGTAGTGTATATGATTGCTGAGAGGCCAATTGAGGTTTGGAAGTCAATATTGGAATGGATCGGGCCGATCGGATGATCTGTACGGTTTCAATTGACTTGACTTCATGGCGGGGTGATGCTGATAAGATGAGGGCGGTCATGTGATTTATCCAAGAATACGCAGATTCATGTATTGGTCGTGATTCTACCTATATAGCACCATCTCGCGCTCACTATTAATCATTAACCTAGCGGCTGGGCAAATCAAACAGAAAACTCCCGTCCATTGACATTGTAGAAAAGACACAGCATGTCGAAAGATACAGTTCAAGCATTTACATGGAAGGGAAACAAAACAAATGCAGATAGACAATTAGACTCCCATCGGGGGAAATGAGACTGCCGTTCAGGCAGTCATCGCCCTTATCGACCCTAATGTTCACTCTGACGGTTCCAGAGGGGTCATATTACAAAATACATCGGTCGTCGCGGGTCGAGCTTCAGGATTCGTGCACCCAGGGTGTCTGGATGCAGCCAAGTGCTAACGACGCACCCTTAAAACACATACTAGTCGCCAGTTAGAGGGACTCCCGCAAGAAAATTTGATAAAACTTACAGGAATGAACAGATAAGGCACCTGTCTCTCATACTCCAGCCACGCCTCTCCGTACTTGTTACGGCAACGCTGGATATCCCGCAGGGCACGGTGGGTGATCATGCACGCGAAGAAAACGGGGTAGAACCAAGGGAACGGGCTGTTGAAGCCGGTGACGAGACCCCAGTTCAGCGCGAACCACAGGTCGCAAGTGTAATGGATCTTGCGAGCCTTTCCGTACCAGCCATCAACCAGGATCTTGGAGCCGTCGGCAGCCGTGATAGTCTTGGGGTTCGTCAGGGTCTGCCACGGGAGCTGGGGGAACGTCTTGCGGAACACCAGGGTGCCGCGCTCCTGCTGACGATAGCGGTTCTTCTGGCTGTTCGTGGTGTCCCACACCCAGTAGACGAAGAGGTAGGCGACGTAGAGGAAGGTCAGGAAAATGCGGTTCCAGCGGTAAGTCGCCGGGTCGTGGTTGGCGAGGTAGATGGTGCAGTGGCAGTAGCTCAATGGCACGCCAGCCAGGTTCCAGAAGATCAGCATGAAGCCCCATTTCTCATAGTACATGTCCCTGTGCCACGTTAGTCCGGTTCATGGCATTCTCGCGAGATCAGCTCAGGTGGTCACTCACCATGTCGAGACGATACATTCCTCGCCCTTGGAGCAGGCGTTCGCGTACAGGAAGTGGGCCATCAGGAGGAAGCCCACCTCTCCGGAAACATAACCGTAGACTTCATACTGTCTCGCGGCAGCGCCCATGGTGACAAAGAGCAGAATGTACCAGGGCAGACGGACCTCGAAGAACATCTTGAAGTCCAGAATACCAAACATTCTGGGGTTCAGCTCGGCACCCATGAAGAAGTCGTAGATTGGGTAACCGGTCATGCGGTGCTGCGCGCCACGGGCCAGCGCGGAAAAGTAGGCAACAAACGACACCAGGAATCCGGAAAGGATGGCAACGCTCATGAGGTGTCCAAACTCATCGATGATGGTGTAGAGCTTGAAGATCCCGGCGAAATGGAGAGTGAGAGCCAGAATGATGCTGGTGTAGAAGGACCACACGGCGGAGCAATAGTACGGCAGCTGTTTGCCGCCCAGATGAGGCAGAGGGCGGCCCATCACCGTGATACCAGGGAGATACAAGTAGCAAATGCCCTCGAAGACGAAGAAGGACCAGTAGATGGCCCACGCCTTGAGGGTCGGGAACGCGCCCTCATACGCCAAATGGCCCAAATGCGCGACAAAATCCGCCATAGTCTCGCCCTCCGCCGGACGAGGAAATTTGCCATCATAATAGGTGGCCCCAATCCACATGTAGTACATGAGGAGGGGGAACCCAATCATCATGGACAGGACACCGGGCGATCCACCGAATTCAAAATGTCCGCTATAGTCGATCTTGGGGTCCTTGCCCTCCTCCCAGCCGTCGATGATCCGCGCTTTCTTCTCGGCCGGTTCGGCGTGCCCGTTGGTCGCAACAGGTTTGCGCTCGTCGTCGGAAGGCTCTTCCGTCTTGACTCTAGCGGGTGTACGTCTGCTGCGCGTCGCCGACTTGGACCGTCCTCGAACATCGACCGCAGAATCCGACGCATCGTCTGTGTTTGTCTCGGAGGGCACCGCGCTGCTGCGAGTGACTCGCCGCCTGGGAGTCTCCACGAAGCCAGGACGGTCCATTTTCCTGTCAATTCATACCATTGTTAGAAGATATTCGGCAGAATTGCATGGAGAGCAAGATAGTGTCCTCCATCAGGCGACATTGATTGTTGCGGGGAGGGAACATGAACCGTCGCAAAAAAAGGGATTTCTTTTCGCAACACAAACAAATGACTTACTTGGGGGTTTTCCCCGTCTGGGAACGTGTGACGGTCATGATAAATAAACCATAAGATAGTCGCAATTGAAATATTAGCGACTATGAAAAAGAAAAGGGGGTTAAGGAGGGAATTGAAGGGGTGGAACGGATTGGCGCGAAGAGCGAGGAAGTTCAAGGGGGAAGAAGTTCGAGCGAGAATGTTTTGGTGGCCATTAGTGACTTGCCTCCCACAGCGGATCGGCATAGTTAGCGGGAGGCGTCTCCAACAACCGCCACTTGGAACTGTCAATAAGGTGCTGACATGCACTCCCATTTACTTTCTCCAATCCTACTATGTAACGGATATCTGCAGGGTCGCGCGGAATAGTTGTATACATATTATCCGAAGAACTGGGGATTATAGACCTTGAACAGATAGATCATGCACTATATATAACGGGGTCCCATTCCCTCAATCCAGGTATCCAGTCTAGGTTCACGTCCAGCTTCAGATATATCACACAAGTCGCATTATACTTGTACGTCGCGAATAGCTCAAAAAATAATTGAGTGCGTAAAGTATATAGTTTATGCTAATATAATGTCCAGACTCCGATTCCATGACACTCCAGATGTTCAATATCCACCGGCCGCAACCTGAAACCCATAATTATGTCCAAGATTCTATCTTTATTCAAGCGGAGAGGTGTAAACAAAAGAAAAGTAGAACGCGCTCACGTCATGCCCCTCTCTGAATGTTGGTTGACATTAGAGTGATTTTCTTGTTCTTTTTCTTCTTCCCGCCTGTAGGAGCAGGCGCATTACTGCTTTCCGCGGCGGTTTGGGCCAACAATTCGCTCTCTCGCTGCGCTAGCAACTCCTCCTCCCATCCCTCACGCCAACCATCATGAAGGGCCTGCTGCGAATTCATCGGCTGCGAAAGCGATGCTACAGCCGTTGTTCCCCACACAGTACGAGTACCTGGAGGACTGGTGGAGGGCGACAGAGCGCCGAAGTTGGACGAGGGGCGAGGAGGCGACGCCGATGAGGAACCAGCATCGAAATGGGGGAACTCGGCACCGTTGCTCGCCAGTGGCTGGAAATCATGATCGGAGAAGGGAGGGTCGTGGATCCCGATACTTGGCCGGCTACGGTGAGCGGTAGCCCACCGTTTATCGTCTTCCTTTTCAGCACGAATGCGGTCTTTCTCTTCGCGCGCTTCCTTCTCCTTGTTCCGCTTTCTTCTTCTCTCAGTCTCGACACGGAATTTTTCTAGAACTTCTGGAACAACAACGTCCCTCCAATCGCACTCTAGGAAGTTCACCTCACAGCCCTGAGGGAGATGACCGAGATACTTCATCCGTTTGCGCAGCTCGTCATCAACAATATGTCCAGTGGAAATATGTTCAACGCGAGGGAGGATCGTCGCGGGGAAGGAGGAATAGTCGCCAAAAGCGGCCTTGAGAATGCGAATATCTAGCGGAGACAGATAGAATTGAGGCAGCGCTTGATAGAAATAAAAGGGATGATCCGGCGGTTGAGGCACATTATCTTTCGCTCGGTCGAACCCTCGATTCGGGTGTTTCTGCTTCAGCTTTGCCTCAGGAGTCGGATTGAGATCAACTTCTTTCATGGCATCGGTCAGAGCTTCTGTTCCGTTTGCTACATCTGAAGGGCCACCTGACGAAGCTAGCCGGGTCTCTGACGAATCGGGGGAGACCGTTGGCTCGGCTTTGGAGAGAGCTGGAGGCTGTCGCGTAATGTCAGGCGGGTTTCCAATCCCTTGAATCTTCGCTTTCGCTTCGTTTATAGCACCGATCGCTTTCTGCGTCCACGTAGTCTCATCGCCAAACAGAAGTTCATCCTCCACTTGCTGCCGCCGAAGATCTTCGATCTCGGTATCGTACTGCGAAATCATATAATCCTCTCCGCCTTTCATGATTCGTGCGTAGTCGGCAACCTCAGCGACATGGTACCATGGGATGTCTTCTCCTGGCATGATCCCTTCTGCGCCATCCCTAGGTAATGCCAATGTGCTGCCTGGCGCTCGCTTGACTAGTCTTAGCACGACATCACCGCCCTCAAAAGGCAAATCCCCTTCCTGACCGCGGAACCACCGCACCGGGCGAGTTTCCGAAACATAGACGGAATCCCAGCAGATGGGGCATTTCTTCCACCGAGGTTTCTTTTCCGGGACGGGACCATCCTCCTCCTTCGCATGCATGTAGCGAATCAAACATGGAAGGCAGAAGATATGGCCACATCGCGCCATTCGAGGTGCTGTTGGCGTTGATAGACAGATGGGACAACTGGCGGATTGGGTCTGAGCTGACACCAGAACCTGGAGAACCGAATCCCAATCGAGATGAACATCGGCATTGACCGCTTGCGCATGGTAGTTTCGATTTGGCGTCACAATGAAGCGGTAGTTTGCATGGACGTAACGAGCCTTATCCATGGCGTGATGGCCCGAGCCGAGTCCCCATGATGCATAGCGACGAGGGTTCCGTGGGGGAGGCTGATACTGAGGACGAGGAGGAAGGGAGAAATTCATCAAATGGGTAATGGACGTCTGTCCCTTACGACTGGTGGTCGACCTCATGATGGCCTGGAACCGTTAATAAGGGCTAGCCACATTGAACCCAGCAGATACCTACAGCTTCGTTATACTCGTCATCATCCAGCACTCGCGGGCGTCGCTGTCGCTTATGCTGACTCTTGCGAGACTGGTTATTTCTCGGCGAGCTTGTGTTTCTCGACGCCAATCCTGCACCAAAACTACCAGAGCCACCAGCGCGTCGCTGAGAGCCACTATCAACCGAGGGAGCCGAGTGGAAGGTCGCTGACGCTGACTGGTTCGGGATGTTCACCGCTTTGGACGATGAAGGGATCTGGCCAGGGTTCGAGGACATTGCTCAACCCTGTCGAGGAATTGGAAGGCTGAAATCGCGACCTCGAGCGTGACCATCCGACAGCGGGGGACGAAGCGGGGAGAACGAAGTGAAGTCAAAACATTCGGCGATGGGAGAGGCGCAATGAGTCAATCACGACGCGGGGTGAACGGGAACAAGGCGAAAAGAGAGAGGGTAAAAAACGACTCGAAATCCACGAGGAGAACCCCGAAGGGCAACAGAGGGAGAAGAGAAGCACCAGAATGGAGATCCGGAGCCTTCTCGTCTAGCCGTCGGAGAAGGGAAGGGAGAAGAGACGGAGAGAAGAAGAGGGAAAAGCGAAGAGGGGCGAAGTATGTCATTTTCTTGGCGCCGGGAGGGAGCCTCAGGCACGTGCCGCCCGCCCCAAAAAAACATCATCTCATCTTCACAGCTTCTCTTCTCCCCGTCGCCTCCCCCTCACCTCTCTTGCTTGCTGGTTCCTCGGGTCTCTCCTGAGGTATAGTCAATTCTCCATCCATCACCTCGAAGTGTCCTGCGCTCGGTTCGTTTTTATCGGTTCCCCACCCCCGGTCTTGGGTCGTTCGCGCATCGCTAACTCAGAATCCCTTCAGGGCTCTCCCACAGGACCACCAGCGCGATTTTGACCCAACTATCCCCCACATATCATCTCCTCGTCTGTCGGCCTTATACTTAGAATGGCCGCATAATCGGGTTCCTGCGACCCCCCTCATCCCGATCCCTCCGTTCGATCCCTCGTATGGCTCCCATTGAGGCAACGCGTGGCTGAAGAAGTCAAGGCAATCCTCCTCTACCTGCCTAGACATGATGAACCATCATCTGCCCGCAATGCCCCATGGGCAGCCACCCATGCCCTCTCGACGACAGCAAGAGATTCCTTATAACGCGCCGCCGCCCAATATGCGTCCTCCCCCAGCGTATATGGGCTATCCGCCTCCGATGAACGGCCATGTTCCTCCTTACCCGCCGCAGCAGTACCATCAATGGTACTCGATGTACCAGATGCAACCGCATCCCCAAATGTTTCCTCCGCAATATAGACCGCCTATGATGATGCATTCTTACCCTCAACCCCCAATGGTCTCTCCCGTCATGCCGCCTCCCGCCCATCCTTTGCAGTCAAGGACCTCGACGCCCTTCCAGTCGACCATGTCTCCTCCCGTGGGACCCATCCCGGCGCCGATCCTCATGCCATCACCTTCGCCCGCTTTCCACCCCGTCTACCCAAACCCTAGCCCTGTGGTGTCCTCTCCGCCTGTTGCCTTCCCGGAAAGAGTCGACGAACCTCCTCGGGAACCTTTCCGTCCTTCGGTAAGTCGCGCTTGTCGGCAAATGTCCACCTTATGATTTCTAACACCCTGCCCAGTTGCCTTGGCTTTCTGTTCCCGAAGCTCCGTTCCCCGCCAGAGTCCCCCGCAGACGCCGGAAAACCCGCGCCCTCCAATCCTCGTCTGTTGCGGTTGAACTTCCTTCGAAGGATCCACCGCAAGGTGGTCGCGTCGAACAGAACGCCGAGGCCAAAGGAGCTGAGTCACACACCCAAACACCGTCGGAGCCGCAAACGCCGTCATTATCTGGAGCCCAGTCGGCTGGAACCTCGACCCAACCCACGACCCCCTCGTCGGCCGTTCACCCCTCTGCTCGTTCCCAATCGCAGTCTAAAGGGTCGAAGCCTGCCGTGCCTGTAGTACCAGTGGTTCCAGTCATCCCTGGCCCGAGCGGCTCTCGCCAAGGAGCTAACGACCACGCCAATCGCTCGCCCGAGACACCAAAGTCTGCGGTAGCTTCTGTGGACTCGGTGAGTGGGACTGCTCAAGGAACCACCCCAGACGGTGCCACAGAAGCGCAGTCGACTGCCGCAGAGGAAACGAAGCCATCTTCTCCCCCGCATGCTGCACCCAAATCCTGGGCGGACCTGGTTCGCTCTAAGGCGCTCGCTAAAGGAGCCGCAGCCTCTGGCGCTGCCTCTGCTGTGTCAAACGGTGTGATTAAGCCCAAAAGCGAGTCTCTCGCACATGTCTTGGCCACGCTGGGAGATGATGTTTCTCAATACAGTGATAAGGTAGCCTTCCTCGAGCCTCGAGGTCTGGTCAACACAGGAAATATGTGCTACATGAACTCTGTCCTCCAGATCCTTGTTTCTTGCGTCCCGTTCTATCAATTTCTGGACCTTGTTGGTCGTCGGGCGTCTCACAGTTTCCAAAGTGACGTCCCGCTCATTGATGCTATGTAAGTATTACATGAAGTTTAATTTGGGGTCTTTGCTGACATGTACCTCTAGGGTCATGTTCATGAAGGAATTTCGCATAATCGATGCTGCTCATTCCGAAGAGCAGCTGAGACTACGACTGAAGCCTAATGAGCTTGAGCAATACGGCGAGGCCTTCACCCCCGAGTTCGTCTATCAAGTGATCAGACAGTTGCCGCGTTTCCGGGACATGCGAGTAAGTGCCTTTCTATCTCAAGGCAACGAACAGAACTGACATGTATTTCTCTAGCGGGGCCATCAGCAAGACGCTCAAGAGTTCTTGGGATTCCTATTGGAAGAGATGCACGAGGAATGTGCTCGTGTCGCCAAGGACGCCCCGGTGAAAACAGATGACGCTGCACCTGGCGATGAGACTGTTGCTGACGGAGAGTCTGGTGATGGATGGTTGGAAGTTGGCCATAAGCAAAAGGCCGCGGTGACCCGGTCGTCAGGTCACATCGCTTTGGAGTCGCCCATTACCCGAATCTTCGGCGGAAAGATCCGATCTGAGTTCAGGGTCCCAGGAAACAAGACGTCCGTCACCTATGAGCCTTATCAGCCGCTGCAACTCGATATCGGGGCTCCCGATGTTCACAACATCGTTGATGCGCTTAAAGGATTGACCAAGCCGGAAAGCATCCAGGGAGATTTTAACTCTCCTCGCGGACCCAATGTCACCGCCACGAAGCAGCTGTTTATCGAGGTCTTGCCTCCCGTCCTTATTCTTCACCTGAAGCGCTTCCAGTACGATAGCGTAACCCGAGGCACACAGAAGATTTGGAAGAAGATCGGGTACCCTCTCGATTTGGAGCTTCCTCGGGAGGTCTTCCCGCCCAACAAACGTAACATCATGATGTCTCAGGGCGGACTGCCCAAGTATAGACTGATCGGGGTCATTTACCATCATGGTAAGAACGCGAGCGGTGGCCATTACACGGTTGATGTCCGTCGACAAGACGGTCGTGAATGGATTCGCCTTGATGATACAGTTATTCGCCGCGTCCGAAGCGAAGACGTCGCCGAAGCTGGAGGCGAAGAAGACCCGAAGGTCCTGGCTGCTGCTCTGGAACAGCACAAGCGCGACAAGGACCCCAACGCGAACATTTATGATCATATCGATGAAGCTGAGCATTCCGACAACGAAAGGGGCTGGAGCCAAGTCAACGGATCCGGATCTGGTGGCCACTCTAGCAAGAAATCGACGTCGGCAATTCCGAACGGAACACCGAATACTTCTTCGGGCGTCAGAACGCCCATCGGACGGTATGGTTCTCGAGACAACCGAGTGGCGTACCTGTTGTTCTATGAGCGCGTTGCATGATCGCAGAAAGACTCTGTCAATCTGCAAGTGTGCCACTCGACAACACAAAAGAACTAAAAGAATCTTCATCTGCATTGCTTCCGCCCATTCTCTTGATTGATTATTACTACACTGCTCAAAGCCTAACTGGGTTTGAGTACCATCGGTCATGCCATAGACCTTCTTCCTGAATATGCCATTTCGTTGTACATAAAAGTGACATGCATGGCGGGTACGTTCGGATGGTTGCATTGCCAGCGAATCTAGCTGAAGGCGTTGGGGGACATGGCCTTTAGCAAGAACGCATCGACTTTGCAGCCCTCCTTTGCTGATTTCCTTGCACGCGTTTTGACTGTTCACCTTCACACCCGGCACGCTCTCCCTTTTCTATACCTGCACACTTCTTTCGACCCCTTTTCTTCTCTTTCCACCTCTTGTTTATTTCGTGATGATATTGCTGCATTATCTCACCCCTGTTGATCTGTCTTGTGTGTCTGTATCTGGTGAGAAGTTGCTCTGATATATACCCCAGTTTCCTCGCATAGCCCTTGGTTTGCCTCGTGGATGCAGATGGGATTTTGAACGTGTGGGCATATGGGACGGGATTATAACGACTGCATGAATCTTCTTATTTGTTACATTCCCCCTTTCCCCCATCTCTTGTTTTGTCTTTGTTTGCTGTTGATAGACGTGTCGAGCCTGAAGACGGGGGCGGGGTTCGGCTTGCTTATCCTTATGAGCGTTGCTTCTTATCTTCCTTTGGCCTGGAAAAGCGTGGCATTCGGTTTCGGGTAAAAGGATCTTGTGGATGGATGGGATGGGTCGGTTGTTGGCGGGATTGATGGGCCGCGCCATTCTTGGTTGCTGTCTGAGTCCTGCTTATGAGGTTTTCTTTTCCCTCTGCACCTATTAGTAATGACAGGGGATGATGGGTGGTTTGTGCCTGGTGGAAATCAGGGGTGGATGGTGGATGTTTGGATGAGATGGGATGGAGTTACGCAGTCTCTAAAAGCGTGTCATAGGAATGTGAAAATTACTTCTAGAGTTGGTTCTGTAGATTCGATGGTGTTGGATATGTCTAGATACACTCTAATTCTATGTTCGGTCATATGTTCAATCAAGTAGATCTGACGTACTGGTCCAGACGACCTACACTCTGTCTGGACCACACAGTACACCTCACCTACTCACTCATCCATTCGCGCCGTCCCAGTCGCCGACACGCTCTTACTCTGCGGATCATGCACGACGAGATTCACAGGGCGTTC
This sequence comes from Aspergillus hortae, assembly GCA_032158085.1. Classification (NCBI taxonomy): domain Eukaryota; kingdom Fungi; phylum Ascomycota; class Eurotiomycetes; order Eurotiales; family Aspergillaceae; genus Aspergillus; species Aspergillus hortae. The sequence continues at coordinate 1,978,805 of JASVVY010000006.1, forward strand.
GGGCTCCTCCGCATTCCCGGTACCAATCTGAACCTGCTCCGTCGACGACCCACTGCGGATGACGGGGCGACCAATCTGGAAGACAGCCGGCTGGGGAGGCTCTCGCTCCGATGCGCGCTTGCGGCCGCGGGTGGCACTCACGTCCGGGTCACGGGTGGCCGTGCTGTGGGTGTGGGGGACATTGCCGATAGCGATGGACTCCGCGTCGACGGTGGTAGAGCTGGCGCTGAGGGCGTTGGAGATGGTGCGGGGCAGATGGTAGCCCGCCTTGACGAGGGGGATGGACAGGCCGTGGACGACGATGGAGCAGATGACGAGGAACCAGACGATGACGTCGACGGCCTCGGAGACGCGGCGGGCGTCGTCGCGGGTTTGGCCGCCTTCGACGGTGATGGTGCGGAGGAACTCGCGGGTGACGGAGAGGTAGAAGACGGCGCCGACGCCGATGGGGCCGAAGAAGCCGACGAAGGCGGCGTGGTAGAGATTCTCGATCTGCGGGATGTACTTGTGCATGGCGAGGATGATGGGCATGCGGCGGACGAGCAGGATGAGCACGCCGACGAAGATGAGGCGGTAGATGGGGATGATCTCGTTGTGCAGGAAGGTGGACCAGGGGCACACGGCGCCGAACCACATGAAGACTGCCAGGTTGAGGAGCATGTCGATGGTGGGTTGGAGGGAGTCGTCCATTGTTTCTAGGCGGAACCAGTCGCTGTACTATTGGTCAGTAAGAAAGGGGTTGAGAGGGTGAGGATGTGGGCGTACTCTTGGGTGAAGACGTTACCGGCAACGAAACATGCGAGGAGATCGTCTGTCCCGATCATGCCGCAGGTGCCTAGGATGAAGAGCTGTGGGGATTAGTGAGGGTACCTGGAGGAGGGCATGATAGAGGGGGCATACCGCCAGAGCGATGGCAAATACTAGGAAGCTCTCCCGGTCAACGTATCGTTTCTCCTCGGCCCAGTGCAGCATCTCTCTCGAGATCCAGCCCACCGTCGCACCGTAAACGACGCTCAGAATGACGGTGTAGACCCAGGTCTCGTAGAACCAGAGACCGATGGCCTTTCCGGCCCCGCCGTCGTACCCGGCCCCGCCCATGCCAGTATACTGGAGGAGGTAGAGGCCGAAGAAGAGAAACGGGTAGCCGAGGCCGTCGTTGGCGCCGGACTCGGCGACGATGATTCTCTGCAGGGGGCGGGGGACGTTCTTGTCGGCGAATTTGCCCTTGACGATGGAGTTGGACAGCACCGGGTCGGTGGGGGTGACGCAGGCGCCAACCACGAGGGCGTGGAGAAACTGGAAGTTCGGGACCAAGGCCCAGATGATCAGGCTGCTACAGAGCCACATGGCGGCCATTCCGGGCCCCAGGAGCAGGGACAGGCTCTTCCATTCTAGCTGGAGATAGCGCTTGGGGAGCTGGACTCCGGCGAGGACCAGCTGGACACCCAGGACGAGTCTGGTGAAATACAGGGTGATTTCTTCCAGATTCTTGTCGGAATTGAGCGCGTATTCCTGGGGGCGGATGAAATTTGCTGCATGCGGGGAGAAGACGACGCCCGCCAACAATGAGATCACTGAGTTGCGTTAGCGAGCGGTGGGCGACTTGGCGATCGCACTGCCAATGTGATCGGGGGATGGGAACGGACAGGCTTCCGACAGATAGAATCGCTCCTTGAACAGGTAGGAGACGAGGCCAAAGACTGAGATGAAGCCGCCCAGCGTCGCACAGACGATGTTGAAGTTGATTAGGGAGAGGGTCGGCATGTTGTCCCTTGCTCTTGGCTGTGGGACAGATCTCTCTCTTGGTCGGTACGCTGCAGGATGCCTAGAATGCCAAGTTGATGCCAAGTAGAGACAGAGTCGATCCAGTAAAGGAGAATTGAAGCAGTTCCAGCACGTGTTATTCAATCATAGTATAGAGGAGACGGCGGGTGGGAATTGCGGTCATCTGAAGAGGGGTCTTCAGCGCGAACTCGAGACGATAGGGCGACAGGATGCTCTCGACCTCGTGGAATCGAGACGAGATGTCTGAGAGGGAAGCCGGTGGGCTAAAGCGACGATCCAAGGGAGGGTCAACAGAGATGGTCGGTGGTGAAAGAGGGGAAAGAGAAGAAGAAACGAAGCTGAACTGGCGACGAGAGAAAACTTCCCCGGAGAGTCCCCCGCCAATCACGGGATGGCGCCTAATGCGGTAATCCTCCACCATTCTGTAGATAATGTTGTACATGTAGTACTATATCGATTGTAGACATTATACTAGCTATCTAAGCCATCAGTGCTGATAATCCATACGAGTCCAGTTGTTGTATTCCCCGTTGCGGTTGTCATATCCGTATCATCCATACAATGTACTCAATCATAGCCGTCGGCGTCAACAAGGAAGAAGCAGAAGAAACACGACTACACATACGAACGTGACATGAAAAAAGAAAGAAACGCCCTAAAAGTCCTCATCGAATGTGTCATCCGGGATATCCTTAGTGGCCTCCAAGGCCGCTGCGCGTTCGGACACCCCTCGCTGGGCACCGTTCACAGCCAGACGGTCGGCCGCGACATTGCCCGGGTCGTCGTTATGTCCCTTGACCCATTGGAAGAGCGTCTTCACCTTGAGTTCTTCTCGCTCCTCAATCTTGCTTAGGATCGCCTCAATCAGGTCTTTGTTTTCCACCATCTTGTTGCCCGCCGTCATCCAGTTGTTTCGTCGCCATCTGACATACCACACCGTCACACAGTTGATGGCATATTGACTGTCCGTAAAGATGGTAACATCGCGATGTCGCGGGGCGATATCCAGAGCCCGGAGAATGGCGGTGAGTTCCGCGCGTTGGTTGGTCTGCCGACTTCCTTTCAGAGGCTCGGAGACGTTCCTGCTGGGACAGTCGTGTCAGTAATGAGCTGGACTCGACAATACACCATCACGCCCACATCATATCAGGGCAGGAACACCAACCTTGAATCTTCCGGACCAAAATACACCCCGACCCCCGCGGCGGCCAGCGCCCTACCGTTCTTCAGTGAACTCCCGTCCGTGTAGATGTGCAACATGCCCGGCGGCCCGGCCGTCTTCGTTTTCGTCGCCGTTTTCTGCTCCTTCAATTTGTACACCACCTTCCCGGTGGTCGGATCTAGCAGGAGATTAGGATCGAACCCGTCCTCTGCACCGGGAGGCAAAGGACCTTCACCCGGTTCCAACGGAGCGCCCTGTTCGTTGCGGGGGGCCTCCGTCTGCAACCCCGGCGCCCCGGCGAACGTGGCACCGGGCGTCGCATCCCCCTTCACAAACGCTTCCGCCTCCTGCCGTGTAGCAAACTTCTTATACCGAGGGCGCGGAAAACCCTTGATCTGCTCTTGGGCCTTGGCCCAGTCCGTGTAGACGCCGGGGACCCGCCCGCGCTGGATGCCGTAGAAACGGGAGGGCTCTGAATTCGTGGGAGTGGAGGGCTTGGGACGCTTGGCGCCGGTGAGGAAGGCATTCGCTTCTTCGAAGGTCGGAAAGGCCTGGACTGTAAGGGGTTGTGTTAGCCAGCGGAGCGTGGCGATGGGGAGAGCGCGTCGCGGCGGAGGGAGAGGGAGAGGATCGGGGTAGGGCGGGCTCCTTACACACGGCGCCTTTGTACCCGGTGATCTGGGCCAAGCAGTCGCGCCATTCATGGTACACGCCCGGCTGGTAACCGGCCTTCACTGCGTAGTATTTGGCGGGCGAACCCCGCTTGCGTTTTGTGCCGGCGGTCGACGCGGGTGATGGTTTTGACGCTGGCGCGGGCGTCGGAGAGGGGGTGGTTTCGTTCATGGCGTCGCGGAGGTGACTAGGGCCAGTTGAGGATGAAGTCGATGGATTATACTGGAGGAACCGGAGGCTTGGGGAGGACGAGAGGGGTGAACAAGATGCAGTTGGCACGGTGGACGTCGCAGGGATGGCTCGGATGAGAGGCCGCGGGGCGCCGCTCCAGGTGGAACGCGGCCGTCCCAACGTCGGAGGTAGGCGGCGGATGAATTGATAGAGACCCGTGATGAGAGGATAGTAAGAGCAAACTTCTCGTGAAGGAGTTGGAGATGTGGGAGGGGAGAAGCTCGAGAGAGGAAATTTGCGGAGGGTGAAACAAAGAGGGGAGAAGAGAAGATGGGCTGGTGAGGGGTTCGATTATAAACATACGGTACTGTCCACTACAAGATTTCTATATTTCTACACATGATTCATTAATATAGGATTCTGCTTGAATCGATTTAATAAATTGAGCTGATTCTATGGCTAGTATGTCATGTTCGCTAGTTCGGACATGAGGCTCGCGCAATATATTCTTTGTAGCGGTACCTGTAGATGTAGAAAAGAGAACGCATTCTCCCTCGCGTCCAGGATCAAAGTCGCTGGGTTCCAAACACACAGCACTAAGCTCGCAATGAACATCAATGCTGCATCAAGAATAATCGCATACACCTCGTGCGTAACAGATAACCCCGCCACCCATTGATCAGCTCCATGCTCCGATACACGCCGCGTGCCACCATACACGTAACCGCCATCATCAACGACAGCGAGATCCGCCGCAGGGCTTGATTCCGGGCAATCGGGATGAGGCCACGGTAGATCACGTACTCGAGCAAGGTAGCAAAGACGCAGGTCGAGACCAGCTGCCAGATGATCCCCGCCACCATCGTGTAGGTTCCCTACCAGGGGGAGGTGTTCTGGCTGAATGCGGCGCCAGAGAGACCGCCGCCGACGGCCTGGAAGAGGAGACTGAAGAAATCGGCCGTCATGAAGATGATGAGGTAGAGGTTCGGTCGCAAGGGTGACTTGCCCTGTCCGATGATGGGGATCATCAGACTCAGGACGCCGTAGATGCCGGCGGTTGTGAAGGCGAGGGCTGTTCATATGTTATAGATAGCTGTTACCGACAGCGGAAAGGAAAGGGAAGAGTTACCCATGATTAATGCGGCCAGCTGCATCTCGAGCAACTTGACAGAATACGGACAGCGGTACGCCACGGTCCGGCCTAACCATCCGACAAATTCGCCGAATGCACCGAGGGAGAAGGCGAGCCCCAGCCAGATATTTCGATGCCGAAAGGACTGCCACACATGGACGATTGTCACTCCTAAGAAGAGGATCATGAAGATAATCCCGGCCACCAGGGAGGGCGATAGCCGAAGGGAGTGGGAATATTCGGGTTATAGGGAAGACAATCGGGAGTTTTCTCCATCGCAGACTTCAGATAGGAAGCAGTATGTGGAAGGAATATCAAGTCGGTTGACTGTATCTGTCAGAGAATGCAAGAGGTGTAGATGATGATGCTGACGGGAGATGGCACTATATTCATAATCATAAGCGCCTCCCTTGTCTTTCTTATTGAAATGTCAGCCTAGAACAATCTAAGAACGGCAAATGTTGGGTGAATGTGGCCGAGATGAGATCCACGTCACTATCTCTGCATATACTATACTCATCCATCGTGCCAGTTGCATCCGTCCCGACAACAAAGCCATGAAATTTTTCCGCCTCCATGGAACGCGAACCTACTTGAGCACTAAAACAGAAAGAGTAGGAAAATCAAGTATACATGTTCAGTGAAAATTACACAGCTAGATGTCACTACCTGCTTCTACTCCACCAACACATCTAGATCACGGAGAAACACAACAATCCACTCGCTAGACGCGGAAGGCACAGAGCAGAGGCACAGCGCTCTGGATGGCGAAATTTGGAGACTCGTCCAGAATGATCACTTCTTGTGAGGGCTTCTGAGAACTCCTCCCAATGTCTCCTCCAACTGACCATATCATTCCTACCTCACCTCTGGCTTCACTATCAGACAGTTCCTGATGGCACGCCTACGCCCAAGCTATACAGGTGAGCCATTCCTCACACACCACACAACTCATACACTAACCTACATCAGAACAGCAGAGGGTCCTCGAAGCAGTAGGAAACACCCTCCCCAGAGAGATCCTAGACCTGGTCTGCGCATACTCTCCACGCCCCATGTACGGCAACTTCGATCTGACCCGAGAACTACACGTCGCCTGTCTAACCGACAACCCGGACCGAGTCACCGACCTGTTACGCCTGGGAGCCGACCGCGAGTCCGTCAACCACGCGGGACTCAGCGCCCTCGACGTCGCCGACTTTCTGCACCGCGTCGAAGTCGTCAAACGACTCATGGCGGACGTGGACATCGGGCAAGCCGGGGTGATGCAGCTGCTATATGCCATTCAACGAGGCCAGTCGACGGTTGTGCAGGCCTTACTGGAGATGGGCGTGAAAGAACACATGGACGAGGATCTATTTCGCGGCGTGTTCTTGATTGCGTGCTCGTTTGGCAGTACATTCGTCGTCGATGCTCTTCTCAAATACGGGCCTGGGATTAGCGTCTCCCCGTTCGAGAACATGTTCGTGCAGGTTGCGATGGCTACGAAGAACGTTGCGGTTGCGGCGCGTGTGCGGGAGATTGCTGAGGAGGAGAGATGGCGCATTGCTGCGGAGGCTGAGGTTTGTCAAACTCGTTACTCTTGTTACTGTCAGTGCTGACCTGGTTTAGAAATATATGCTTTCAGAGGTGGATAATATTGCAGATCTGGTTTCCGACTTCTTGGATGATGTGGAAGTGATGAGCTCTGAAGATGTCTCTCGGGGGAAGAAGCCCGATAATGCTCTGTTGCATGACGAGGGGTTGCGATCCACCTGCATATAACATGCTCTGTGTGAATGAGAATATAAGTACACAGCTCGGATCGCTGCGTTGGCTCTCCACATTATGTGCAAAAGTACTGTACCTCTTGGTCTGCATCCACTGCGTATTGTACGACGGCGTCTTGGCCACCTGCAACCACCATCACCACAATCGCCCAACGCGGCGACCTCGTCCATTAAGAGTAAGACGATATGCGCCGGCGTGATGCCACGATTACTATCCTCCACTTCAGAGTGGGGGCGACAGGGATTGCGCACGTCTTAAGACTGTTTCTTACACCGTGCAACATCTTGGCCGAACCGGCCATGCAGACGCCACTAATTTGGAATTGGGTGCATTAGTCTGGTCTATATACACCGATCCAGACGCCAGGGCTGACCCCCCTCCGTCAAGTTCAGCTCGACACATCATGCCCGTGCTAACAGGCGATCCCAGCAATCTGCTGGCTGTAGCGGTCGGCCTTGTAGGTAGAATCTACCCCCAAGTGACACGCTTCCCTAACGCCATTGCAGGTGATTGTACACATCACAGGCCAAGCCCTCTACAACGTCTTCTTCCACCCCTTGCGGTCCTTCCCAGGGCCACCCAGCCATGCCGCCTTTCGCTTCCCATACTGCTACAAGCTCCTCCGGGGCACCTTCCCCTTCGACATGCTCTCGCTGCATAGACAGTACGGCGATGTGGTGCGTGTAGCCCCGAACGAGCTCGCCTTCTCGCACCCCGACGCCTGGCGCGACATCATGGGCCACCGCATCGACGGCAGCGACGAGATGGGCAAATGGGACCAGTTCTACCGCGCCGTACCGCAGACGCCGACGAGCATCGTCAGCGCCGACCGCTCCGAGCACGGCGCGCTGCGTCGCCAGCTCTCGCACGGGTTCTCAGAGCGGGCGATGCGCGCGCAGGACCCTCTCATCGCGGGGTATGTCGACTTGCTGATTGAACGGCTCCATGAGAACTGTCGAGGAGGAGCGCAGACGGTGGATATGACGGCGTGGTATAACTTTACGACGTTTGATATTATCGGCGATCTGGCGTTCGGGCAGCCGTTTGGGTGCTTGGAGAAGTCCGAGTATCATCCGTTTGTCCCGCTGTTGTTCAAGTCGTCGAGGATGGGGAGTGTGGTGTTCTCGCTGTCGTTTTACCCGATGCTGAGAAAGCTTGTTTTTGCGATGATCCCGAAGTCGCTGATCCAGTTGTTTGAGGATCATCGGCAGGTGTCGATTGAAAAGCTGCGTGAGCGGATGAAACTGGAAGTGGAGAGACATGATCTTATCGAGGGCCTGCTGAGGAAGAAAGATGACCTGGTTTGTCTTGGATGGAGTGTGTAGGCTGTGGCTAATGGGCGTATAGGACTTGGATATGGACCACATCGAGGCGAACGCCAACGTCTTGTTGATCGCGGGATCGGAGACGACCGCTACGCTGCTCTCCGGAGTGACGTACTTTCTTCTGATAAATCCGAAATCCCTGTCGCGAGTGACAGAGGAAGTCCGCGATGCATTCAACAGCGAGGCTGAGATCGATATGCAGTCTGTCAGTCGACTGCCCTATATGCTTGCCTGTCTCGACGAGGCACTGCGGATGTATCCCCCCGTGCCAAATGGACTACCGCGAGTGGTCCCGAAGAATGGAGGGCATATTGCCGGAAAATTCGTCGAGGGTGGCGTAGGTGTATCCTATGCTGGTTGTTCGCATGGAAGCTCACGGTATACAGACACCTGTTGCGATACACCACTGGGCCTCGTACCACAACGAAAAGTACTTTGCGGACCCGTTCAATTTCCACCCGGAACGCTTTCTGGGTGACGAGCGGTTCGCAAATGATCGGTTTGACATTCTGCAGCCGTTCCATGTTGGGCCGCGCAATTGCTTGGGGCGGAAGTGAGTATGGAGTGATCTGGTTCAAGGGTGATGCTGACTTTGCTAGTCTCGCGTATACAGAGATGCGGTTGATCCTTGCCCGCGTGATCTATAATTTTGATATGAAGCTCGCTGATGACAGTACAGACTGGTTGAAGCAACAGAAGGTGTGGTTCTTTTGGAATAGACCAGCCCTGAACGTGTATTTGACTCCGGTGAAAAGATAGCTGGACGTCAATGGGGTCTAGCGACTGGAAGAAGGGAGACTTCATCTTTGAATATGTGTTTAGACTGGGTTGATCTATCAGACAGAAGAAATCCAGACAGAAAGATTATATCTCGCAACGAGATAAAACTTCACCTAGAGTTCTTGCCTGTGATGTAGTCAAATGGACTGGCCTACGAGGACCTCATATATATACATGGCAGTTCACTCAGTAAACAGGCATCGGGACACCATTAAACTCATAGTGCCAGGTATCGATGGATTTCTGGTCATATTCACACTGCATCACGCCTCCCTTCCACTTCGGTCGAAGGGGCCAGGCACAGATCTGACGGTTCTCTCCAGCATGCTCTCCCTGGAGGACCGTCGCATTGAGTGTCACCGGCTTCTCCCCCTTCTCGACCCAGTTGATCAGAACCTGCAAGTTCGTCTGCGGAAAAGGTCCATTCGGCATGTACGGATTCGTAGCGCAGTGACCAGCCCCGGGGACGAGATAAAGCTGATACCAATCCTTGAGCGCCTTCGCACCACCTTGATACGACAGATGGGGATACATGGTGCTTCGCACAGCCTCCCAGTACCGCACCGACGACCCGGCCGGGATCCCCGGGTCTTCTTCTCCGTGGAAATGAAGGACCTTGCCACCGGCTTCGTGGAACAGCGTCAGATCCGGCCAGTCCGTCTGCAGTGTCGACCCGTACTCTTGCATCCCGCTGATCATCCAGTACTTGAGCGTGTCATATGTCACGCCGTCCAGGTTCGTCGGGGCGGTGCCGGTCTTGTCGACCAGCAGCGCGAGGTACTTGGCGCCCAGCGGGTACACCGCGGGCTCCCACCTGCCCGTGGAGTTGTTGTACTGCGTTAACACGGTGTCGAAGGACGCCGCAATCTGATACGGGAGGTACACGCGGCGCCCCTGCGAATCATGCAAGCCGTCGACGACCTTCCTCGCCACCTCCACCGCCTCGGCGGCCACCGTGCCCTTCTGCTCTGGCGTGGCAGCAGACGCAGCGCAGTGGTAAGGCTTGCCGACGACAGAGGAAAGGTCAAAACGCAACCGACACAGATCCGTGCGGGCGACGACCCCGTCGGCCAGCCCGTCCAGCGCGTCGCACGCCGCGATGGTCTCGTTCAGAATCTTCTGCATCTCACACGGCGGCGGCGCATAGCCCAGCGCCTGCATGGCGACGGTGGCATACAGCAGCTGGACCTGCTGGAACGACCAGCGGAACGCGGGCGCCCCCACCGCCACGCCATCGAACTGGTCCGCATACCGCTGCACCTGGCTCCAGCCTTCGCGGCCGCCCTCCGAGCACCCCTGGTAGTAGCTGTACAGCTTAGCGCTGTCGGCCATATCGAAGAAATTCCGCGTGAACTGCTTCCCGATCTGCCCGAGCTCGCGGTGCGCCCTGTACGCGAGCATGTACAGCGTGTCGTAGTTCAGCGTGCCGTTCGCGAGGAGCATGACCGCGTCCGACTGCACGGAAAACCCCCCGAACCCGCCGTCCGTGACGCCGGCCACTGCGCCGTACATGACGCCGCCGGGAAGCAACTCCCCCCCTTTATTGATGGCGTAGCCGCCGCCGCCGGTGGAGAGGTACCGGTTCTGGAACTGGGACGGCTCCGGGAGCCAGTATTGGACGAGAACGCGGTCGCCTCGGCCGTTGTGCGAGTATGCCAGGGTGACATTGCAGTATGAGAAGGTGGCTGCCGGGAAGAAGTAGCCATTCGCGGGCGTGGAGGCGTTGTAGACGATGTTGGTGGTGACCGAGGACGGGTCGAGCGTGATGCCTTGGAGGAAATTGGAGGCTGGGAGATTCGACCGGGCGTATGCTGCTGTGCAGACGTCCTCGAGGCTGGTCGTCGTTGCTATGCATGCGTAGGAAATGGCGGCAATGGCCATTGCCCGGAGGCTGCGACCGGGTACGCGCATCATGAGGGGGATGCGAGGAGGATTGTCTACCCCTGGAGCTGGGAGGCATTGAGGAGGGATTATATATCCGCTGCATCGTGGGCCCACGGCGAAATCCCGCACTCGCAGACTACAGTGCCTACTCTCGAAGAGGAAGTAGAGCTCGCATATCTGAAGCACCCCACAGAGCTAAGCTTCTCCGTGGCGGAGCTCAGCGGGGCCTGGCGCCAGCCCCACATATTCCCCCACAATCCATTTTACCCCGGATTTTGATGCGGAGATATACTCCTGTTGAGCCAAAATCTACGAGCCCCTCGACGCTTGCCCTTCTAGTTGATAGGGGTAAGTGTCGTATGTTAGCTTATCCTTCAGCGTCGCATTATTGGAGCAGTCTATTAATATTAATAACATATCATTTAATAGATCTTGTAAGGATAGGATCCATGGCTCATCAGTGAAATCATAAGATGACTGATAGGAGGGGTTTCAGAACAACAGCAGAGGGAATAAGAGGATATAGTCGAAGTAGAAACAAAATTCTTCATTCACTTTGAAGGACCAGTAGCATCCATATCCGACTCTAGACTTGAAGCTCAACTTCAAGTCGAGAACAGAATAGAGCGAAAGCCAAAATTGGCGGATGGATTATGCAAAGGAGATATGTCCTGTCATCTCCCCTATTCCCGCTCCATGATCCATCTCAAGCGACGGCCTAGTGAATCTAGACTCCTGCAATACTCATCCTCCTCAGCTCGACACCAAAACCTCCACCTAGACCCAGTGGCCTCCGCAGCCTGATTCCAGAGGCGCTTTAGGGTCCCCGGGTTATGCAAGAACATCTGCTCCAAGCCCTGGGGAACATGCGCCCACATTCCTGCATGCGCGTGTCTCCCGAAATGAACACCAGTAATGAGTGCTCCTGTTTTGACCGCCATCAAACTGATCATACGTTTTGCTGCCTGCAGCTGTTTATCCCAGTCCCACAGGTGCATGAAATACCCTGAGTTCATGACCGTGATGCGCTGCGTGATATTGTTGAGTTCAGGGGTATCCGCAAAGAAATCCTGTACCAAGAACCGTGATTGTAATTTGTTTTCATCGTCGTTAAATAGCTGATAGCCCAGCTGCACGTACTCAGGTATAATGTCCATACCGATGAGCCGGTCTGCTGGTGCATGGTCGTGCACAAGCCTGCGGATGTCCTGACCGAGGCCGCAACCAAGATCCAGGAATAGGCCGCCTGCCTGAGTCTGCGAGATGACGGTGTCATATATTGGTGATTTCTTGAGGTCGAAGTTCAGGAACATTAACTTCTGGAAGCAAGGATAGTGCTTTATGACCCAGCCGCGGTAAGCCTATTTCTGGTGAGTTATTGATTTCTCTATGGGAGAAGAGGCAATTGGGATTATCACAATATCTTTAACATGGGCTTCAAGTTCCTGAAGAGGTATTGAGGTATATTCACTGATAAAGCGGCCTGCTTCGCTGTCTTGGAGGCTTGACAGGTCAACGGAGTCCGTCCACTTTGGGCGGGACTCAGTGTGTGACTTCATAATGAAAAAGATGCCGAGGTGTACGAGATTGAGATGGGTTGGGCTCTTAGGTCAAAGAGATTTTGTCTTCCCATCAAGCTAGATTGGTTCGCAGCTGAGGTATTTATCTTCACAAGAGGCAAACTGCCTTCCTTTTGAAGATCATATATGATATGACATCAGAATGGGCTCAGACCAAGCATACTGGTATGTATATTCTTCAGAAAGGAAATTTCTCCACTGCCAGTCTGAAGCTGTTTCAAAAACTCCTGAATATGTTAACCTCTGCATGAATCTCGGTATGGAACAAGGGTAGTCTAAATGGAAGTGTTTAGAGTTGCAATAATACGCAAATTAATCGATATGGATATTCTCCCCCGCCCACCAAACTTCATATCACTCTCAACTTCTCGGTTACTCTGCCCCATGTGAGCTAGACACTATGGGACCTCTTAATTTATAGGACCATTTGACTATCCTTGGCAATTGACGCAAAAAATGATTTACTACCTCCCGTGTCATGACAATAAACATTGGAAATCTAGAAAGCCGTGGCAACTGTTATCTTGTATCCTTCGTTGGCGCTAGATATCTCAGACGCGGCAAAGTGGCGAGTATGTGATGTAAATCTAGATGAGCGCAGTAGTTTCAATTACTCTATCTCATGCGGCTCATTGTACACGGAAATCAATTTCAGCAGTCAACTAAAAAAGGTAATGCTTAGACTTCAAGTCCCCTAACCTAATCTACAAAAAAGTTCTCCAGCAGCACAAGGTGAATGACAGAAGATCATCTTTGGTGCTTCGTGAATGGATAGGTTAGATCTTTAAACAGGTTTTTATTCTGAATGATCAACAGAAGCAAGCAGATGCTCTTGCATGGGGTAAGAGAGATAGCTTGAAGACTATATAAAGGACGATAACATCTCATAAGCCATTTCAACAAAGCATTATAACAAAGAAAACTTTCCTAGAACAACAATTGGCTCTTCTGTCGTGTCCGAAACGCAATCTCAAAGACCACAATGTGTGCATCTCGACCGTCCTGCAGTGAATGCGCTCCTGCTCCTATTGCCAATCCACCAGACTCAAGTGTTCCCAAGGCCACCGACTACGAATCTGTAAGCATTTACTGCTTGGCGCACTTGAAAAGCCACTGACTCTAGGACAGGGCCTAAACGGGGTTGCGGTGGTTGGTATGGCTTGCCGTGTCCCCGGTGGGAACAACGATCCGGAGAAGCTGTGGCAATTCCTTCTGGACAAGAAGGATGCTTCTGGCGAGATTCCCCCTCTGCGCTGGGAACCTTATTATCGACGAGATACACGAAACCACGGTGTCCTTCGTCAAATTCCCTCTCGGGGTTATTTTGTTACAGACTTGGATCACTTTGATTGTCGATTTTTCGGGATTTCGCCAAAGGAGGCTGAACAAATGGATCCTCAGCAGCGTCTTGCTTTAGAGATCACCTGGGAAGCTCTTGAAGATGCTGGAATTCCCGCAAAGAGCTTATCAGGAAGTGATACAGCGGTCTTTTGGGGCGTGAATTCTAATGACTATTCTACACTACTGCAGGAGGATCTACCAAACATCGAGCCCTACATGGGTATTGGTACTGCCTACTGCGGGGTGCCAAACCGTCTATCATATCACCTGAATCTAAAAGGACCGAGTACGGCGGTTGACTCTGCCTGTGCTTCATCCCTCGTTGCGATCCATCACGGCATGCAGGCTCTCATTACAGGAGAGACCGAGATTGCTATTGTCGGTGGAGGGAACGCCATATATGCGCCACATTCGACTATAACCCTGCAGAAAGCTGGTGCACTTTCTCCCGACGGCCGCTGCAGGTCTTTTGATAATGAGGCGTGCGGTTATGGCCGCGGTGAGGGCGGAGTAGCTATCATTCTGAAGAGACTGGAAACCGCTCTTAATGACGGCGATCATATTCGCGCCATTCTGAAAGGAACAGCGGTAGCTCAGGACGGAAAAACATCCGGTATCATGGCTCCAAATGCAGCATCGCAAGAGCTAGTTGCCCGAAAGGCTCTTGACATGGGTGGCATAGACCCGAGAACGGTGCAGTACATAGAGGCCCATGCCACATCCACTGCATTGGGTGATCCGACCGAAATCTCAGCTTTGTCCAGAATATACGGAAAACACCGCATTCCGGATGATCCTTGTTTCATTGGATCTCTGAAACCCAATATCGGCCACCTGGAGGCAGCTGCTGGGGCCATAGGATTTCTCAAGGCTGTCCTGACTGTACAAAAAGCGATGATCCCTCCGCAGGCCAATCTGGCCATCCCACATACTCGAGTGGACTGGGCTACATCGGGTCTCGAAATTGCTCAGGAGCCTATACCGTGGCCAAAGTCGGGAGGTCCTCGTCGTGCAGCGGTTTGCTCTTATGGCTATGGCGGAGCGGTTTCCCACGCCGTAATCGAGGAATATAAGCCTTCGAGCCGCTCAGGGCCTTTCTCTCTCGCCAAACATCGATCACCCTCAAATGGCTCGACTATATTGTTGATATCGGCCCCACAAAAAAGTCAACTCGCTGCTCAAGCCCGCACTCTCCGATACTGGCTTCATGCAGGCGAGGGGAGTAAGATGGAATTAAAGACTATAGCGAAGACTCTCGCAGTCCGCCGTGACCACCACGTCTATCGTGGTGCCATAGTTGCCGATAGCCATGAGAGTGCTGTTCATGCACTACAGGCTGTAGAAAAGGAGTCAAATTCTGCATGGGTGGCGCAAGGCATGGTGCTTGGATCTGAGACCAGCAAGGATGTCGTCTGGGTTTTCTCGGGGCACGGCGCTCAATGGGCAGATATGGGCAAAGAACTTGTCCACAACGAAATCTTTCTGAAAACGGTGAAGCCTCTAGATGCCATTGTGAGGGCTGAGACTGGTATTTCTCCTCTCAGTCTACTGGAAACGGGCCGGTTTGAGTCGTCGGACGAGGTTCAAATTCTGACCTATATCATACAAATCGGCATTAGTGCTGTCCTCAACTACCGCGGGGTCTTCCCGCAGGCCATAATCGGTCATTCAGTCGGTGAAATTGCTGCCAGTGCAGTTGCTGGCGCCATCACACTGGAGGAAGGGACTCTTATAGTCACACGCCGCGCCATGCTCTATCGGCAATTGTGTGGAAAAGGTGCTATGCTTCTCGTCCATAAGCCGTTTCGTGAGATGAAGGAGGAGCTAGCCGGCCGCACGGATATAGTTCCCGCCATTGACTCCTCCCCGTCAACCTGTGTGATATCAGGACTCAAAGACGCTATAAAAGAGGCTGCAGACGCTCTGGATCTCAAGGGTATCAAGGCCCTTCCGGTCCGAACTGACATCGCATTCCATAGTCCGAGCCTAGAGTCGTTGGTGGACCCTCTAATGGACAACCTGGAAGACCTCGCCCCTGCAGTGCCGAAGACACCGCTTTATAGTACAGTACTTCTTGATCCAAGAGCGGAAGCTGTGCGAGGGCCTCGATATTGGGCCGATAATATGATCAATCCTGTACAGTTCACCTCTGCAGTACAGGCAGCAATTGAAGACGGTCACCGCATATTTCTTGAAATTTCGACTCACCCCCTATTATCTCATTCTCTTTGCGATATCCTTGCTCATGCTGGCGCCGAAGAAGCTCCAGTAATACCCACTTTAGTACGAAACAAACCCAGCGACAAGCAGCTAATGTATGCTATTGCCCAATTGCACTGTTGTGGTGCAGATGTCAAGTGGACTGCACAATTTCCCGGCCCTTGGGCTAGCGGCGTTCCCACTATAACATGGATCCATCAGCCTGTGACATGCCAGATTGAAACTGGAACTGTGGGAAACGTACTGACTCATGAGCCAACCAAACATTCGTTGATCGGCCAGCGGGTTCAGCTAGCGGGCACAGACACTGTCGTCTTCAGTACGTACCTGGACGATAAAAACAAACCTTTTCCCGGCAGTCATCCCGTCATGGGCACAGAAATAGTGCCTGCTGCTTGTCTGATCAACACTTTCTTCCAGGCTATCAAGGCAAAGGCTATCTGCAGTCTCGTGTTGAAGAGTCCTCTGGCTATCGATGCACCTCGCTCAGTCCAAGTGATCATTGAGGGACAAAGCATAAAGCTCATGTCGCAACTGATTCGGAGGGAAAACCACCCTCCTGATTTAGATGACGGCATCTGGACAACACACACAACAGCCCAGTGGGAATGTGAGCCAGTGGAAAGCTCCGATCCAGTTCCTGCGCTTGTGGAGCTCGACAAAGTGAAAACTCGGATCCAAAACCGCTTATCCAACTCTTTCACCATTGAATACTTGGACAAGCTTGGCGTGTCCGCTATGGCATTCCCCTGGGTGGTCCGAGAACACTACGGGAATACTAGCGAGATGATTGCGCTTGTGGAGAGCGAGAGGCACATCAATGTAGATGACGAGTTGTCTTGGGAGTCTCAGTCCTGGGTACCGATGCTAGACGCAGCGACATCAGTAGGGTCTACACTCTTCTTCGACAACCCTTGCCTTCGTATGGTAGCTGAGATTGAGAAAGTGGAGATCTTCTCTCGCAGCATCGCACCCAACTCTGCCTGGCTATTTGTTGAGAGGGCGTCAGACAACGAAACTACAGTCCATGTGACAATCTGCGAATCAACTGGCACTGTTCTAGCAAGGATCACCTCAATGCGCTTCTCGGAGATTGAAGGAACTGCTCGGGCCACTGGCAGTGTCGAGGGCCTTGTCCATCGAATCGCCTGGCCCCCAGCTGCTCCAGCCGAGGAACCATTACCAATCTCCAGCGTCGTGCTCCTTTCGAACAATAGGCCATTGTGCGACGCATACTCGAATACTTTGCCCGTTAAGATAGATCGTGTTTGGGTTAACTCAGCTGCGGCTCTGGCAACACAAATGTCAGAGTCGCCAAAAAACCGGCCGGACGAATCTACCGCGATTGCGTACATTCCAGACGCGGTGGAAAAAGTCACGGAAATCCCGGTGTCAGTCGAGAAGATGACCTGGGAGGTACTAGAAATCGTCAAACTTCTAGTGAAAGAGGGTATCAGATCGAAGCTTTTTGTGTTAACCCTCCAAACCGGTGAAGCGCAGTCTCCGACGGCTTTAGCGCAAGGCTCCTTGGTTGGTCTCAGTCGCATTCTTTCCAATGAACACCCTGACCAATTTGGGGGGATGATTGATACGGAAGAGGCCGTATTTCCGCTTCAAGTATGTCGTTATATCCAAGGAGCCGATATTATTCGCATCCGAGACGGTGTCGCCCGCACAGCCCGGCTTCGGCGTTTGTCACACGATCAACTACGTCCTGCCGGTATGGATAACAAACCACTCGTACCTCGTCCGAGCGGCACATATGTTTTGACCGGAGGCCTTGGCTCATTGGGTCTGGCCGTCGCGGAATTCCTTGTGGACAATGGTGCGCGACGCTTGGTCCTGATCTCCCGTCGCACAATACCTCCACGGAAGTCCTGGGATGCTCTGACACTAGAAGACAACGGCGACGCTTATTGCATCATTAAAAGGATCCGAGCACTAGAAGACAGAGGTGCCACGGTGTATGTTCTGTCCCTTGACATCACAGCGGATGGTGCTGCAGAATACGTCGCGACAACAATGGAGAAACTTTCTCTCCCTAAGGTACTGGGAGTTGTTCACGCTGCTGGCGTCCTGGATGATCAGGTTGCCATGCAGACGACTCGTGATGCATTTGCGAGAGTTCTCGCACCCAAGGTCCGGGGCGGTCTCCTCCTGCACGATCTGTTTCCACCTGGCAGTGTGGACTTTTTCGTACTCTTCTCCTCCTGTGGCCATCTGCTCGGATTTCCTGGACAGAGTTCCTACGGGAGCAGTAACGCGTTTCTTGATCACCTCGCCACCTATCGGCGGCGGAGAGGCGACAATGCCATCGCTTTCCAGTGGACCGCATGGCGTGGCATGGGTATGGGCGCGAGCACGGACGTCATCAGCGCCGAACGTGAAACTAGAGGAATCACTGATATTACGCCAGATGATGCATTTCGGGCGTGGCAACACCTGTCCATGTATAATGTAGACCATGGAGTCGTGTTGCGGAGCAGAGTGCTGGCAGAAGATGATCCGTTGCCGCATCCGATTTTGACTGATATTACGGTGCGTCAGACGAGAGCAGCAGCCACAAGAGGTGCACCAACTGCCGGTGAGGAAGGGATGCCGAAGTCTGGGCCCGAATTGACAACCTACCTCGAACGAAAGATTTGCGAGTGTATCGGACACGTCCTGCATTTACCAGCCGGTGAAATTGACACCAGAAGACCCCTTTCAGAGTATGGTGTTGATTCGGTCATGATGGCCAGTGTTCGTCGAGAGCTACAGTCGACCCTCAAGGTTAGCGTGCCTCCGACATTGACCTGGAGTCATCCGACAGTTAGTCACTTGGTGGCCTGGTTTGGGGAGAGGGTTGGGAGATAGAGTACTGGATTCGAAGGTCCAGGTTAAGGATTCGGACCACGGCGACGATTCATGTGTCATTCTACTAGGATATCAAAGGAGGTGCTTTGGCCTTAGAAGGAGTAATAGCAGAATGCGTTACAGCTTCTGTTTGCTCGGTACCTAGTAGTAGTAGTAGTGTACAACACAAGGCTTCTCTACTTGTGGCCGTAACATGAATTGAGAATCGTTCCATTGGTAGTTTCTCTCTCTTTCATTCTTTTCTCTATGATGCTAAATTTGTCCCCAGTACATGCTTTCTTAACACTCCCCTTTCAATTCTTCAAACCATACAATGTGTGCATAGCATTCCTAGCCAGAACTTCAACAAGTGCATATCCAGTCCTCAGTCATCCGGTTCTCCCGCATCCAGATCCGTCCCTCAGCTGGCCTCTCTTCACCAAAATTTTGGATGATATTCTGGGATCAGCCATGCCAACTTCGGATCGACAGGATCAGCGCGCAATTCGCATTTTGCATGCATCGTCAACGATGAAGTACAGAATTTCACGCTCCATTGCGATATCATGGGAAGAGCGCCAAGTTGCTCGTAAATCTCTTCCCAAATGCCGTCGTGGAGCCTAATATAAATAAGCTGCACAACGGTCAGCGTCCGCCGATAGGTCCGTATAAGCCTTAGCAAGTCCCGCGCAAACACATTCATGTGGGAGAGCACAAGGTGCTGCAAAGGCGCCTTGGAATGGATGTGCCGCAACGGTGTATCCCTGACGTCCCTGAGCCCCATCAGCTCAACATAACGGAGGTTCTCTCCGTATTTGACGAATTTGCATGGGGACGAAGAACCTTCATCGATGTGGTCGACCAGGTCCGGTACGGGCCCGGCCCCCAAAAACTTGATACGCAAATAGCGGATTTGAGGCATGACACCTGACATTCTCTCATGATCCAGACTGGCCGTTGCAAAATGCTCCAATCCCACCATATAAGAGATGCTAAGGGTATCCAGCGTCACTGGCGCGGAATCAAAGGCCTCAAGAATTGTATCGAGGAACGCTGTTCCTAGATTTGCCTGCGACAAATACCCAGATGAGTAGTGGATATCCAGGAATTGGAGGCAGGTGAGTTGCTTGAAGAGATCGGGGAAATAGTATGCAAATTTCTCCACATAATCGACAACTTCTCCATCGGATGGTGTATCTGCGCCTGGATAATTGCCAATCCAGAGTTTCCGGATGTGGTGGCCATGCCCAGCCCCCACAATGTTACTTAGGTTATACAGTAAGTTGTTAGTTTCGATTCGGGTGCTCATGGAAGCAATGACGTGTCGAAAGAGGAAATGTGTCCCGGCGCGGTTGAAATCCTTGTTAACGAGGCGCAGATTTTCGAGCAACTTAGGTTTGATGCAACCGTAATACCATGCAACGTAGGAGATTACCTGCGCGGTGTATATTGTCAGAGGAGGAACAGGTTGGTGCATTTGGATATTGCCTCACTTCTTCGAAGATCTCTGGAGGGAGAAGGACGATGGGAGAAGAAGACAAATCCATCTTATTCGCTGCGTGCGTGTACAATACCGTCTTTGAGCCAGGTGCAAATAAATGAGATAAAACCTATTGTCAGTATAGTGGTTGTAGTCCGAAAGAATCAGCCTATGGGAAGTGCTGTGAATGAGCGTCGAGTGTAGCCTAAAGGGCGTGTTGATGTCTGCAATATTGATAAAGTAGATAGGCAGCTCTCTAGGGATGCTCTTTATTAGATCATTATGAAGGTCTTGTGACTGAAACCAGACGTTGTTATGCTTCTGCCATCAAAATTGGATCATGGATGAACAACTAAATATGCCACGGATCGGTCATAGTATTGGAGCAGACGAGTGTTAGGCCCCTCCTTGAGAAGTATTTCTCTAGAAGACCCATATAAGAGCATATCCAGCGCTGTAGACTCGTCTGGTATTTCTCCCACCTCCACCTACAGGGCAACAGTCGACGTTGACCATCCAGAGTTTGCTTCTAGGAGCAACGTCATTGTGACTGAGAAGACATGCCTACAATTAGGCCACCGGAGGTAATGTTTCCACATATTGCTCGTCATACATTTGCCCAAAACCCCAAAGTATTCCTTACCACATCTCTTCTCAGCAACATACACGTGCTACTCAGCACCATACTTGCTCCTACAACGCCTGAACAATGGGAACCACCATCTCTCCAAGGTGCAAATACACCTACCACATTGACGACTGGAACTCCCGCGAATGGCGAACAGCATGGCGCCAACTCGTCAAGGATACCCCCAAAATAATCGATGCCGCTAAGATCCTCTTGTCCGGACGCCCCGGTGAAGACCCGACAGTACACGTCGAAAAAGGAATCTACATCAATGGCGACGGCGGTGAAGCTGAAGAGCCTCTTCGGATCGAGCCAGGCATCACTGATTGGAGTTTTGAGACGCGTGGAAAGCCGTATGATGCTGTCGTTGCCTGCATTCTGTTGAGGGCACAGTCCCTCGCTCCGGGACAGTTCAAGCTACGGTAAGGAGTCTTTTCCTGATTGGGTGGCAAGCTAAGTGTGTAGTTCGAACAGGGAGTGGCCGAAGTATTGGGGCGTTGCGCGTGGCTTGTATCTAACCGTGTGGCCGGACGAGTTTTTGAACAGTCCGTTGGAGGCTGGGATATGGAGAAGGAATGGTGCTTAGAGGTGTGATGAATCGATGAGAACTGGCAAGGAAACAATACGCGCACGCTGTGCCTGTTGCGCCGATCTGGAATGCTGAGCTAGTAATAGACAATCTTTTCCGCGATCTTTCCATTGAAATAGATTAGGACTATGCGTATGCTCGTGGATACTTGAGCTAAATGTTAGAAGCTTTGATTCTAATATCCCACTAGAACAAAAAAACGGGAGAGGTCTTGGGAATAGCAATACGGTCTTAGTGTTTGACGATGTCAATTACGAATAAGCAAACTCGAAAGTATAGAGCAATAACTACTGGACCTGTGCTGGGGGCTTGATCATAGACGACAGAATATCTGGCATTGTATGTACATCTTATCCTAGCTCTTATACACCGAGATCAACCGATTATACACTCCTTACTCCACACACCTTCCCATCCCTCAATGTGCTCCCCTGAAGAAGTCCAAGATTCGAGCATGGACACTTTACTCAGGCTCCCCATTGATGGGAAAGGCGGCGTGACAGGCCTGCTCGGCGTAGAGACCATCCGAAATGTCCTGACAGGTAGCCCCATTCTCCCCAATCATGTATGCACCGTTGGCATAATTGATGGTGAAGCTGGGGGCACCCACATCGAAGTTGACTTGCGAGATTGCGATGTCGTAAGGAAGGCCAATGTCATTGATCCAATAAGTGACTCCGCAGTCATTTCCCTCATCGTCAGGCGAATAGATTCCGATGGGGATGCAGTCATTGTTGTAGACGATAAAGGCCGTATTGCCCGCAACGCCCTCTAACGGGTTGTCTCCATCAAATGTGGGAACGGACACCTCACTGACATCCAATGCAAAGGTCCAGCTATCTGGGCCCATGGTCTGGCAGAGGGAGGTTCTAGTTTCAGGCTCGGTCATCGGCTCCGTCAGGGTGTTGTGGAGGTCGCAGTCGGCGCTGACGAGGCCGGAGAGGCCGCAGAAGGCCAGGAGGGATGCAAGCTTGAGGGTTTGAGAGATCATGATGATTGAGTAGAAGAGGTATTGAAGCTGGTAGAGTTTGATATCTTGATGATGATGGGCAGGAGACTTCAGCGAAGATTCTACCCCTTTATATAGATCAGAGCAACCCCTGATGTAGACATCATTCTGTGATCGAGGACATACCACCTGTTGATCAGTCTGCCTATGCAGCTCCTTTCTGCACAACAAAAGCGTATATTGTTGGACTTGTATACAAGTTGATTGGAACGCATATTCCTCACCCCAGGCAAGGCATTCTGGCCTCCCCAAGGGAGCTGAGATCATCCACCGGGCATACCCGATAAGGTCACCCGAAGCTCCTGTCGACTCGTCAACACAATATTGATGCCAATCTTGCCTGAAGAATGTGGGAGATTTTCTCCGCCATTGGCTTGCGGCGGGATACCAAGAACCAACACTGCCATCTTTTGGGGGCGGTTTGCTTGGGCGTTGCTTTTCTTCCCTCCGCTCTGTCTGCCAAGTCCACCGCCAAGCATCAGGATGCATATCCCGGCAGAAGGAATTGGGATCGGAGCGGCATCATCCAGAATAGGCGGTGGCGTCTGCGTCCTCGTCACCAGGACCGGGAACAGCCGTCTCAGCCACGTCGTGTTGACCATTGAGATAGCACACGTGCTGACTCTCAGACGTCATCTTGTTGATATGACTTCTTGAGCTCATGGTTGCTAGGATGTCTCCAAGGTCTCTATAGCGTTGGTTGCCAACACCGCTTGAGAATCGGTATCTCATTAGTCCACCGGGAGAACTATATCAGAAGCTGATGGAAGGCGTTCAGGCTTTATGTGGCGAAACCACAGGAGACGGCATAGGAAGGATGAGACTAACCTTAGCGTAGGGTCAGGCGTCTTCCGGTTGTTCGTATCCCACCTTCTTGCTTGTGTTAGGCGCATTCCAGCGGTTCAGAGAGGTTCCCATGTGGATAGGCAATCCCCAGCTATTCGTATACAGGGCTCCATGAACGGTTATCCGGAGTTGCAGCGAGGCATCCAAGCTATACTGTATATAGCATAGGGAATGCTGTTTAAGGGCTTAGAATACGACTTACCCGTCAATACTATATACCTTCGTGTGTTGAGAACCCGACCGTGTACCCGTTTAGGACCACTGCTTAAACGATCCTGACATTCGCTCTGGGGTTTGCTTGACAGACATACCGCCAGTCCGCCTCAGGTATCCACCGTCCCTGCAAGATGCCCACACGGTGGTATAGTCCACTCAGAAGCCGAGCGACGACCAAACCCCAGAGGTCAATGGATTTTCCCGAGCGACATGCAACCAGCGGACAGCACCAAAGAGGTTCTGTGTCCGGTATGATCCCATAGTTCGATTCGATAACGTCGTTCTTCGAGTTCCAAGCTGTCAATCCCTCCGTAGCTATATCGTAGTACACGTTCCCCAAAATAACACGGCGAGGCGGTTTCAGTGGCGAGCCTCGCGGCTCAGTCTCTGTGCGGAACTGAGTTATGCCCTCTGCTTTGACGGGCCTTCCGGGTAGGAGAAAGGCATGGAGATGGAGATCCGCCGACTCGACTTGTCCATATGGGGCCTGCGCAGATATTGGGATGACAGTATAGTCAATTAGTTCAGCGACTTTGTCGGCGTATGAGCGAAAGGTTCTGAACCTGATATGCCCTTCGACAGATAGGAACGACCAGGACGGTGCGCGCCATGACCTGGGCCGGGATAGACGAGAAAGGGGGCTCATCGAGGGTTCGTTCTCGCTGGCGATGGGACCGAGCATTGCCCCTGTCCACAAGAGGTCTGAAATTATATTACCGCGCCAGAGGCCTACGAGGTATTGATCCGACAAAGTCCGCGCAAAGATCTCCGCTGCACTGGACAGAGCGGGAAGCTTGTCCTCAGGATAGGTCAAGAGCTTCGTTGAATACTCTTGCACAATTGCATGCCATTCTGCATAGCTGACCTCGATCCCCGAGTACGCGAACAGGTCTGATTGCCCGTAGCGTTCGAGGACGGTTGGCCCCGCATGACGGAAGTATGATTGCTCTGTGAGCCGGCCTCCGTGATGGCCGAAAGATTCATGGCATACCCACAGCATGTGCTCCTGGAAGACAAGTAGTCGTCGGGACATGAAGCGCTCCTGCATGGTCCACGCTCGCTTTCGGACCGTCTCCGCCCGGACAGGCGGCCAGTTGGTGTCAAACTGGCCATACGATCGTTCATACAAGCAAACCTTTCCAGTCTGCCCGTCGGGGAGTCTAAACGGTAGCAAAAATGGACGCGAAGCATGAACTGGTGGAGGTGTATTTAAGAATCCGGTATCGTATGACGGGGCTAGGGCAGCTGAGATTGTGACATCCGCGTTAGCATAAATGGCGGCCATCCTCCCCAGCTCGTTCGCTCGGTCCTTATCAGAATCCTGGATAATGCACAGAGAGTCCACCCACAGGAAATAATACCCGAGTCGAAGACAAGCAGTCACTGCATCTTGGATGGTCCTCCCTAGGCAGTCCAAAGAAATCTTTCGATGGTACGCATCGACGTTACAGGTGGAAAGGCCATAATCCTGCGGCCCTCCCCAGCAATAAGACAGGGCCACGTAGCGGGGGTAGGGACTCTCCATCTTGCTTAGACGTATGTAGCCCTGTTGCGTGGATGAAAGATCCAAGATTCTGCACGGGTGTCCCTCCGGAATGTTGACGTTCTCCGAGTTGCAGCGTGCGTGGTTCTGGCGGCATTCTTCAATCCATCGAAAGGCCTCATTCCACAAGGACGCAGACTCGAAGTCATTGCAAGGTGTTAGGTTTTTGGTAAGCGCCGTCGCCGGGTCCCCTATCACATCTACGGTTACTTCACGTGTAGCGCCATCATAGCAGCGCTCTGTACTTACCGGATAGGACGCTCACTTCGAGGGTCCGTCCCTTTCCTTGCCCTGCCCAGAACACACCTCTTTCCAGAGTGTAACGCTGGAAGTGGAGAGAAGATCCATGGAACGACAGGGTAATCCTTGAGTCTGACCTTGCTTCACCTAGAGCTTTAGAAGCTTCTCCTACCAAATTTTTGGCTGTTGGACTTCGGTTGGAAGACCATCCTAACTGGGACACCAAGTCCTGCGCAGTAGAGAGGGCCATGCTCGACATCTGAGACCATAAGGAGCCTTGTGAGACTGTTGCCTTTTGGCCTGGCCTATGTCTAGCTTCATTCAGGGCAAACTCTGCCAACAGGTCGTCAAGTGGCTTCCACTGGATGGCAGGGTCATCTGTTCCCAGCAAGTGCCGGCACATCAAACAGCCTTCCAGCGCTCCCTTATCCATCGAGGACTGGTCTCGGAAGATCACGACAGGATGCTCTAGCATAGTAAGAGCGTTGTCGTGCGCGAACATGGACCAGCATTGGGCGCAGGTACTCATTGGGGGGTTATGCAGAAGACTGAAGATTACAAGTTCAACAGTTCAACAGTTCGTCTTATCCTAGGTTGCTGATTGTCCCTCTTTCTTCTTGACTAATAGGGCAAGGGTGTGGCTGATTATTGAGTGGCTCACTGACGTGGCACATCAGACATGTCTACGGCACGTGATGCCACCTATTCAACCTTCGATTTTTGAATGATAGAAATGCCTATTAAGGAGCAATCTAGTACATACGATTATAGGGTGTGGAAAATAGGTCCTAGCTTAGTCTATTCGGCGCTACACCTTAACGTCGTGTGTCGATGTTGACCGGTGTCTGTTTACAGTGGATATATCGGAGAGGTGAATGTTGTATTGCCTTGCAACACTTCTAGAACGTTTGACGCGTATCAAGGGATCGGGAGCAAATCGTCTATAATAAGCTACATGGTATTCTTGAAAGGATCAGGATATGAGCTCTTGCGACAGGCATTCTGGCCCGTCTATACATAGGAGGCTACAGTGGATCGCCAACGGTCCAAGGTGCGGCAAAGCCCTGCGGCGACTCTTGCGATAACGAATACCATTCGTCCTGCGCCATTGTGTGAATTGTCTCGGACACCCAACTAGGATCCGCGTGCTCCGCGGAGGTCCTCTGTCCAGCGTAGTCATCCAGACCCAGCAGGTTCAGCAACGAACTAGGCCAAGATGAGCTCTCACTGGACGCCATCGGTATCAGCGGTTCGGACGTCTGTTCTTGTGTGGCCTTGACGAAGAGCTGGGTTACTACATGCGCCCCGGACGCGGCCATCTCGCTGACGCCAGCGAGCATCTGCAGCCGACGGAGTGCCTGCTCTGCCGCCTGGAGGGCCTTGTCGCGCGTCAAGCGTCCCGCTTTAACGCCCAAAAGGACAGTGCTTTCCTCCGCATGGCCAAAGATGCAGTCCCCGTGACAACAGAGACCAAGAAGGAGCACAGCAGCCTCAAAGGTGTTGAATATGATGGCGGCAAAGCGTGTATGGGAGCCGCCAAACATGGTGTGCAGTGCTGTGACGGCGTCCAGAACCTTGAGAGCTGCCAGAGCTAGCCGCCTTTTCTGCGACTGCAGCAGCACCTGTTTATACGGGGCAAGGCGAGCGATCTGCGCGGGCTTGAGCACTAGCAGCGGCCGGAAGTTCCAACAGATACTATCGAAGATGGCAATGTGCAGGAGCTGTCGCTGCATCGGTAGCTTGGGTAGATGAGCGTCCCACTGGGTATCGGGCTCGAGCGCAAACGCAGGGGATAGCGTGGGCAGATATTCCGCGCAGAACCTATCGTATCGCTGCTCACCCTCCAAGGGGTCATAGTCGATCTTTCTCCGGGGCCCGAAGCTCCGCCAGAATCGACCCAGCTGTACTTGCATCAGCCGCTCCGTGAAGATGTCCGGTGCATTGGGGTCGGTGCCGATATCTGGTGCGAGACGCAACCGGGGAAGGGCATCCGCCACTAGGTCGTCGGGGAGGAACGGGACCCGATCAAGCTGCCGGGACAGATGACTGTCTAGGACGTACAGACTGCAGAGTGTCCTCCGCTCTATCTCCCTTTCCAAGTTCTGTGCGCCATCCAGGGTCGGAAGAGGCGCATCAGCGTGAATGCCCGCTTTCTGTGCCGCGCGACTGGACACGGCGAGACCCTCCCAGAATCGGTCGGTTCTGCCCTCGCACGAAAACTTGAGGGCAAGAAAGAGGGTGTGCTGAACACGTACCAGCGAACCTTTCCAATCCAAAGCCAGGCAGGCCTGAGCGAGGCTGTCGCCTACATCGCTGCACGTATTGCGGATGTCAGTGAGGGAGACCCCGCAGATACTGTCCACCGTGTGCGAAGGTGATGGGAGAAAGTGAGCTGCATATACACTGACGCGGAGGATCAGAACGGCAAATTCGACGTCGCACACAGGTAACGGTTGATTTTTGGTCCACCATAGCTGATACTGTGCCAAGAAGCTGGGGGCATGGATGACCTGCTTCATCCTGATGGCAGGCTGGATTAGCGAATCCTCGCTCCCCCGACAGTTGACGGCTCAGGAAGCACATACCAATTCAACTCATGAACAAAGTACTGCACCAGGAAATCAAGCACTGGGCGCTGGGGTATTCGGCCAAGATCGCGCTCAATGCTCCGGAAGAGACTGGTCGATGTACTTGCTTCGCTGCCATGGCTGTCACTATGACTCCCAACGCCCCACTACAGGACGAGCCTCGGTTAGTTGGGTCAACTCCAACGGTATCCACGGGAAGTGCAATCTGACGAAGCCTTACCCGCTGGAGCAACGCCATCGTGTTGGAGGAGCTATCCTCGAAGTAGCCAAACGACTGGGCTAGGGCGGAGCGTGCGCTGTACGAGTCCGTTTCGGCCTCGCCAGGAACGATAGAGCACGCTTCATTGGGCTCGTAGAGGTACGCTTGATCACTGGATGGCTGTATCGTCCCAAGTGGGCGACCCTGCCTCTCATTTCCAGTAGTCCGAGCCCTGGAGGACAGTAGCTCCGGCGGAGAGGGACTATACAGACACTCCTCTGGTCTTCTCCGACGGGTACAATGATTGCATGGATATTGACGGTTACACTATTCGGCGGATGGTGAGCGTGATGAACGTGAAGATGAACACAATATTAGCCACTCTTTTGGCTCCGACGGCTCCTCTTACGTACCTTTTGTTTTCGCGTATAGCAAGGAACACACGTGGTAACCCGACGTTTTCGGCCGTCAGGATGCATCATCAAAGAGGATCCTTTCCATTCCATTCGAAAATCACAAAGCAGATGACGGCCGGCGGGGACAAGACGTGGTCCCGCATTATGAGCCGCGCCAAAACCGCCGGCTACGGACTAGGCTCATGCGGTGCAGCTCACAAAGCGAGTGGGACTGGCTGGGATTCCTTGCGAGGGCCAATCCAGCTGTGGAAGAACGACCCGAAGGAACGCTAAATGCTTATGCATCCAGACGACCATGGGCAAAGACGTGAATGAACACCCCAGCGAAGACTGAGAACCGAAGGAGAACCTTGAAGGCGCCTTTTTGCACACGAGGTTTGATAAACGAGAATCCGTCCGACCCGGGCGGTGATTGTCTTGTCTACATACATTTAACGCCGGCCGACAGCGTACAGGAGGTTAGATGTGTTTTGGTGACTGGATGAAGAGTAGGATATGGAGCTGGTTGAGTAGGACAATGCTGCCTTGAAAAGCTCGTGGAGGACAGCCTCATATAGAGATGATATTCCCCTGCTCGAGGTTGACAGTTGGGAATTAGTTACTCCAGATTGAAGACGTCCTAATTAGTCATGACGCTTTATGCTTATTTTAAACTCCCGCATTTGGCCGTCACTAGTCATCGCCCTACACTTGCCATCTGATCAACAAGAAGACCTCATCTACGTCCATGAGGCCTCCATCCAGGTCTCCAGCATGTCTTCCACAACTCTCTCACCACTTCGTTCTGCACCAGTTGACCGGGCCCGCGTCGGGCACGCTGGGTCCCCCGTGGGTCCGATTCACTTCGGCCGATGAATATCGGGCCAACCAACCGTCGCGGTGTTAGTTGGGCTAAAGTCCGCCGCTGCTCTCGATTCTCTTTGTTCCTGATGGAATGATAATGATTTGGTTCTCAACAGTCGGCTTTAACGGATATAAATCCTTGTCACGGTGAAGTCCGCAGGCAGTCGTCTGCGTGGACCATATATTATACTACCCGATATGTTTCCAATTGAAACCAATCCGAATAGAGACACACTCGATCATGCATCATTTAGAGACTCCTCCTTGATCAAGACTTACCGCTTGACCTAACATCTGCCCAGAACGCTGCTCCCTGTTGTTTCTCAACCTCATCACGAAGTCATCACCTCGTCCTATGGAGACCTCGCCCTCATCTTCACCTTCAGTTCCCGAGAAAACAGACGAGGAGGCCTCTGCCACCTGTCCCTCGCGTATTGAGCTCACGATGCCACAAGGTCCTCCACTGTCCGCTATGAATGAAGAAAAGCCCAGCGGTCAGGTCGATGCCAGCGCCACCGACGACGATGTCCGCAAAATCACCGGCTTTCGCTGGTTCCTTATCTGCGCCGCCCTCTACCTCTCGGCCCTGATGTACGGGCTGGACACGACTATCGCCGCTGACGTGCAGGGGGCCGTCATCGAGACCTTCGGCGAAGTCTCTAAGTTGGCCTGGATCGGCGCCGGCTTCCCGTTGGGATCAGTGGCCGTTATTCTGCCCTACGGATTCC
Source organism: Aspergillus hortae (assembly GCA_032158085.1). NCBI lineage: Eukaryota > Fungi > Ascomycota > Eurotiomycetes > Eurotiales > Aspergillaceae > Aspergillus > Aspergillus hortae. The sequence continues at coordinate 2,008,787 of JASVVY010000006.1, forward strand.
TCTATACGACCTTCAACATGAAGTACCTGTACATCGCCGGCATCGTGCTCTTTCAGGCCGGCTCGGCCCTCTGCGGTGCCGCACCTACCATGAACGCGTTGATTGTGGGCCGCGTGTTTGCCGGCGCCGGCGGCACGGGCATATATCTGGGCGGTCTGAATCACTTCTCGGCTATGACAACGCGGCAGGAGCGCGGCACGTATCTTACGGGCACGGGCTTTGTTTGGGGGTTAGGCGCAATCCTAGGGCCTGTTGTCGGCGGTGGCTTCTCTGACTCTTCGGCCACCTGGCGATGGGGGTTCTACATCAACCTCATCATCGGCGCCATTACGGCCCCCGTCTACCTTTTCTACTTGCCTGCTATTCATCCAGGGGCGGGCAAGAGCCTGTGCGACCGCATCATGCGGCTCGACTATGTGGGCTTCGTCCTCAGCGCCGGCATGTGGGTGGCGTTCGCCATGGGGTTCATCTCGGCTGGCGGCGTGTGGCCCTGGAGCGATAGCCGCACGATCGCCCTGGTCGTTGTCTTTGCCGTACTCCTTGTGCTCTATACCCTGCAACAGTATTTTTGCGTCTTCACCACGGCCGCGACGCGATCCTTCCCGGGCCATCTACTGCGCTCGCACACGCAGATCCTGCTCTACATCACGACAACTTGCGCCAACACAGGCATGTTCTTCACCGTCTACTACATCCCCATTTACTTCCAGTTTACGCAGAACGACAGCTCGCTGACGGCCGCCGTGCGGCTTCTCCCCTACCTGCTGGTCACTATCGCCTGCAACCTAGCCACCGGCTGGGCGCTGCCCAAGGTGCAGTACTATATGCCGCTGTGTCTGGTGTCGGGGGCACTGATGACGCTGGCTGCGGGACTGTTTGTCGGTCTACTGTCGACGGACACCCCGACGGCGCAGATCTACGGCTTCAGCATCCTGATGGCCGTGGGCACCGGTATCACAATGCAGCTGGGCTACGCCGTCGCCAGTCTGAAAGTGGCTCCAACGGACATCTTCAGCGCCATTAACCTACAGAACATCTCCCAGATCGGTGCCACGGTCATCTGTCTCGTCATCGCCGGTCAGGTGTTCCAGTCTGTGGCCGTGCGGAATTTGAACGAGGTCCTGGCGGGGCGTGGGTTCAGCCAGACGGAGATCCACGGCGCAGTGGCGGGGGCGCAGAGTATGCTGTTTGAGAGCCTGAGTGGTGACCTGAGGGAAGCAGCGATTCGGGCCATCACAGCTGCTATGCAGAGGGCGTTTATCATTCCGTTGGTGGCGGGCGTCGTAGGGTTAATCCGCTCGTTGTTAATGAAGAGGGAGCGGCTGTTTGGCTAGGTGGCACGAGTCTGTATGACATTGATCAATGTAGGTTGACAGCTGGAATCGCCTCTTTCTCTTATTCAAGCTCATGGGCGTGGTTCGGCTGACGATGTCGGAAATCGAGATGTAGAAATAGCCTTTCCTTTCTTTGCCCCATGTTTTGCTGCGAGGCCTTCTACCAGCCCTCAGCTAGGTAACTAATATCACTCAATGCTCATCGTCTGATCGAGGTTCTACTACGGGCCCTTGCAGCGTACGCCAGCCCCGGGGCAAGTCAATCTCGCGGAATATATTTGGAGATGGCATAGGGTTATAGCAGATCTGATGTAGTACTTATGGTTCTACTGCCTATCTGTCAATTTACACTACTGAGCAATGTGTCCAACGGAGAGCCCATGATGTAAGGTGTATACTTCCATGTAGTATAGCGGAACGTCCGTAGAAATATACCTACTACTGTCTGACAGAACAGTTTATCCAGAGACTAAATACACGCACATAGGACTAGCTGCCGTTGATGAATTCACCGCCCATCTAATAAATTGATGATGCTGATTGAAGGTCACTAAAGCACGAGTTTTTCCTTGGTGACGACAGCCTTTCGTATCAGGAATGGAGTCATTCTCCCATCATGCTCATGGATGCCTGCTTTCTTCGCCATCTCCCACTTCAACTTCACCTCGACCTCGATCCCTATCACTTTCTCATCATCGAGCCCTCCCACTTTCCTATCTCCGTTTGTTTGAACATCCTCCTGATACACAGCAGTCGCTGTTGCCATTACCTTCTCGTCATGTCGACACTACCCACGTCTCCTACCTCCCAGGTCCAATCAGCTACGGGCCCTGCAGACGAACTCCTTGATGAACGGCGACATGAGCTGATCGCGCATCTGTTACGCGTTCTTGGAAAACCCAAAGTCGATTCGGTCGGATGGACCTGCCTATGGTTTGCAGACCTCTCAATCATACAAACCTTTATCGAAGATGCGGAACGCGGTCCGACTCATACTGCTCAAGTTCTAAGCTACTTTTTGCCGAGCAGTATGTTAACCACAATGGTGAAAGGCTGTGGGTGTGGTTGTTAAAGTACGCGACTGGACAAGATATGACTCGCAATGTGGGCTGGCCCAGCTCATGCCAGGAGATCGATCATTATTAATCGATATGGTGATTTTTTGACCGCAACATCCAACTCGCTGCAGAAACACAGAGGAAAGCGGCGTGGAATGCGAGGGATAAAGCGTACAGAGGGACGCACTCGGCGGATTGATCAGGCGCCGATGCAGGTATCTACAAGACTGGATGACTTGTTATTTGTGGAGTGGAAATCACAGGGCGGGATCCTGTGTGAGTAACATGAGTGTGATATTAAGGTCTTCTCTCGGCTGACATGCATTATCTAAATAAATTGAACACTCCCCCTTCCTTACACCGTCCAAAAACTACCCCTTCCCTCTACCGCACCACTGGGAAGCGATGGCATACACATCCGCCTCGTCCAGGTAGGTGTAAAATTTGCCGGAGTCCTTAAACGTCCGACCACCGACCCAGATCCAGTTTCCCACAACGTATTGGGCTATCCGCGTGCGGGAGGACAGCATAACGTTGGTCTTCTTGCCGGACTGGAGGAAGCCCGCTGAACCAAAATTACCATGATCGAAACGATCACGGCGTCTGCCTCAGATCCCTGGGATGCGTCCACGGTCTGGATCCTAGGCCGGGTCTGCACTTCGGGATACCTCTGCTCCCAGACTCTTTGTACTAGCGCTACCTGAGTGCGGTACGGGGACATGATAAAGATATCCCGGAGACCTCTCTCTAGAAGGCTCCGGGCCAGTGCCACGCCGAGCTCGGCCTCTTGAGGATGATACAAAGATCCCGAGGGATCCTTTTGCTGTCAACTTGATGTGGTCTAGGTGCACGAAGTGCGACAACCCTGGAAGGGTCCAGGTCTGGTCGCCAAGTCGGACCACTAGCGGGTTTGTGGCATTGACCCCGATATTCCTGAGGGGCGCATCCCGGAAAGATTTGACTTGGCCGTCATAGTAGGCAGCCGACGTCGGATGGTACAGGATCTTGTGGGACCTATACGACACATTGAGAACTGTCTGTTGATAGCCTTATTTGATAAGGCGCTCGAATGCTGAGGCAGACCAAGCTACCTCTCTCTGCTTTGTAAACACAGGGGCGACAGCTGCTTATGGTCGCCGACGAAGAGCACACGCACATCAGCCCTGAACTGGCCCAGCACATGGAAAATCTCCGGATCCCGGAAAAAACTGGCTTCGTCAAAAATGACGAACTCGGGGGACATATAAAATCCCGGCGAATCATCTCCCTAACGGTAAGTGATAACGGTACGATAACTTGAACGTCTTTCACGACGTTCTCAACGAGCTCTCGCCGCTGCTGGTTGAACTCCTTGAAACTTCCTGATGCTCTGGATGCCACTAAGGAACTGGCGATACTTGCCAGGCTTCTAGTTGGCGAGAGCAATGATCTGCCCTAGATCATCGTAGGCCGAAGATACACCCGCAAACAGGCGAGCTGCCCAGTCGCTGTGCCCCGGAGACGCATGAGCTTTTTGTTGTCGTATCCCGCTTCTCCTACCGACCCTTCGCCGAGGATCTGGGTGACGAACATACTGGTGGCAGCAATGGTCCGAGTCTTACCCATTCCCGGGAGTCCAACCACAAGAGAGAAAGAGTGCGTGACCAGCTGGATAGCAGCTCCGCTCTGCGCCTCGTTTAGCCTCCACTCTCTAGGCACAAGGCTCTCGGGATCGGAAATGGAGGGATCCCATAGCTCCCTCGGTATTCACCCGTGGAGTTGAGGCGAGGAACATCGAAGTCAGCGGAACTGTGTGGATGGCCTCTCCACGGATTGGCAGAGAAATTCTGCAGCTCCAAACGGTGGTCTACCCCACTCATCTGCATCCTTCTTCGTCTCTCTCAACGGAGAGCTTCCGAGAGCTTTTTGATGGGTTTCCAGGTCAGCGGATTGTCTGGGAAACGAATTCCGCGTGCGACCTGCTGAGGATTGCTGTCTCCTAGTTCTCGGAGTCCCGGCACATTGCGTCGAAGAGTGTCGCTTTTCGATATCCGCGTCACCCTTGAGGTCCAAGTTTGACTTCAAGGTGTAGACTATCTCGTCCTTCTTTGTCTCGAGCGAGACGATTGTGATCTGGGCAATGTGGAACGTCACGTTCCAAAATGGGCGACTGCATCCCTCTTTGACCAGATGTCGAGGGCAGCAACACGGTGATGGTGGGATCTGCTGCAACTTTTTGTTCTATGGCCTAGTATCTGATGGCCTTGACCGAGAATTGACAGTGGAACTGCCCTTTCTAAACAGGGAGTAAGACATCTGTCGTCCTATAGCCTTCAGTGGCAACAGGCACTGCTGTCCAGCTCGGCGAAGGTTGGAGTGGGAAGAGAAGAGGAAGAGGGGGGGGAGAGGGGCGTTGACCATCACTTTATATGTGGTAGTCAGCGGGGGTGGCGAAAGTATAGGTAGTGATGATGGTGGAAGGAAAGGATGAATAATGAAGTCGCAGTGAGCAAAGAGGTGAAAGAGGGGCAAATACGCTGTGATGACTGTTCTTCCTCTGCTAAACAGTGAATGGTCCAGAAAACGGAGAATACCTATTAGCAGGAGACTACCGGCGTCTTTTGGTGCCTTTGCTGTCAGTCTTGTCCCATCAAGCCGTTGGTTGTTTACCTGATGACTTTGATATAGATCACATGCCCGATTCGGACTAGCGCTAACCAAAATAATCGTGTGCTGCCTCAGGTACCAACAGACCTTATACAAGTCTTCTGTGACGCAGGTTCTCCCACATTTCATAATGCAAGGTCATTATCTTGATACAATTCCTTCTCAATGCTTGCTTTAGTGATTATGGATGACTGATTGGAGCAACGATGGTGATGATGGTTCTATCAATGACATGGGATCGACCTAGTCACATTATCAATAGTGACGATATCCATGCGATTTACATTCATACAATTCATATCACTATTGTGGCTAGTCACGGGTGGTAGGTTATGGCGAGATTACGAAAAGACAAGCCCATGCAGTAAGAGCTGGTCTGGGGTGTATGAGTCCATATCAGTTCCACGACTACCCTCTGCATAGATATATATCTTTTCGCACAACGCCAAACGCCCCTTCGGCCTGCTTTACACCACCCACTGTATACTTCCTCCTTGCGGATAACTGCGGATTGTAAGTTCCTTGCCCAGGTATTCTCCGGAGAAACCTCGGAGGGTCCAGGGGTTCTAGCAGAATCTACAGAGTAGGACCTGTGCGAAAGAGCCTTGTATCTCCACTCTCCAAATGAGGTCGTAATAGGACCGAACATTACTCTTATAGATTGCCTGGTTTGTAGAAAGAAACCATCAAGCTCCTAATCAGCGGTCCTGAGGCTTTCAACTGGTAGCGTGCTGTCCATGCTGGTAATAATGTGGGACAATTTCCGCTCGGAATGTGGAGAGATGCAACTCTGCACGTTCATCTCCGAAATCTGGAGAACGTGGGGGTTTAAGCGGAGAAAGGAAGTTCCCCCCACACTGTATACCAATCATGCAATGCATACAGCATCAAAACATGCTGATCAGCCCTGAAGGACGGGTATTCTTCGGCATGGTCCTGTCGGTAGATGGGGAAGAATTAAACCGAGCCCTGCCGTAGCCGTGTATAAAATGACGTGCGAAGTCGCGCGCGTCATGGACGGCACTAAGAGGCTGGATTCTTATGATAGAATTACGCAAAATGCGAGATTCTGTAATCTGCCTCTCTCTGTTAGCTGCATGTGCACAGGCACAGCAGCTGTACAATACAACGACTGGGTATGATGAACGGCCGCAGTGTACCCAGGCGGCAGCGTCGCCGGAGTATTATTTTCAACCGTTTTCTTTCACTATGAACGAGACTGTTCGGTAGGTCTTCTAGATTAGAACTGCCAAGAGAGTAAATGCTAATAGGACAAGCTTTGCTACTTCAGTGCCTGCACCCACCTCAACTCGAACATACGCTCCGCCGTATTCCGTCGCTGTGAAGCATCTCACCACGAAACCAGCCACTACGACATGGGGTAACTGGCTGCCTGAGCAGACCGAGATCACTGCTAGCGACGGAGGCGATCCATATGGACAGGCAGCGTGGTCCTCGATGTGGCAACAGGTCCAGCTCGAGAACTACACCACCACTGGACTGTACTCCACGACGGTCAGTCCCACGCCAATTCCCACCAGCGAGCTAGTCCTACCACCCCGAGACTACTTCGGACCAAGCGACTGCTACAACTTCCCGGATGATTTTGTTTTTGGCGTTGCTGGAAGCGCAGCACAAGTCGAAGGCGCCGTGGCCCTCGAAGGACGCACTCCTACCATCCTGGAGAAGCTGGTCGGTTCTGATCAACCGAAAGACTACGTGACCAACGAGAACTACTACCTGTACAAACAGGACATCCAACGCCTGGCAGCAATGGGAGTCAAGTACTACAGCTTCTCGATTCCGTGGACGCGCATCCTGCCGTTCGTGTTGCCCGGGTCTCCCGTGAACGAACAGGGCATCAAGCACTACGACGACCTCATCAACACAGTCCTCGACGCTGGCATGCAGCCCGTCGTGACGCTCATCCACTTCGACACTCCATGGATGTTTGTATCCGGGGACGACACCACCCTGCGCCCGGACATCGGCTACAACAACGGAGGCTACCAGAACGAGACCTTCGTCGACGCCTTTGTGAACTACGCAAAGATTGTTCTCTCGCACTACGCAGACCGCGTCCCAATCTGGGTGACATTCAACGAGCCTCTGCTCTACTCGTTCAACTTCACCGGCGCGCAGAACGTCATCAACGCTCACGCCCAAGTCTACCACTTCTACCACGATGAGCTGAAAGCCACCGGCAAGATGGGCATCAAGTTCAACGATAACTTCGGCGTGCCCCGGGACCCCCGAAACGCCAGCGACGTCGCTGCAGCGAACCGATTCAACGAGATGCAGCTGGGCCTGTTCGCCAACCCCATCTTCCTCGGAAAACAGTACCCCGACTCCATCCTGAGCACCCTCCCCGGCGCCAAACCCCTCAGCCACCACGACCTATCGTACATCGCCAACACATCCGACTTCTTCGGCATCGACCCCTACACCGCGACGGTGGTCTCGCCGGCCCCCGAGGGCATCGAGGACTGCGCCGCCAATCACACCGCAGCTAACACACTTTGGCCCTACTGCGTCGTGCAGGAGACCCAGAACGTCTACGGCTGGGACATCGGGTACCGCTCGGACAGCTACGTGTACATCACCCCGACGTATCTGCGCGAGTACCTCGGCTACCTCTGGAATACGTTCCGGTATCCCGTGCTCGTGAGCGAGTTCGGGTTCCCTGTGTTCGCGGAGGCGGACAAGGAGCTCCCAGACCAGCGGTTTGACACGCCGCGCAGTATTTACTATCTGTCGTATATGTCAGAGATCCTCAAGGCGATATATGAGGACGGTGTGCATGTTATGGGGGCGTTGGCCTGGTCGTGGGCCGATAATTGGGAGTTTGGGGACTACGCGCAGCAGTTCGGGCTGCAGGTGGTGAATCGGACGACACAGGAGCGGTTTTACAAGAAGAGCTTTTTTGATCTGGTGGATTTTGTGAATTCGAGGATGTCGTCGAAGTAATACGTTGCGGCCGAGGGAGTGGATGCTCAAGGTAGAGTAGTATAACAGAAATATACTGATCAATTGAACACTAAAAAACATACTCATAATCAAAGCGAACAGGTGAACGATCCCTACATATAATACGCCAAATCACCCGCTCCATGCTTGTCATGAACGCTCTCCCCGTTGCCCAAACAGTAAAACCGGTTCTTCGACCGGTACTCGATGTTGAAGTGCTCTCCGCCGATATTTTCCAGACAGTCCTTAAAGTGCAAGATAGAGCCTGGATAAACACCCGTGACTTGGCCGGATCTCTTCCCATTCTTGTACCAGCTGCGGCAGCCGTCCGACCAGACCGTGCGCTTCAGGAACTCCTGCGCGTAGACGTTGTAGTCGTCCATGGCCTCGCGCTTGACGTCGATGGACCTGTCCTATGTCAGTAGAGCCCGGGAAAGCAAACGAATGCACAGGGAGGTACGTACTTGATGTCCTCGGTGGCAATCTTCTTCGCCCAGCGCAGGATGTAATCGCACGTCCACGACACCTGCGTCAACACCGACCCGTGGGAGATCGGGCAGTTGGGCCCGTTGAAGATGAAGTAGTTCGGCATGGTATCGACCTGCACCGCGAAGAACGCCTCCGGGTCAGTCTTCCAGCGCTCGTCGAGGACGGCGCCGTTGCGGCCGACGAGCTTCCACGACGGAATGAAGCTGGTGTCGAAGCCAGTCGCGCAGACGATCATGTCAAACTCCTGCTCGTCCCCGCCGACCGTCTTCACGCCGCGCTCGGTGATTCGCTCGATCGGGTCGAATGTCATGGTCGCGTTGGGGTTAGCAAAGGCCTCTAGGTACCCGTCGCCAGGGGTGAGACGCCGGCATCCAGGGCGGAACTCCAGCTCGGACATCTTGGCCACGACGGTGGGATCTTGGATGCCTTTCATGCGGTCGGCCATCTGCTGTTTGCAGACTGCGGTCAGGCCGAGCTGGATAGGATGGTCTTTGTACATTCCGTAGAAGAATGCGTTGACGCTAGAACAGGTTGTTAGTGCGTGGTGTATGGGGTGAGGAAGGGGACGTGCCTGGCCTCCAGCTCACGTCGGTACTTCAAGTGCACCTCGGGGTCTTCTGCGAACTGTCGCTTTTGCTCCTCGGTGTAGGCGAAATTGCGGCCGTCGATGGTCTTCTCCGCGCAGAAGTTGACCGACACCCAGGTGGGATTACGGACAAAGTTGACCAGCTTGGCGACCTTGGGCTGCATGGCTGCGACGCATTGGATGCCGGACGAGCCATTTCCGATCACAGCGACGCGCTTGTCGGTCCAGTCGTAGGAGTTATCCCTGAGCTAGTTCAGAAAGAGATGTAGCGATAGAGTGTGGAGGAGCTTACCATCGCGAGGTGTGGACTAGCTTGCCCTTAAAGTCGGACAAGCCCTCGATCTGGGGCCAGTTGGTTTTGCTAGACACATATGAGCATCAATGTCGAACACCGACGGCATGGTAATGGAAGAACACACTTGAGGAACCCAGAAGCATTGACGAGGATATCGGCCTCGTCATCCTTGATGGTGCCAGCCTGATCAACCCGTACCAGCCACTTACCCGCATTGTCGTCCCAGATAGTCTCCTTGACGCGGGAGTTGAACTGGACATCCTTGTCCAGATTGTACTTCTTCACCGTGCGCTGAATATACTCCTCGATCTCGGCGCCAGGGGGGTAGAAGTGCGACCAGTTCGGATTGGGCTCGAACAGGAACGTATAGGCATCTAGCAGGTCAGAACCATATGCGGCAACCGATGGGAGGTCATACGGGCAGGGATATCACTAGGCAATTGATGAATCGATTAGATCGGGATGCAATTGAAATCATCGGCGCACGACAAGCCACTTACCAGGCCACTCCTGGATAGGTGTTCTCGAACCAGGTGCCACCGACCTGGGGGTTCTTCTCATAGATGACGAGTTCGATCACATCGCTCAGCTTCAGCTCATGCTCGATCTTATGGGCCAGGGTCAGCCCCGAATAGCCGGCCCCGATGCAAATAATCTTCAGCTTTCTGCGAGCAAACGCCGGCTGGTCGCTGCACGGCATCCAGTTCTTGGGCTGGTTGCCAGCAGCCACTCCATTGGCTGGGGTGTGGCCGTTCGCGATATCCGAGACAGTCATTGCGGCAGATGAAGGGACAATGGGGTTGTAGGCAACAAGGTATCTTTGTCTGAGACAGGCATTCACGAACAGTGATTCCTTTATAAACCAGCGTAGACTGCACACTCCCCCGCTCCTATCTGGTGCTTCCCACACACTCCACCCCCTGTTCGCTCTACGTATCTAACCCAAGTCCGCCTAGTGGGTGCCTTTACGAACGAGAGGAGGGATCAGAAGCCACCGGCATCCGACCCCTGGTCAGCTGGGTCTGCACCCATGTTCCCAAGCGAGGCAACGAGACGAACTGTGCAAAAGTACAGGCTGCCCCATGGGCGTGTCCAGACCGGTGCGGCACAGCGGGTCACATCCCGCTGGCGAAATTAGTTGCGGACATGTCAGAAGCATGGGCCACCCGCCGTCGTGTCAGGATGCCACGCTGGGAAACTCTGCACGGTTCTATCCGGCTGTAAGCCGTGTGAGTGGTCCGTAGGAAAAAGAAAGAGGAGGTCTACGTCCTAGCGTGGGTTCGCCCATGGAATTTGTCCGACCAGCAGCAGCAGCAGGCGGCTCCAGACGGACGTCCCGCGGCGGGCTAGTGCTTAGGCCCCGGCCTAGCTGCAGCTCTTGGTGTCGTTAGTGGGACACTCCGTACACTCCGTACACTCGGCCTTGTCGCTTCAGTGACAGCCTGTGGGCCTCTAGGATGGGGGGAAGGTCTTCCCCGAGAGTTGCGGCCGAAATTGCACATCACTTGCTACTCTAATGCAGGCTGTATCCCGTGCCGGTCTTGGTTGTTTCCGTTCAAGACATCTCGGGCATCAGCCGAGTATATGCAGTGTCTACCTGTATTGTGTGAACTCATGCTGTACATTGTGCAAATGCAATTGCCTTGCCTTTGTAGACCCTGCATACGAACAACAAGTCACATTTTACAGATCTCCGTGGCTTGCGACAGATATAAATGCTATTTCACTGCGCCATGTGAAGACACCATGAGAAGAAGCTCGGACTGCACCAGGGGCAGAACCAGTCCAACGGTGATACACGCCGGTTATGATGATCCGAATCCCCCGGGCTCTTGACGTCCATGTCACTGCATCCTGATTTACCTGTCATACTCGCTAGCTCCCGCCATCGTCCCGAGAGACGTTGTCTTTGCGTCTGCTCTCCAGCATCGCGTGTATCGGGACCTATCATCGAACTCTTTGACAGGGGATAGGTCTATTGTCCGGTCAGGGATCGAATCCTACGCGCGGATCCTACTCACATAGGACAAGTCGATATCAAACACTGTTAAGGCAAAAGTACAACCTTCTCCGCGGTACAGTTTCCACAACAAGAGGGTCGAGTATATATACGTAAGATGAGCAGACGGTAACTAGTTGGGGAGACAGTCGTTCGTTGAGTTCTTGAGTCAGCTTCATGTCCTTGCCATCTAGTTGAGCCTTTGCTGCTGCCGTTCCTACCTGTGCTTCCTGGATCTGTTCCTCTCCTTTTCCCATACATCATGCCGAGTGCTGTCGCAACGGGCGATTTCGGCCCAGCGCCCCCAGGGGTGGACTTGACCAAGAACCAGACGGGTAACCTGCTGGGCGCAGTGATTCCTGTCGCGGTGCTTGGAACGATTGCTGTTGGATTGCGCATTGTGGCTCGTCTGAGAACGAAGGATGTGACGCTGGCGACAGACGACTACCTCATTATCCCAGCTCTGGTAACCCCCCTGCCATCTTGCATCTGGGGCCTTACTGATATTTGCTGGTATTATAGATCTTTTCCTGGGGTACCGCCATATCATGCTTTCTCAGTAAGTGCCTCCAATTCAATCGGTGAGCTTTGCTAACGACCCCAGGCATCCCATATGGCAACGGGTACCACTTGCAATCTCTGACGATCGCGGAATTCACCGTGGTGTGGAAGGTAGAACGTCCGTCCATGATTCGCACACCCCAAATATACTAACAAACAGCCTCCCCAGATCCTCTTCGCCTATGTCATGATCTACGCCACCGCCGTCACCTGTACCAAAGCCTCGATCGTCATGTTCTACGGCCGCATCTTCGGTTTCCGCTGGACCCTCGGCATCGGCCTGTTCTTGGTCATTGGATACTGGATCACGATCATCGTCACCATCAACGTGGCGTGCCGGCCGCTCCCATACTTCTGGCTCCTGTATACCGACCCCACGGCTAAGGGGGTGTGCATTGACGTGCCCAAGTTCTTCTTTGGCAACGGCATCGCCGCCATGCTGATCGACGTGATTATCCTCTGCATGCCGATGCCCATCATCTCGAAGTTGCAGATGCCGCTGTCGCAAAAGGTGGCCGTGGTGGGTATTCTGCTCCTGGGAAGTTTGTAAGTCACTTCACCCTTCACCCTTCGCCCCCATATCCATGAAACGGCTGCTGATGTTTATGATACAGCGTGTGTGTCGCCAGTATCTGCCGCATCCTTGCTCTCAAACGCAACACCGAGAGCAACGACGCCACCTGGACCATGGCCCCGGTGTTCATCTGGTCCTGCGTCGAGCCCTTTGTAGGCATTATCTGCGCGTGCCTCCCGAATTTTGGACACTTTTTCCGTCGCTGGTGGGCCGTCGTGCGGACGCGCTCTGGCGGCAGCAGCAACAACAAGACGGAGGAAAGTGCTGCGTCGAAGACGGCCACTTGGATCAAACGGGCACGCAACAAGCCTCCCAAGGATTCGCTGTTTAGCACTGTGAATGACTTTGGGTGTGTGGATGAGGTCCATCTGATGAATGACATTAATGGGTCGCGCTCGATGAAGGAGGGTGCGGGTGATAGCACGGATGTCGAGCACCAGGGGGCTATCACGATCAAGCAGGATGTGGATGTTTCGTGGGCACAGAAGAAGGGGCAGTATTCGCGGTTTTCTTGATTCGGCGTGTTGGTGTTGGTGTCTGGTTCGGTGTGTGGAAGGCGAGGGTCTATTTGGTGTACTTCTGGCTGGCTGGCTGTCATAAAAATTATTTCCTATGTTTTTCCTATGTCTGCATTCCAATTAACAAGATATCAAAAGACGGTTGCTACAGACAAATAAGAGAATTAAACAACCGACCCATTATCACCAACATGATCTACTGAGACACTCCCTGTCCTGAAGACGACCGCACAACCCAGCTCAGCTCCTTCTTACCCCCAGAGACAACCTCCTCCCAATCCCTCTTCCTCAACCAGTCCTCAAAGGAGTCCGTCTGCGGCGGGTTGCGCAGTTGCCGCGGATGGATGACATTCTCAATGCCCGCCGTGTACCCGTACTCCTGGATGAACGCCGGACCGTCCAGCACTTCCCACGGGATCTTGAACGACGCATGCATCTCCGCAGGTGTCAAGGAGACAAGATCAGCCTCGACCCCAGTCACCTTCTTCCAGAGATCCACAACCTCCCTCATGTCAAGACAGCTATCGTACGCGAGCAGATTGGTCCTCGGCGCCTCCTCAATCAACGCCCTGACAAACGGCCCCGTCGACTCCGTCGTCGCGACGATGGGCATCTTGCAGTCCTCCTTCAGGGGAACGACAAATCGATACTTGCTGACCGACTCATCCCACCGCGGAATAAATAGCGGGTTCGTCGTATACGCCCCGAGAATGATATAGCTCGTCTTCGCTGCGAGCCCCGGCAGCGCCGTGTCAATGTACTCCTTGATCTCGGCCTTGGCGTCCCAGTGGTACGAGTTGGAGTACTTTCCCTGGGAGTGTTTCTTCATCGGGCCGAGGAGGGAGTACACGAATCGCTCCAGCGTGGGGATTTCGGCTGCTGCGAGGGCAGCATTCTTGCCGTGTTGCACTTCGGTGTTGTACGCTTGGAGGCTGTCGCCACAGGCTGCGTAGGGGCCCCAGAAGTCTGTGTTGGAGAAGACGACGTGCGCGCCGTCGAAGGCTGAGCGGAGAGATGAGATGTCCGCCAGATCTGCTTGGACTATAATGGCTCCTTTGGAGGCGAGATCCTGCGCGGCGGGCGAGGATGGGTTGCGGGTGAGGCAGCGGACGGTCCAGTCGCCCAGACTGAGGAAGGTCTTGGCGACGGACAGGCCCTGGTTGCCGGTGGCGCCGATGATTGCGATGGTTTTCATGGTTGGTGGTTGTTGTGTTGGGATTGGCTGCTAGGAGACTGAGAATTGTGATGCTGTGAGCTGTTGATGAGCTGGTATTGAGGGTAGAAAGGAGCCATTTTATATCTCTGGCCTGGAGGAATGGCTTACTTGAATCGGAGAAATTGAAGCTATCGCGAAGTAAGCCAGATGTGGCTCACGGTGGCTTCTCGCGCTCCGATTGGTGCAGAGGCCGTAAGCCAGTCCGCGATAACAACTTTCCTCCGACTTCCATCATCGTCATTCTGTTTCACCGGGCCCGATCACACCATGTCTGAGAATTGTGGTAATGACCGTGCGCGAAGCCGTCCGAAGCGCGTCATCACGCCTGCGCGCAAGGAGCAGAACCGCATCGCGCAACGTCTTTATCGTAAGTAGCCGGAGATAAGTCGGACAAGTGGCGATGCTAATCAGAGCAGGTCAGAGACAGAAAGAACGGTTACAGCGAGAAAGACAATGTACGGGAAAATTGAATACCGCGAAAGACATCCGGCCATCTATCCCCGATCACTCGGATAGTCAACCGGAGCTTGTTGAAGATGTGCAACGGGGCGACTGGCCCGCTGTGGATCTACCAGGCGTGGATCAGGATGCAACACCGTCACATCAACCACCGCCACTGGTGATGTTGACACTCGACCATCTGTTTCCTTCTGACAGTGCGAGTGACAAGAGCACTGGTTTTGCTGCAACAGACATACAAGAATACACAGACACCCCGATCACACCAGAGTCGAGTTCAACGGATGAACCCGATATCTTCTTACCAGACCCGTACGGAAGCTCACTCGAGCTCACCCATACAACGCTCCTCCGCGCATGCGTTGTCAACGCCAGTAGCCTTGGCATCAGCGTGGAAGAGTTCTTCAGCTACAAGTGCATGTCTCTATGCTCGCCCTTCTACCGCCCAAACACCACCATGTCGGAGGATCCTCGCTCTTTAATTCTTTCCATCTCTCATCCTGGCATACCCGCACATCTCCAGCCAACCTTGACCCAGATCCTCTTCCCACACCATCCACTCCTGGATCTGATTCCATTTCCGGCCATGAGAACACGGGCCATCATGTTGGCGGCCACTGCGCCGAATTTGTTGGATTCGGTGGACCTCAAGACGGATATTGTGGTCAGAGGGGGGATCACTTGCCATGGTGGGCAGCCGTGGGATAGGCGAAGTTGGAGGGTTGCGCCATGGTTCTGGAAGAAATGGCGGTTGTTGTTGGGAGATCAATAAGCTATCGGATTCTACGAGGAATAGTTATGAGGGAAGCGACACGATCATATATAGAAACCATACAATGTTTAGTTGGCATCAGGAGAAAGATAAATTTGACCGATAGATGGTCTGTTTGAATCCAGATCATCGTGAAGAGTTTACAGTGTGTTTTCCTCCATGACAAGGAGTCAGGCTAGCTGTAACCCAGTAGCTGCCATCCGCGGTGATACTCGAGCATACACGCGTTCTGCCTATACATGTTGGTATGACGACCTCCGGACCAACACGTATGGCGTGCATCCTCTGCAATAATGACCCAACGTGGATGCCATGAGATATCTGCCGTCAGTTGTCGTCGGCGTGAAACAGGGACGATCGTTGGGTTGCAATATAATAAGGGCACTGTGGTAACATGATCTGCGATATAACCAAGGTTGATGATTACTCGTATCTACGAACAACCGGAAGCCTACACCGTAGGATCCTGCGTTCGTGTTGGACCTCTCATTTGGCCTGTCCTCTCTGTCCGGAGTATATTGGAAGAGTGAAGAGTCCACAGCGCCAGATTACATTAGACACGCGTCCTAGCTGAGACTTCTATGATTGAGAGATAAACAATATGCCATCCCATTGCATCACTTCGCTAAGGCAGGGTTGTGGTGACGACAGTTGTGTTTGATATCTCGCCAATAGGGGCCCGAGGCCTTCAGGCCCTGAGATTTAAAGCCCTACCCTGCCCTCTTCTTCTTCTCTTCTTCTCTTCTTTCACACACACACACCCCTCTCTCATCATCTCATTATTCCCCTGCCGCCTCTTTTCTCCCACTCCCCGGCGACTTCCACTCTCATTCTCATTCTCTGTCTCCTTCTCACTCATTACATCTCAACATCCTTGATATCTGGATTGTCATCCTCTGAATGTGCTAACAGTGTGCAGATCCTCATCGACAGGGTCTCCCCTTGGTGAACAGCAGTCGCTGGCGCCACTTTTTTCCTTCGAGCGCCGTTTCCAAGATGGAACGGTCAGATCACCTTCGCCGTCCTCCTCCCCTTTTTGGCAAACAGCTGTCGCTGACGCCACTTTCTCCGAAGGTATGTCTTGAAACCGTCCGTGGATTATCAATCTGGATGCTTAAAGTACACTCTAGACAACTCGACCGTCCCCCCCGCACTGGGAGAACAGCAGAAGCTGGCTCCACTACAGTACGGCGGGGGTGTGGTTGTGCTTCGTGGCACACAGCAGATGCTGGTGCCAATTGTTTTGTTAAGGTATGTCCTGAATCCATCTACGATGAATTATCCTAAGTGCTCAAAGTACCGTCCAGCAGACTCCTCGTCCCGTCTCCTCCTCTCCTCCTTTCTCTCTTTGGCAAACAGCGGATGCTGATGCCACTATCCTCCTCTGAACCCCCCTCCCTACTGGGCACACAGCAGCTGCTGATGCCATCACAATAGGGCTGGGGAGGCTCTATCGATTACGTCTTCCTTGGCAAACAGCTGCAGCTGATGCCACTTTTATCGGTAGGTATGCCTTATAGACGTCTATGGATAACCCAGCGGAAGCTAAAAGTACGATACAGACATCTTCGTCTCGCCTTCCGCTTACTGGGTAAACAGCAGATGCTGGTGCCACTACAGTGCGGTAGACGAGTTTATATCGTTCTTATGTTGGCAGACAGCAGAAGCCGATTCCACTTTCTCCTGGTAAACAGCAGTAGCTGTCACCAATTTCTGTATGTCTCCAGAGCATCTATGGATCAACAGCAATGCTGACGGAAATCTCATATTTCCCAGCCTTTATCGGGCACACAGCAGAAGCTGGTGCCATTATTGATCGTAGAAGAAGTATGTCACTTCCATTCCGCGGAGTAAACTGTACTAACAGCAACAAGACAGACCCTTCCCCGCCTCGTGCCCGGGAAGTTCCTCCATCCTCTCGTCCACTAGGAAGAGGGTCCACCAACTGGTGGCCCTCGTGGCCTGGTTGAGACTTACAAGGTACGTTCTTGTTTTCGTGACTTCTGCAGGTGTGATGAGTGAGAATGAGAATGAGACTGCGACCTTTTCACTTCGGACCGAATGTCTTTTAAAACCTTTGACATTTGTCATGTGCCGATATCATACGGCCAAGGCTGGGTGTGATGAAGAGCTAGGTAAGCCCCCCGAGTTGTTACCAAGCTGACCAGAACTGCAAAAGACGACGGCATTGTTGGCGTTGAGGGATATGTTAGGTGATGGTTGGCCATGTGGTATATGACTCCATGTTGTTGCTTTACTCTGGACACGGTTGCATTGGGGAATCTTAGCTCATGTTATGAATAACAGCACTTCGGTCCAGCTTCCATACATTTGCAATATCATGAACCGACCATCGATCCAAAACAAATCCAATAGAACAGATATTATCATTCCGCACGTCTCCTGGATCTCTGCTATCCGATCTCCCGATGCAGAAATATTTTCCCAGATTATTCAGATTGCGCACACACCAACCCATGACCAGGCACAGACACTGACCACCTTCTCAACCACACCGAGTTCTACAACACGCCCAAAACCAGCCAGGATACAGTCGAGGGAGAGACAAGAGCAGCCTCTCATGATGCGCGAGTCCCAGTGCACGTACTGATTATGCTGGATCGCGTCGTGCCATCGAAGGCGAAGTGCGGCACAGCGACACTACCGATCTCTCCTATCTCAGTTCCAGGGGCGCCATATAATCTTGAATTCCTCCACCGGGACATGTATTTAGCCGAATACCATCTCAAGGCCGCCGATCGGGAGTGGGAGCCCATATAATGAAACCACCCGACGCGTTTCAAGCATATCAACATGAAACAGCCCCCCTTCATATCTCCATTTAATTTACCCGATTGGGGGATATTCTCGCCCCAACAGCTAAGCATTATCAAGCTTTTGGGCCCACGCCGATATTGTTGCAGAATGAGACATGGCGTTCGGAATAATGTTCCCAGACCTACGGAAGAAGCTCCGTGCCGGTTTATCCTGCAGATAAACGGCTGGTATCGGGGTATATATAGGAGCAGCAACTCCTGGCTCCCTGAAGAAACAACCCGAATATCAACAGCACATTCCAAACATGTATTCACTCTATCTCTCCACCCTCATGGGTGTGTCGGCTCTGGCAGCTCATCACCACCACCTCCTCCCTCGATCGACAATAGCCACCGTCAATGTCAACAAGACCTACCAGACCATGGACGGGTTCGGCTTTTCCCAAGCCTTTGGCCGTGCAAGCGATCTGTACAATCTCCCGTCCACCCAGAGGAAGTATGCTCTCGATCTCCTTTTCAACACCACGTCGGGGGCTGGCATGACCATCCTGCGTAACCGCATCGGCTCGGGCGGCGAAGGCGACAGCATCGAACCCAACAGCCCCGGATCACCCGATGCCACGCCGCAGTATGTCAGTCTCGGCTCAGACTCCAACCAAGTCTGGGTGACGCAGCAGGCGGTACAGTACGGCGTGGACACCATCTACGCCGATGCGTGGAGCGCCCCGGGATTCATGAAGACGAACAACGACCAGTCGAATGGAGGATATCTGTGTGGAGTCACGGGCGAGACGTGCGACAGCGGAAACTGGATCCAGGCGTATGTCAACTTCCTGGTGCAGTATGTCAAGGATTATAGGGACCTAGGGTTGAACGTCACTCATCTTGGGTTCTTGAATGAGCCGGACTACGTGTAAGTGTCCTATCCCACGACACTGGAAGTATTCCTTCTGACGACACTCCAGAACCTCTTACTCCTCGATGCAATCCGACGGATACCAAGCAGCGGACGTGATCAAAGTGCTCCACCCCGCCCTGCAAAGCGCCGGCCTCGAAGACGTAGGCATCACCTGCTGCGACTCCATGGGCTGGGACGACCAGAAAACACGCACCCAGCAGCTCATCTCGGCCGGCGTGGAAGACATGCTCTCAAGAATCACCTCGCACTCGTACTCGTCTGATCCCACTAGCCCCATGGGTGCCTCCATCCCCGTGTGGGAGACGGAGAATGCGGACCTGTCCGGCGCGTGGGACACGAACTGGTACTACAATGGAAGCACCGGGGAGGGCCTGACGTGGGCGAACAAAATCTACTCGGCCATCGAGGAGGGCGGCGTCAGCGCGTACCTATACTGGGAGGGGATCGAAGTGGGAACTACGAACTCGTGTCTGATCACGATCCAGGGGACGACGGTCGTGCCGTCTGGGAGACTGTGGGCTTTTGGCTTGTGGAGCCGGTTTGTGCGTCCTGGAGCGGTCAAGATTGACATTTTGGGAAGTACGTCGACGGTGAAGTTGATGGCTTTTAAGAATACGGATGGAAGTGTGACGGTGCAGATTTTGAACATGGGATCGTCTGAACAGCCGGTGAGTGTGGGTGGGTTTAGGGCTGCGTCTGCCAAGGGGTATGTTATGGACAGCGATCATCAGGAGATTGGAGACATTGCTGCGTCTATCAGTGGTGGTGTTGCCCGTGTCAGCGCCCCGGCGTACTCCATGGTGAGTCTTGTCCTGAGAGGCAGCGCCTGATGCGGCTTGATGCATAGTGGTGAGGGAGCTTTATAGCAGTGTTGCTGTTTGTGTATTGTTGTGGAATAAAATCGATGTTTGATATATAATCCACGGCCATGTTTATGTTATCTTGTGATGGAGGACTAGTGGAAGCATGTCCACAATGGATCAGGCATCCCCCTTCAAGGCCTTTCTAACAACATCCTCTGGACTCTCCTCAATCATCCCCAGCAAACCCGCATCCGATTCTTCTCGTGAAGCCGCAACAACACATCTCGCCTTGCCCGGTTCAAACAACTGAGCAACAACCAAATCCAGAACCCAACCGCCAGCGCCCTCCTGATGCTTCCGTCGCCCACTTTCAATCAGTCCTTGGGTAGTGGCCCTGCGAACATCCCATTCCTTCCCAGTCACAGACTGAAAAGCATCCAACAACGCCTGCTGACAGGTCTTGATACTCCGTACTTTAACAAAGCGGTTGGCCGTTTCTTCCGGATGCTGCAGGACACCCACAACAGCCTGGCCGATGCCTTCCAGGGTTGTCCCGGTGAACTCCTCAGTGCCGTCGTCGTAGATAACAGCCGAGCACGTCGATATGTCGAACCCCATCAGGGGAAATTTTCTCATTGCCTTTCATCATTAGATCTCCAACACAAGCCAATCCACTACAAGAAACACTCGGATGGATTCATACCCAATCAATCGGATTCCCAGACGAAATACCCGTCCAAGTGAAGCCCGTATTCTGCTTTGCCGTGGCCGCAGCATGGTCCCATCCCGCCCTCCGATGGGCATGGATCTCGTTAAATTCAGGCATGCTCTTAAAATCCGGGCCCCAGCCAAAATCGTTGATGATGAATCGTTTCACGCCTGCTGCTTCGGCGGCATCCACCATCGTAGCTTGGGCGCCTATCCCGCGCGGCCCCACGACGCAGACGACTGCATCGTGGCCTTGGAGGGCGGGAGTCAGATCGTCGAGGGTGTATGATATTCTGATCACGGGGATTTCTGGGGGAAATGTCGAGGTCGACTCGAGGCGGGTGATGATTGTTATTTTGAACCCGGCTTGGTGGAGGGCTGCAGTGATGGGGGCGCCGAAGTTGCCCGAGGCCTGTGAGGTTAGGGTGGTGTCGAGGGTAGATGGTGAGGACTTACGCCGAAGATGGCGACTGTTTTGATTTTCATTTTGTTTTCAGGTTATTGTATGTTCAGGATGATATTGAGATGGGCAGCTAGAGCGTGAAGTAATATGTTCCTACGCGCTGCGCTAAAATCTGACTCGGGAGTACACTGACTCAGAGAAACGATTGAGAACCACAGCAACATCCAATGCGTGCTTGTTGGAGACGCCACTCATCTATGCACTGACTCATCTCTACACTGGCCTGGGCTTCAACCTAATGCAGCTTACATCTAGCTTGCGAATTGCCTTTACCACGACAGGCATAGTGTTTCATTGCAATGGTCTAGATATAATCACTAGCCTATGCTATGAATCATTCTGAATCATAAACATATTATAGACGTTCAACATGTCAATGTCTAGGCACAGTAGAAGTTGACGTAGCAGTCTGGTTCTCCCGAGTCCCCGATATCGCACTGGTCGATCAAGGGAAAGAAGTCGGCATTGGGACAGGTCTCCAGGCACGACTTGTAGCTACCACAAGGGGCGTCGTCTGTCATATGTTAGTACTGCAACTTGACTGTGACTATAGTTGGAACTTACAAGGTCCCTGGGCCTGGACCAGACCGATGGCTGTAAAGCCAAAAAGGGTGAGAACAGTGCTGAATTGCATTGTGATGGTCTACTCGTTGTTAAACCAGGGGATAGTAATGGATCAGACTCGGGACTTACATCGTAAGATATGTAGTGTTAAGTTGATGAGAAAGTATAGATGGTTGTGTCCGCTTGCTGTCTGCTTTGAGGCTTCGCCCTTTATACTTCTGGTTTGTGATGCCGTAGATGAACGCAGCCTGAACATCGTTACACAAGATACTCCAGACACATTCCAGTGACCAAAAGCATTGAGCTTGTCTATGAAAAAGATGGAGCACCATCCCTTGCCGCCGGTCTCAGCCCGGCCATCTGGTCTGCATTCCTTAATACATTCCAGAGACAGCCGCTGAAGACCATTCTTCCACTGTCGCCTTTGAGGATGTATTAAATGCGGCCGGGTCTATCAGAATCACGACGCATGATGTAGTTGGAATGATCCTTCCGGTTTTGATCTCTGTACGACGTACTCGGACGATATTTGCATGGTTGGAATTCCCATGTTTGCGACAGATGTTCCGTACCATTGGTGATACTACTGCCAGACCGTGCGTTACCTCAATATCTGAGGGACGGATTCTTTCTATCTATTGGCTGTATTTATTTCTCTTGTCTGCGTGCAGCCAATCCGGATTGACCTGGTCTTCGCTCTATCACGCTACGCCGTAGATGTATATTTGCATATTGGTTGGCTGGAGATACTAGACGCATGTATTCTCGCAGTCATCTAACTCCTATAGACAACAGAGGATACACACCAGCCTGATACTAATTCGGGAATAACTTCCCTAGATCTCGCAGTCTCTCTCAGATAACCCCGCATGCATGTTCAAAAGTACGCCGATGCAGCTCGGAGCCTCGGCGAGACACCAGCGCCCAGCGCGATTAGCACGCTGCCAGCATGACAGCCCTGCCAAATCAACCATGTCCACGCGGTGGATAGTTGCTTCTTTGGACAAGGCGCGCATGGCCTGCGACTCAAACTCCTCCAACTAGCCAGATGGGGAAAGCAAACAGCCCAGTGTTGCATTAGACACTGGACTACCGCCTGGATAACCGGGGCGCTACACAGTGGGGCAGTTGTTCGACAACGCCGCAGGGCCTGACGAGCCCGTAGTGGCTCTTATGTGGCAGTAGCCCACGCGGTGGCCCCGTATCAAGCCCTCTTTTATAACGGTGCCATGTCTGCAGCATCCGGGAGGAAAAGGATACGCAGCTCTGGTAGCTGTCGCCGTCAGCACCATTCGCCCTCACCATGTCCCCCATCTCTGCCCTCATCGTCCGACTGGCGGCCCTGGCTGGTACCAGGTTCGTCTCCGCCGTCTCGCCCCTCCGCGCCTGCCTGACCCCCGCCGTCGGCAAGGTCGCCTTCGAAGGCGACCCCTTCTACCACCTGACGCACATCAAGCGCTACAACCTCGACATCGACGTGACCCCCGCCGCGGTAACATACCCGCAGACCGCGGAGGAAGTCTCGGCCGTCGTGCGCTGCGCCGCCCAAACCGGCCACCACGTCCAGGCCGTCAGCGGCGGCCACAGCTACGCCAACCACGGCTACGGCGGCGTCAGCGGCGCCGTCGTCGTCCGACTCGACAACCTGCAGCACTTCTCCATGAACACCACCACCTGGGATGCCACCATCGGCGCCGGCACGCTCCTCGGCGACGTGACGCAGCGCCTCGCGGACGCCGGCAACCGCGCCGTCGCGCACGGCACCTGTCCGCAGGTCGGCAGCGGCGGGCACTTCACGATCGGCGGGTTGGGCCCGACGTCGCGGCTGTTCGGGACCGCGCTGGACCACGTCGTCGCTGTGGAGGCGGTGCTGGCGGACGGGCGGATCGTGCGGGCGTCGGAGGCTGAAAATGAAGATCTGTTCTTTGCAGTCAGGGGCGCCGCGGCCGGGTTTGCTATCGTGACGGAGTTTACGGTGCGCACGGAGCCCGCGCCGGGGAGCGCGGTCAAGTACTCGTACGCCTTTGAGTTTGCGGATACGGCGCAGCGCGCGGCGCTGTTCAGGAAGTGGCAGGCGTATGTGGCGCGGCCCGGGCTCACGCGCAAGCTGGCGTCGACGTTGGTGCTGCTGGAGCGGGGGATGCTGATTACGGGGACGTTCTTTGGTACGCAGGCGGAGTATGAGGAGCTGCGCATTGGGGAGGAGTTTCCCGGCGCGACGAGGCAGAGTGAGGTCGTGTTCACGGACTGGCTGGGGCTGGTTGCGAGCTGGGGCGAGGATGTCGCGCTGCAGCTGGGTGGTGAGATTCCGTCGCATTTCTATGCCAAGTCGCGGGCTTTTACGGCGGAGAGTTTACTGTCTGACGAGGAGGTCGAGGCTATGTTTGAGTATATCGATACCGCGAACAAGGGCACGCCGCTCTGGTTTGTGATCTTCGATTTGCAGGGTGGTGCGGTCAGCGATGTGCCCTCGGGCACGACGGCGTATGCGCATCGCGACGCCCTGGTCTGGCTGCAGTCGTATGCGGTCAATCTTTTCGGGGATGTCTCGACCACAACGGTGGAGTTTCTGGAGCGACTGAATCAGATCACGCTGGCGAAGAATGCCACGGCTGCTCCGTATGCGGCGTACCCTGGGTATGTTGATCCGCGGCTGAAGGACGGGCCTGCGGCGTACTGGGGGCCGAATCTGGCGCGGCTGCAGAGGATCAAGGCGGAGATTGATCCTCAGAATGTGTTTCATAATCCGCAGAGTGTGCGGGCGGCAGCATAGACGGTGTAGATATTGAAGACCAGTTTATATGGGTGCAGCATACAAGACGACCTGAGTACGAGATCACGATACAAATTACATGGCGGACGCAGCGAGACAGAAAATGTGTATCATTAGAATTAAATTCGTAAACAGCATTCACAGCATATCAAGCCATATGCGACGTAGATCCATCATTAGAGGCATACGTAACTGCTCAGCTGAAACTCCAACAAAAAAAACCGAAACCAACTCCTTCCTTACAGCGACTTCAGCAGCGCATCCAGGATGGGCAGCGCATCCGTCACATCGTCGATGAGAAGCGACGTCTCGTTGACGAACTTGGGCGTGAGGAGGTCGGCGGCGTTGGTCAGCAGACCGGAGACCTCGGAGATAGTCGAGGGCTTCAGCAGGGGCTTGAGCTCGGGCATGAGAGGGATGACGTCTCCCAGGATATCCTTCAAGTTCTTGACGAGATCCGGCGTGAGGAGCTCGCCGGCGGAGTTGACCAGCGACGAGGTCTCGTTGACGAAGCTGGGGGTGAGGAGCTTCTCGGCGTTGCTCAGCAGACCGGTGATGCCGTGGATGGAGTCGGTGGTGAGCAGGGGCTTCAGCTCGGGCAGGAGTGGCATAACGTCGCCGAGAAGGTCCTTGAGGTTCTTGGCGAGGTCTGGGGTGAGCAGTTCGCTGGCGGAGCCGACGAGGGACGAGGTCTCGTTGACGAAGTTGGCAGTCAGCAGGGCTTCGGCGTTGCCCAGCAGGCTGGTGATGCCGTGGATAGAGTCTGAGGTAAGCAGAGGCTTCAGCTCGGGCAGGAGTGGCATAACGTCGCCGAGGAGGTCCTTGAGGTTCTTGGCGAGGTCCGGAGTGAGCAGCTCGCTGGCGGAGCCGACGAGCGAGGTGGTCTCGTTGACGAAGTTGGCAGTCAGCAGGGCCTCGGCGTTGCTGAGGAGGCCGGTCAGGCCGTGGATAGTGTCCTCGGTCAGGAGAGGCTTGAGGGCGGGGAGCAGCGGGACGACGTCGCCGAGGATCTGCTTGAGGGCGCTGGCGACAGCGGGCGTGAGCAGGCCGTCGGCGTTGTTGATCAAGCTGTTGGTCTTCTTGACGAAGTCCGGCGTGAGCAGGGTGTTGGCGTTGGCGACGAGGCCCTCGATGGTCTTGACGTTGTCACCGCCAAGGAGCTCGCTGGCGTCGTTGACGAGCGGGCCGGCCTTGTTGAGCAGGACGCCGATGGACTTGACGGAATCCGGGGTGAGGAGCGAGTTGGCGTTCTTGACGAGCGGCTCGGCGTTGTTGATGAGCGGGCCAGCCTTGCCGAGGACGTTGTCGATGGTCTTGACGGAGTCCGGCGTGAGCAGCAGGTTGGCGTTGTTGATGAGATTGTTGGTCTTCTGGGCGAACTGGGCGGTCAGGAGGCCGGCGGCGTTGTCGATCAGCCCGTCGACCTTCTTGTTGAACTCGGCCGTCAGCAGTTCGTTAGCGTTGTCGATGAGCGTGTCGACCTTCTTGCTGAACTGCTCGGTGAGCAGGCCGGCGGCGCTGTCGATCAGGCCGTCGACCTTCTTGTTGAACTCGGCCGTCAGCAGGTTGTTGGCGTTGTCGATCAGCGTGTCGACCTTCTTGCCGAACTCGGGGGTCAAGAGGTTGGTGGCGGTGTCGATGAGACCCACCACCTTCTTGTTGAACTCGGGCGTCAGGAGGTCATTGGCGTTGCCAACGAGGACACGGATCTGGTTGTCAACGGGGGGCGCCAGACCGGTAGAGAGGTACTTGAAGGTGTTGGTCACTGTGGCAAGGAAGCCAGGGTCCAAAAGGCCCTCAAGACCCTCACCGAGCTCCTGGAAGGGCTTCGTGATGTCTCCGAGGATGCTGTCAGCGCTGCTGCTAGACGAGGAAGAGGAAGAGCCAGACGAGGATCCAGAAGAGGCAGAGGGGGTTGAGGACGGCGCGGCAGCAGTAGCCTGAGCACTCGTGGGAGCGGCGGCAGCGCTACCCTTGGAGCTATCAGCAGGGGAGAGCACCGACGAGATGGCACCAACCAAGCCGCCATTAGGGGCAGCAGCATCAGCCGTGGTAGCAGCCGGCTCTGGCGCCGCCGCAGCAGAAGTTTGCTCTGCCGAGGGCTTTGCTTCAGCAGGGGAAGTCTCCTCGGTCGAGGGCTTTGCTTCAGATTGGGCCGCCGGAGCCTGAGCTTGAGCAGCAGCAGTAGTATGAGCCGCCTCGACAGTCTGCTGCTTCACGGTGGGAGCCGGAGCGGTGGTCTCCTGCGTAGGGAGGATGTTGGCCAACGGGTCATTGTTGTTGTTGTTATTGTTGTTGTTGGCCGTGTTGCCTCCAACTTGGCTGGAAACAGCCTCTGACGAGGGAGCAGGAGAGGCTTCGGCCACGCGCGCCGCGACCAGAAGCGCGGTGGTAGCCACCGACAGGAAACGCATGATGTGAGGGCCCTAGGCGCTGGAGTGGATTTTCTTGCTTGTTTCAACAGCAGCAACAGCAACAGCAATCACAGCGGCTTTCGAACTTGATGCTGTCTTGGGACTGAGGGCTGGACGATCGAGAAAAACTCAACAGAGGGTCCAGCTAGAGCGGGACCGTCTTTATGTGAATGCAGCAGTAGAGATCGTCCTTTTAGTAACGAGACTAGGAGAAGCTCCCATTGCTCATCCCAATAACCCTCCCCGTGGGGGCTGTGCGCCATACCGAGGTGGAGGTATATAACAGCCATGTGATTAGACGGTTCCTGAATGGGACCCCCCGTCTAGAGGCTCTAGTTTCGCAGTCCTAGTAGAATTGGGTATGGTAGTGATGGGGTGAGTACGGACTATGGGGTATACCGACTCCATAGACCGCGTTCCATACAGCTCGAATTGGGATACGATGCAGTCACCAACACTGCCAACAGCTTCATGTCCATACCTGTGACTAGTGTAATGAGCATCACGATGAAAAATCCTTTCTGTACTGGTTGTCCCGGCTGTCCCAGCTGCCTACCATCGTAGGAGTGCTCGTGGACGGATGGCGGAAGCGGGGATACTCCACATCGGAGCGACAATCGCAATTCCACCAGCAGACCGGTTCCGAGCTTTCCACCTAGAGATCGGCAGACTATGGGGGCCACCGCGCACAAAGAACCCAGTCCGGGCAGCAATTCATCCCCGACGCCGAGATGCTGATGGGCGAGGGCCCAGCAACACCCACAAACCGAGCCCCGATCGTCGTGCGCCTAGCTCTGTTAGGGACTTTGTCCGAGTCGATCACTGGAACCCGACGAGTTAGTGGTAGCTTAGGGTGAGGAGGCCTGCGCTAGGCCGGGTTGGATCCATGGCATACCTCATCACCCGAAAATGGGCCTGGTTCAGGAGAAGTGGCAAACCCAGATAAGCAATGGGGTGGATGGGTGGAGGAGTGCGGAATACGACTCCGTCCGAGTGCCCCATGGGGAATGGCTCTTGGCCGGGGAAAACTGGGAAGGAAACGATGGAGCGAGATTCACAAGGGGAACTCGGCTGGACCTAGGTTGACGTGTCTGGGTCTGTTCCTGAGGCGATTCACGGTTGCATCGAGATGGACCATGACGTCGAACCAGGGGTTTCTCCCCGACGCACATGCACCGGGGTCCAGTTAACCGACCCTAAGCATTTGGCGGTGGGATCCTGCATTGGTGTGTCGGCTGTGGCTGCATGGGTAGAGTATGATAGAGTGTCTTGTCCTGGATGCTGTTGATGGAATTGATGGAAGAGGAAGTTGTGTGGCCTCTAGGGTTGATGAGTCACCTGATGCCTCCATACCCTTCTTCACCATCTTCTTCTCTATGATCATTTTTCTATCTCATCATGATTTCTTCCTTCCTCGGATCTTCAATGTCTCACTCACTTAGATCGTTGCTTGGAGATTTCCGGTGGGGATGTAACTACTCCATGATTCCTCTCGACACGTAACTATCCTGTTGGTCCCCGCAACCATGCACCTGATCTGGTCTGGGGGGTCATATCAACACGGGATGCGTTACCAGCTACATGCGAGTTAATTCGCGCCTATCTGGATAATCATCGGCGGTTTCCGGATTGGCGGTGGCGTCATCTAGCGAGGATTTTCCATCTCGTACCGGTGCCAGTCAATACGAGGACTGTGCATTGTATTGCTGTTGCAGCCCGATGGAGATCTGCGTCATGGGGGTACTATTTTGTGCGATTTAATCTCGCAGAAACGGCTACAGCGGTCTATGGCTAAAAATATGCGACTGCTGTTGCGCTACCAACGGCTGACACTGGCGTGTATGGTCTGGGTGAATGCTCCAAGGACGACTGACAGACTGGCTTGATGCTATGGATGCGGCATTATCAGCTACTGGTATAGATCGTATCAGGCACTATTTTTTGTTTGGATATGCGTCTGGGTATATTATGAAGAGCGAGTTTGCATCCTGTCGTAGGGTGACACATCAGCACTATGGGACAGCTGGAAATATATATCGTTGCCCTCTCCCCAAGAAGTTTGACACCATGAATTCTACTGTCAATATTTAAAATAAGCACACCAATTGTCATACAATAGTTGAGATTCAGCATGTCCTTTCTCCGGCTATCTGCAGACGGTTTTGTTCAATGCGATGAGGCAATAATCTGCAAAGGCCCCGTGAATGAAGCCCCAGATATGATCCACCATCGTATGATGAGTGTGCGGAGGATAAAAAGTGATCGACAATCCCCCGCCTGGATCAAAGTCAGCCAAGATGCTGGTGTACCGAGGTCGATCATCATGGGGAAGTCGTTCATGTGGTTGTCATCTCCGATCTCCCTTTCGTCCATGTCCCGTTGCTGGATATTGTTCTTTTATCACCTAAATCATTTCTCTACTAGCATTCAAAGACTATCGCTCAAAGATCACTCATTCTTTGAGCAAGCAGCAGCTCTGCATATCCGTTA
Source organism: Aspergillus hortae (assembly GCA_032158085.1). Lineage (NCBI taxonomy): Eukaryota > Fungi > Ascomycota > Eurotiomycetes > Eurotiales > Aspergillaceae > Aspergillus > Aspergillus hortae. Next base: position 2,038,172 of record JASVVY010000006.1, read on the forward strand.
CCTTTGTGATCTCTGTGGTGGTAATGCTAACACCGAGATGCCGTCCTCGGTCCGCACTGTAACCGCTCCAGATATCTCTATACCTATATCAGCCTGACCTTCTCGCTCTCAACATACTGTAGTAAAATGTAGAACTCCATCGGTCATAACTATATACAACAATGGCAACAGAAGTATTATCCTCCACCACCAGCCAAGTCCTAACGGCCCGGCAGCCCAGCCGCAGAGCCTTCGAAAACACCCACATCTTCAACACCATCGCCGAACCAAAGGAACTCAAGTCAATCGTGGAGAATGACATCTACCTCCTCGGAGGCCAGTACGCCATCCTCTGCCAATTCCTCCAGCCCGCCCTCGCCAAAGGCAGCTACAACCACTCCGACTTCGCCTCCCGCATCGCCCAGCGCCTCCGCAACACCTCGCGCTTCATCAACGCCGCCATCTTCGGCACCGAAGAAGAAAAGAAAGCCATCTTCTCCGTGATCCACAAATACCACGCCCGCGTCAAGGGCTCCGACTACGACGCCAACGACCCCGAGCTGCACCGCTGGACGGCCGCCACGCTCTTCGTGTCCGTGGTTGTCGTCCACGAGACCTTCTTCGGCAAGGTTCCGCCCGGCAAAATGGAAGCCCTGTATAAAGAGTCGGCGGTGTTTGGGACCTCGCTGCGCATGCCACCGGAGATGTGGCCCGCCACGTTGGACGAGTTCTGGGAGTACTGGAACCATAACCTCGCCACGCTGCCGGTGACGGATGAGGCCAGGAAACTGTGTCGGGACTTGCTGTATCCGAAGGGCTTGCCGCCGTGGATGGCGATGATTTCGCCGCTGGCCCGGCTGGTCACCGTCAACTGGTTGCCGGAGCGGCTGGCTCGGGAGTATGGGATGGCGCCGTCGGTTGTGAGTAAGGCGATGTATCACTATTTTGTGTTCAACACGCGCATTGTGTATCCTTTGCTACCGAAGAGTGTGCAACAGTACCAGCATCGGATATATCTGACGGACTTGAAGGTGGCGGTCGAACGGGTGAAGGAGACGGGGCATTGGGTGGGGATTTAATGGTATGCAGGAGGAATTACATATTTAATATATCGATCGTATTGTGCTACAGGGTTTTATTAATTGTATTTTATGGTGCTGGAGCAAGGGAAAGATGGAGTATGCTCGCAGCTTTATGTAGTACTGCTGGCCCCGTTGCTCTACTAGCAGCACCGGGCGTAATATCAACCAACTCCATCTAATATCGGGTTATTCTCTTGCGGGGAGCACTATCCTGGCCATTAATCAGGCTAAGATTGACACGGATGCACCTCCGATCCTGTCAAGCTTCTCTCAAACCCGGGGTAAAATAGGCGAGCTGCCGAAGGATTGCTATGCCAATTAGCCTATACTAACGGGGATAAATGGACGTCGCAGCCACTTTCGATTACTTCATGCTGCGACCCCTTACTCTCGAATGTCCCTAGCTCATGCTATGGCCTGATCCGATATGATCCAGAAGATTCGCTTGCTCGCATGCTTTCTGGCGATCGCCTCGGCCAGAGGCATCGTCAGTCCGGATAAACTGGGGTCGGACGTCTCGATAATCATCAACAATGACTTACTCGGTATGCTCACCCTCGGTTACTAGACTGGTCGCTGACTGTTCAGAGTCGGAGAGTCCGCACAGCGACTCAGGGGTTATACTCCTCGATCCGATGAGCTTCAATGATGCAGAGCGGAGCTGTGCAGCACTGGGCGAATCTCTCTGGGCAAGTAGTGGATCGATTGAGGATATCAAGACCAACCTGGACTACCTTGTATATGAGGGTCGGTATCCTCACAATCAGCGATACTGGATCTCCCCAGACAGTCATAAGACACTACGCGCGATCGACAGTCAGGGCTCCATCACTCGAGCAGCAGCGAAGAAGAAACTACCGGTGTTATGCACACAGACGGCACCGTACTCCAACGGAACCTATCAAGACAAAAGCCAGCAGCTTCAAATCACCGTGTCCTCCAACAAAGAACGCATTACAGGGTTGGTCACTTCCCCCGTTTCCTCCACTGCAGCTGATGTGTCCAGTTTCCGAGATCGCTTGAGTTTCCGGTTCCAAGGCGTTCGATATGCTAAACAGCCTGAACGGTGGACATACTCTGAGCTGTATAGCGGCTCAGGTGGAGATGTGTCTGCCCTGGATTATGGAAGTATCTGTGTACAAAGCCCGACAGCCGGTAGCGAGGACTGCCTCTTCCTCAACATCTGGACCCCATACCTACCTCACGGCCGGAAGAACAAGAACACCCTGAAACCAGTCATGCTCTGGATCCACGGCGGTGCCTTCACTGGCGGAGAGAGTTCTGATCCGACGTTTGATGGCGGGAATCTTGCATCCCGTGGCGACGTCGTTGTCGTCGCAATCAACTACCGTCTGGGCACGTTAGGGTTCCTGGCTCTGGAGGACGGCAAGACGAATGGCAACTTCGGTCTGGCCGACCAGGTCACAGCCCTGAACTGGGTCCGCAAGAACATCCAAGATTTCGGCGGCGATCCAGACAGAATCACCATCTTCGGCCAGTCAGCCGGCGCAGGGTCCGTCCGAGCCCTGTTAGCATCCCCCAGAGCCAGGGGGAAATTCGCCGGCGCAATCATGCAGAGTAACCTCGGAGGGCTGTACTACGGCACCACATACTCCAAGTACTACACCATCGCGGAAGAAATGGACGTCGTCGGCAACGCGATCCTCGAAGCAACGAACTGCACCCATGCTCCCTCGCAAGTCGACTGTCTACGCAAGCTCCCCGCCGCAACCATCGCCGGACTACCCACCACCGCACGCTTTCTCGTCGTCGACGGCGAGTACCTCACAACCCCCGAGTTGGACCTGAAGAACCGCGACGCCACCGCCAACGTACCCCTCATGATGGGACTGATGCGCGACGACGGCGCCGCCATGATCGGATACCCGCGCGACAACGAGAGCGCAGCTGCCTACCTCAACGCCTCCGGCATCCCACCGCCCCTCGTGCTCTCTTCAGGGCTATTCCCCGTCCCCAGCGGCCCAAACGCCACCCTCAACCTCTTCAACGCGACCTCGCGCGTCGCCACAGACGGCATCTTCCGCTGCATCGACCAGGCCACCGCCTACGCCGGCGCCATCAACCACATCTTCCCGGACGTATACTTCTACGAGTTCAACCGCTCGTACCAGATGGCCGGGTACTCGCCCAACCCGCCGCTGTGCGAGGCGCCCCGGACGGCGGAGTTCCCGGCGGGCGATCCCAGCAAGGAATATTTCAAGTGTCATTCCGGAGAGCTGTTTTATGTGTTTGGGACGCTGCGACGGCAGGGGCTCGCCCTGAGGGACGAGGGGGATCTGCCGTTCTCGCAGTTTGTGCTGGACTCGTGGGCGAGCTTTGCCAGGACCGGGGATCCGACGCCTGATGAAGGGTTGCTGGCGGTTAGAAGGTATAGGAATACCGAGGCGGAGATTAGGAAGTCGGGCGCTTGGAGGGCGTTTGGGCGGGGAGAGTATACGGTGAAGAGGCTGCAGTGGCCTGGGGCTATGGTGCCGCTGGAGGAGTTGACGCAGTGCGAGGCGCTTGGGTTGCCGTTGGACTATTATCTCAAGTAGATCTATCTGTCGCTTTGTGTGTTTGTGATCAAGGTATCGTCCAAAACAGCTGTATATAGGGATCTCAGTGGGGTTTATCCGGACACCAAGCTTCGATGCGGATACTTTGCAGAACGGAGTACATACCTAGTCTAGGTACTGTAGTGTCCACCTTATGGGGCTGCTTAGGGTTTGCTAGACGGATAATAGATCGTTCGGCAGTGTGAGGGCCGAGAGCTGATATATCCCGGGATCATCATAGCCAAGATGGATACATCTGCCAGTCATGTCTCGTGCACACCCCCCCTTAGACAAGGATTCAGTCAGCATTTGCTCTATCCAAAATGTCAGCAAACGCAGTAAGCGTGGACTCTGTACGACAGAAAACTCCGACTTGACTGATCTAGCGGTGCCAATCCCTGCCGGATATAGGGCACTGTCGGCGCCACCTCCGACGACGCCATCGCGAACTAATCTGGATGCAGTCTAGAGACATGGAAAAATTGCGTCCCCCCACTGCGAACACGCTGCATAATTTCATAACCGATGGCTTATCCCGGAACCTCTCCGCACAGGAGCTTATCTCCTGGGCCGTAAGACCGAGCTGTCGCAGTCGTACCTATATTAATATTAATAATTTGATGCGCCTGTGCCCGACTCCTGTTGTGAGTGAATCAGCTCATCAGCTCCATCTGCCTTCACCATGGAGAAACCAGAGCCCGCTGGAGGGCCTGACGGAGCTGTCCGTCCAGGCACGAATTCGAGTAGTCGCTCGGCCAGTCTGTCGTCGTCGAATACTGACGAAATTCGCAGCCAGTCTGACGCGGAAGCGGAAGCCACCGTGCCCGGCCACGAGCTGGACGTAGAGCTGGGCGAGGTACGTCGCACAGGAAACGCATCTTGCTTGGCTATAGTATTGTATCATTCTGACTTGTCCAGATCCGCGGCACCAGCGAACTAGAAAAAATCGGAACGCGCGAGAGCGCACGCAGCAAAATCTCGCGCATCCTCAGCGCCGCCAGCGGGCGAAGCAAAGGCGGACTGCGCCACGAGCCGATTCCGATCACCGATCTTGACGCCGGCATTGTCGGCTGGGAATCGCAGGATGACCCGGCGTATCCTATGAATTTTCCGGCGTGGAAGAAGTGGCTGCTGCTCGGTCTGGTCTCGCTGGTCACCCTGACCACCCCGTTCGCGTCGTCCATCCTGTCGCCGGCGATTAGTAGCGTCGGGAAGGAATTCCACAATACGAGTGAGACGGTTGGCGCAATGACGGTCAGTATCTACCTCGTCGGGTATGTGATCGGGCCGTTGTTCATGGCGCCGTTGTCGGAGATCTACGGGCGTCGCCTCGTTTTGGCGTCGGCCAATGTGTTCTTCTGTGTATGGCAGATTGGATGCGCGCTGGCGCCGAATATGGCGGCGCTGATTGTGTTTCGGCTGCTGTGTGGGATTGGGGGTGCGGGTTGTCTGGTATGTTCCAGTTCTTCTGAGCACAGTCGCGTTATGTTTCCGCTGACGCTGGTAGACGCTGGGCGGCGGAGTCATCGCCGATTTATTTCGGACTGATCAGCGTGGTTTCGCCATGGGTTTCTGGACGTTGGGTCCGTTGTTCGGTAGGTTGTTCTTGTATACAAGAATGGGCGCAGACTGACGAGGCAGGCCCTGTTATTGGACCGCTCATTGGAGGCTTTGTTGTCGAGGTACGTCCTACACAGCGGTATACTGTGCACTGGTAACATGTACTAGACCATCGGATGGCGATGGGATTTCTGGATCGTGCTCATACTCGGAGGTGTCATCGTCGTGACGCTGGAGATCTTCAACCGCGAGACAAACCACCGCATCCTCATCAAGAGAAAAGTCGCTCGACTGCGCAAGGAACTCGGACGAGACGACCTACGAAGTTGCTACGAAGACGGCCAAGCCCCTACCAAGCTCCAAATCCTCATCCACGGTCTCGTGCGCCCCATGAAGCTCCTCGTCTTGTCCCCTCTAGTCTTCTTCCTCTCGCTGTACGTCGCCTTCGTCTACGGCGTGCTCTACCTGCTCTTCACCACCATCCCGACCCTCTTCGAAGACGTCTACGGCTTCAACGTCGGGCTCACCGGCCTCGTCTACCTCGCCTTGGGTCTGGGCAACTTCACCGGCTGGCTGGTGATTACGCTGTACTCAGACAAGTCCGTCGTGCAACTGGCCAAATCCAACGGCGGCAAATTCCTGCCGGAAATGCGTCTCGCCACCAGCATCTTCTTCGGCTTCTTCCTCCCCATCACGTTCTTCTGGTACGGCTGGTGCGCGTACTACAGGGCGCACTGGATTGCGACGATTCTCTCGCTCATTCCGTTCGGATTCGGTATCATGGGTATCTTCCTGCCTATCATGACATACTTGGTTGACTGCTATCCGATCTACGCGGCGTCGGCCATTGCAGCAAACACGGTTTTGAGGAGTCTTGTCGGGGCGTTTTTGCCGCTCGCTGGACCGGCGATGTACCAGTCACTCGGGTTGGGATGGGGTAATTCGCTGCTAGGATTCATCTGCGTGGGAATGATCCCGCTGCCCATTATCTTTTATAAGTTTGGTGGGAGGCTGCGGGCGTCGCAGAACTTCTCGCTGTAATGTATTTCTGGTGATTCATCATTGCATGGGTTATGGAGTGAGTTGGGCGATAAGTTTTTGTGCAACGCATTGTTCCAGCGATAAAATTTGGCACTGCTGGACGGGTAATACTCTTGAAGATAGACTTCAATTATATTGAACACAGAGAACTCCTAACAATACGCCTAACACTTGTCCGAAGGATTGGACTTGGCCATATCCTTCCACTTCTGATAATCCCCACTCGTACCCGATTTATCCAGCACAGCAGTCCACGTCCCCGAGTGATCATGTTGCTTTAATGTCGCCTCTTTCGGACATTCGGCATGGCCTGGCGTCTGGCCCGAGTGCGCAAACCCAAGGTCCACCTCGCCGCTGCTCGTCGACGCATTCCCACTCGTCCCATCCTGCGACCAGTGCAGACAATCCTCGCAATGAAAGATGAGCGAGTATCCTGAGGGGTTGACTGCATGCGCGATCTGCGTGACGGTGGCTTTGCCTTTATACACCCCCGGCATGGAATACTTGGACGTGAATCGGAGAGAAGTCCTCATGTCGTCGCCGTCGGGATACGCAACAAGCAGCAGACAGTCTTTCATTGATCCGCCCAGGGCGATGCCGCTCCAGCCGTCTTTGCTGGATTTGCCTTCGGCGGTGTAGTTCTGTGTTCGTTAGTTTGGGTCTGTGCTGAAGACTGGGGAGGGGAGCTCACGATGTAGCCGATGAACTCGGTTGCGTCAGTCTTGAGGGCGTTGCTGGGTAAGGACATGCCGAATGTTAAGTGGCCGCTGTTGTCATCTAGGGGCATGTTCCATGCTGTGAATGCGATGCCCGTTCCGGGGTCGGTGTATGCGCTCGGCTTTTGCGCAAGACAGCTGCACGTTACTGGCGTGCATGTGTCAGATGGTGTTGGCCTGCAAGGGGTGGAACATACATGTGGTGGCTGCGATTACGCCTAGTAGCGCGCGGGTTAGAAAGCCCATGGTGTCAGTATGGTCAGAATGTCTGATTGATGATGACACTTTGTTTGAAGGGCGAGTAGACAATGTCGCTGTATTAATATCGGTTCATCCATTACGTATGATCATTCCATTTACGCGTGTTTATCCCTTGGTCAACCAATCAAGGCAAGGGGTTATAGTCTTGAAGCAGGTAGTACGACTACATATCGAGTCAACTGACGGGAACATGGACGTATGCTTTTCCGCCATGCTCTCTAGCCTTTTATAATCTATTTTTTATAGTAATTGCGTCGCATTCTAGCATGAATGCTCCCGTGCTCGTGGCATTGAGTACATTGTCAACCCCAGGGGTGTGCTTGCAGACCACAAATTCCTGGGCAGCTCCTGGAATGCTACGAAGCGCATTACTAGGTAATTGCTAGTATGCCAGTGGCTGCGCAGGAGGTCACCGTTATATACCTATGTCATTATAGCCACATGTAGCGCCCTACTTTAATGGGCTAGACAAGGGAATTGTGACGTCTTACTACAGGTCGGGCTGCAAAGACGCTTAGGCAGGGTACACAGGAGACCAGTACTATCTTGATCTCATGCGTGCACTTTGTTCTCAGTAGACAGTTACCAAAGGATCGTAGCTCAGGAGATACTTGTATGTCTTCTGAGAAATCTATAGACGAGACATGCTTGTATTTTGGGTAGTCGTAACAGGATATACATGGAGTTGACGCAACCACCACCAACCTTCTTCAACATTCACTTCCAGTGAAGCGAATTCAGTCGAAATGAAAAGTGCCCCTACATATTGTTAACCGGAATCCAATTCACCGCGTTTTCCACAAATTGTATCTCGCAAATCCGTCGCGGATGAAGCCCCGATTTTATTAGGGTTTTGACTATGCGGGGAAGGTGTCGGCTATGTTCACCCTAATAGACTGAATATATTAAATTACAATTCCTACTGAAGTAAGTAGCCATTCAAGTGCTTGTCTATGATATACGGCAATATAAAATTATACAAGAGGCGTTCCCATACGGACGCACCGCCGTGCTGGATTCGCTCTTCTTCATCAAGGTCATTCTAAATGGGGAGCGGGAGACATCTCCGTGCACCACAACCACGCCGTGGGCCAGTATAAAAGCGAGAAAGCTATTCAATGGAGTTGCTATCCACGCTGCTCAATTGCACGGCATTATGAAGGTCCCTCGCTTGCTCCTGGCCCTTGGGGACCTCGCTTCCATACACGTTGCCTCTGCGCTGCCACAAGGCGCCGTGGAATGCGATATGCATGCCACCAGTGCAGTCGTCCACGGCGGCAATGCGAAGACCAAGTTCCCGTCAACAACCGGCTTGAAATTTACCATAGACGGCGAGACTGGTTATTTCGCAGGCTCCAACTCGTACTGGATTGGGTTTCTCACGAACAATGCTGATGTCGACCTCGTCTTTCAGCACATGAAGGAATCTGGTCTCAAGATTTTGCGCGTGTGGGGATTCAACGACGTCAACACGAAGCCAGCGACAGGAACTGTGTGGTACCAACTCCATGCGAACGGCACGTCTACGATCAACACCGGGCCGGATGGACTCCAGCGTCTGGACTACGTGGTAGATTCCGCAGAGAGACATGGCATCAAGCTAATTATCAACTTTGTGAACAACTGGAATGATTACGGCGGAATTAACTCGTACTTACAGGCGTACGGTGGTGCCAGCAATGAGGACTTTTACAACAGCGAACCGATGCAGAAGGCGTATAGGGCTTATGTCAAGGAGGTTGTGTCGCGTTATATTGATTCACCCGCTGTGTTTGCGTGGGAGCTGGCCAACGAGCCGCGCTGCAAGGGATGTGATACTTCTGTCTTGCACTCGTGGATCGAGAGGACGAGCAGGTATATCAAGTCGTTTGATAAGAAGCATATGGTGACTACCGGTGAAGGTTTGTCTGCCTTTCTCAAACGATATGTACTCTACTAACATTGAGTAGAGGGCTTCGGTCTCGACCTCATGTCGGACGGCAGTTATCCCTTCACGTATGTCGAGGGTGGCAACTTTACGGATACCCTGAGCATCCCAACGATCGACTTTGGGACCTTCCATTTGTATCCCTCTAGCTGTGCGTACTTCAACTATATATTGCTGAGCGTGCTAATGATTATAGGGGGTACAACTAATGATTGGGGCAATCTCTGGGTCGAGGCGCATGGGGCTGCATGCAAAGCCGCCGGTAAGCCTTGTTTGTTTGAGGAGTACGGAGTCACTGCGGACCACTGTGCGCTGGAGAAGCCCTGGCAGACAACCGCTCTGAAGACAAAGGGTATCTCCGGAGACTTGTACTGGCAGTATGGGGATACCCTTAGTACAGGACCATCCCCCAACGACGGAAACACGTTCTACTATGGCACGGATGAGTTTGTGTGCTTGGTGACTGACCATGTGGCGGCCATTGAGGAGATGGAGAAGCGTGGTCGGCACTGAAGGTGTCAGGGGTGTATCAGTAGGTGCCATGGAGGGCAAGTCGGCTGCGGTAGATGAAGTGTTCTAGTAGGGGAGGGATGTCCAGCTGATTCTATTCTACCTATCTTTGGAATAACGAGCAAGTGCTTTCATATATCTAACCCTGTTGGGATATCTGCATCTCAATGAGAGGAATTCACACGCCTTTCCGACAATTTCCTCCGAATCCTATCACGACCTCTTTCAAGTCCAAGAGTACAGACATTGGCCATGATAGATAGGGAAACCTCTCTATCCCTCTACATGCATACGCTTGTCGTATCCATCCACCCTAATCTTCAAGTGCCCCTTAGCCATAGGAGCATAGTAATCTCTCAACGTCATGTCATCCAGGGTCGTACCATCCAAGGAAAGGTCGAACTTGCGCATTACATGAGCGAAGATCAAATATAGCTCAGCATATGCTAGACTATTTCTGCGTGAGTCTCAGGCCTTGAGGAGAGGAGGGGAGGCGAGCAACTTACTTGATACCAATGCATCCTCTGGACCCCCGAGAGAAGGAGAGCATATATTTATCCAAGTGCTGTGCATTATTCTCGTCTAACCAACGCTCTGGCTTGAATACAAAGGGGTCATCGAAAATCTGGGGGTCGAAGTGATACACGTAGTGGCTTGAAGATACGATTGTCTACGGTGACGCGTTAGACAACCTTGGACTGGTGGATAGGGGCGTCAGGTCTTACCTTTCCAGGGATGAATTCACCACACAAAGTAGCTCCCTCTGAAGGGACAACCCTAGGAAGGCGGCCGGGGGCGCCCTGGGTGAATCGCAGTGCCTCCTTAACAACTCCTCTCTGTGGGAAGTTGAGTGAGCTCTCCTGGGACTGAGGGATACATCTTCGGGGTAACTTACGAGGTAAGGGAGCCTTTCTAGCTCACTGATGGCAAGGCTCTGTCCAGCCGGCATCGCTGACAGGAGTTCTTGTTTCAATGTATGTAGGCGTTCGGGATCGCTAAGTAGATGGAAAGTGCCGATAATTACCGATATTGCGGTTGCTTCACCCCCTGCGAAAAGGAGCACGACAGCCTCAGCAGTCAGCTCATCTATAGATAGTTGACTGTCGGAGATAAGCTCTTTAACCGCGGTATCGAATATCCGTGGGTTGGAATTATCTTCAACATTTGGCTTTTCGATCATTTCCCGCAGCATCCTGTAGCAGTCCTATCGAGCTGTTAGGTCTGTCTGTTCATCCTTCCTGGAGGATACAAAACATACTTTCCTCATCTCGAGGATCGATGAGACTTTGACCATTTTGGCGATTGCTTGAGGCAACTGGAGTAGTAGCTCGAACACAGCTTTTCCCATATTGGGAAAGTGTTTGGCGATTAGAGAGCCGAACAGAACATCATCCATATCTTCTGCCACCTCAAAATTGAAACTGCCATTATCCAGGCTTTCGAGGGACTTTCCAAAGCCGTACCGCAACAGCATGTCAATAGTAACGGAGCGGTAGCCCAAGGAAAGGTCCACGCCAGGTTTATAATCACTAGCATTCTGTAAAATCCGCGAGAATTGGTTGACGGACTGCTCTAGGACGGGTTGGATTTGCTTGATCGACCTGTCGGACAAGTGTGGCTGAAACAGATTCTGCCGCTTCTTTGCAGACTTGATATCGGGCATGCTAAAATGGGAACCCTCGAAGGGAAAGCCATAGAATCTGCATTCCTTTTCAAATGGTGTCCCCACTCTAAATATCTCATTGTACGCCGCAATGTCCCGAATATGCAGCTCATTCGGATGCGTGCGAATAATTGGCCCTTATCCATGGTGAGTACATGATCTGTGGCAGTAGGATGAAGAGTATACTAACCGTATAGATCATGCAACCGTGGGAGCATTTCCGTAAACGCGCCTCGCTCGATCAGATTATGATAAGTTGCGTACAAACTCGAAGCTGCTGCTAATCTAGGACCGGGAAACCTGGCCAACGGGTGGAAATTCAATCGATATATGTATTTGAACGCCTGTGCGAGGATGTGGCACCCAATTACCAGCATCAACATGTCGGGGGTGAGGAGAATCATTCTGCGTCTGATAATTGTAAGATTGGACAAGTATGAGTATGGCACATGGACTTCCGTCCAAACAGTCGAGGGAATGATCATTATATTATGATTGCTTCGATGGGGCTGGCGAACATTTGCTAGGTCTTCAACATATGCATCGTCTCGTTCTAGGAAAGCAATGATCGTTCAGACACCTGCCTTCCGGGTGAAGTATAGACAAAGCTTGGCCATCTCTTAGTGGATCGAGACGGTACGGCGAACCACGATCCTTCTTGTGGCGGCGTCATTCGATCCGAACTGTGTAACCACGGTATGATTCTTGTGGTAGGACTATGCCTGGAGTGATTGCAGTTCCTGTCAGGTATCCTGACCACCCTCCAATGACTGAAACACCCTTCAACTGTTGAGTTTAAGCCACGTAAGCCGTGTCAACTGACATTAACCATAAACGGCCGTATTCCATTATTAAATGGGTTTCTAGAAGTGCTGTTGGGGATATTCAAAAGCCCCAACACTGGGGATGGAAGTTCGTAGATTGATTCAGGTTGCACAAATCTGTACCAATACCCATCCTGGCTTCGTGCAGAAGTCATATGGTGAGTGGAATCGGCCTGTCCGAGATCATGACAGGGCTTTTAATTCCGAATTTTCCCTCATGAGCGTCATTTATGAGCTTATTCCTACCTCGAATAATCAAGAGGCTTTCGGGCTTGCGTCAATTGACGTCCCATGCCTGGTATGGAAAAGAGTTAGTGCATTAACCTCTATATGGAGTATTCCTCAGGCTCCTCCCTTGTCGAGATGCTGAGGTTGTAAATCCCTAACGGCTGAACAGATTTACCAAAGCAGCCTCTCCTACCATTTGTTCAGCATAAATATAAGAGCACCTCCACTAGTGTAAGTGCTTGGATTCAAGTCAATTTATCCTTTCATCTGAGTTCATAAACCGTTGCATTGAATACTTACGTACTCGCTTTGCATATACACAAGAACAGACCTGTTGAGCTATCGTCCGAGCTAGATATTGCTCATCAACTGAATTTACCCCATTGATTTGATCATGACGGGCACCAAATTGGATGTTATCTCTCTGTTCCAGGATGAGAAATGCTCCTGTCTTGATTACAGCGATGTGTCGGCATTGAGCGCAGACGACAAAGAAGTCATTGTCGAGCAAATGTGCAATCTTCTCGAAATATTCCTCCAAGCCATCAGGCACTGTCACACGGTCCCTGCGAAGAATTTGCGTCTTCGAAAAGAATTCCACGAATGGGCGGAACGTGAACTGACCAAGGCCACCTCATGTGACATGGACACATTAGATGCTCTTCTGGAGCAAGCAGTGTCCAGTGCTGAGGGCTATTACCCTCTCGGATCGTACGAAGTGCAGCTGATCATGGCAAAGGCGACGGCATTGGCGATCAGCCTGGACAGCGATTTCCTCTCTCCGAAAGCAAAGGCCCAGCTTCCTTGGTCTCAGAACAATTTCTGGCGAAGAAGGCCGCCATATGATGAATGGTCCACTGTCTTTGGCAACTTTCTTGCCGAATGTGCCGACTTTTTCGGTGAAATGCAGCCATCTGTTGGGACACTTGCTGCTGCGTCTTGGTCCCAGTGGGTCGAGGGCTGCTTGATGGAAGACAGGATGTGGGGAATGCTTCGTGATAGCATGGAAGGAGAGGCACAACCGTCAGTTGTGGATTTCTGCCCAGTCGAAGACTTTCCATACTATGTGAGAACTCTCACCGGGGCGCCGATGGCGTACTGCGTTCCAATATTCAAGCAATCCCGGGAGAAGGAAATTCCATATTCAGTGTGGATGTCATATGTACCGGCGTTGACAACCGTGATCAACCTCGGGAATGATCTATTCTCGTATCCAAAGGAGGTTCTCGAAGGAGAAGAGGTCAACTATGTGTCGCTGGTGACGCGCACCAAACGAGCGTCTGGATGTCCGTCGCGATTTGTGGACGATAGCCTGTGGACGTTTCGAGACACGATCTGCGATCTGTTCCAGCGGGTGCTAGATAGCTGTGAAGTTGTGGATAAGGCATTCAAGTGTCCTCATTCTCCAAATGGGGTTGTTTATCATACCTCCGGTATGAACACATTGCGGACGGCAGACATGCTATGCTCTGCGTTCGTCCATGGATATCTTGGATGGCATGTCAATTCGACCCGGTACCATCTCGATTCCCTGCGTGGCTGTCTGGTAGAGCAGATAGTGCATAACTGAATGAGTCATGGTGTTACTGAATACGAAGAACCTGGCATCTAGGCGTTGACGTTGATATCACCCACATGACAAGGCGGATAATACGAGCTGCCCCTCATCCCCGCTCTATATATGTTGTCATCTTCTGATATTTTCTCACGGTCTCACATCTCCTTCCTCTTCTTCATGATCGAGAATGTCGTTTGAGATGGAAACGCTCAAGGCATCCTGTCACTGTCGGAATGTACAGTTTGCCATCACCATACCGCAAAATGCGCTGCCACTGAAAGTACACCTGTGCCATTGCAACGTCTGCCGTCAGACCCATGGAGCACCATGCTCATTCCACGCCCCATTGCCCTCTGGGGTGCAGCCAGAATTCATTTCGCCATCTAGTCCATCTGCACTGACTGGCTACGCGCACGTAAATTCCAAATCCACCCGGTTCTTCTGCACCAACTGTGGCTGTCACATAGGTGATCGAGATCACGACCATAACGATTGGTATCTTTCTGTGTCCATCTTCGATAAGGGCCAAATGGACGGAATATGGGTGTTCGATTCGCACGCCTACACCGATGCCACTGTCGATGGAGGACTCTCCGCTCTTCTCCCTCGCATCGATGACCGTGAGATTCCCGTTTGGAATCCACCACACACCCCAAAGGAGAGTCACGGCGCAACCGAGAAGAGTGATGAGCTTCTGGCACAGTGCCACTGCGGTGGCGTCTCGTTCACTATCTCCCGGCCGAAGGAGGAATTTATAGCAGACCCAAAAAGCAAGGGCTGGCTTGATGCATCCGATCCATCGAAGTGGTTAACTGTGATGGATGTCTGCGACTCCTGTCGGCTCGTGACTGGGACGCATGTCATCGCCTGGATGTTCGTTCCCATGAGCCACCTAACCCCTTCTCCACCGGCGGACCTGATGATGGGAACATCAAAGACCTATCGATCAAGTAAAGATGTCCTCCGAAGCTTCTGCGGGACTTGTGGTGCGACCGTCTTCTATACGTGTGACGATCGTCCTGGCATGGTGGACGTGGCGGTTGGCATTCTTAGAGCCCCTGAGGGGGTCATGGCCGAGAACTGGGCATTATGGAGGACTGCGAGGCTTGGGTATCCGGAGGATGCGCTGGGATATGATGCTGCGTTCACCAAAGGGCTGGAGACAGGCTTGAAAGAATGGGGGGAACGACGAACTGGCCACAGCACCGATTTCGCTGTAGGGTCTGAGACAAAGTATTCCACAAGTTCTTGATCTCAATATCATCACCACATATGTCCAGCTGTCGTCTATTCTCTTCCCTGAAATAAAGTAGATATACTCAGTTGCCAACTTTCTGCAAAACTTGAATGACCGTTGACTCTGTATTTCTGTCAATCTGTTGTCGGTAAATTAGACACAAATGCGCGTCAGGCGCCCCTCATATTGTAGGAGACAGCAGTCAATACCAAAGAAGACACACGTAGTAGCAAATTGTCCAGTCTCCCGTCGCGTTTCATACGAAGATGACAAAGAAAATCAAAACAACCTTAATCCGTCGGTGTTCATTAAAAGACCCAACCCATTTCTTCCAATTCTTCGACTGAGATCGGCCCATCTTTCAAGGAACCAAGGTTGTAAGGCATCATTGCGAGCCCAAAGTCGCTGTAAAAGATAGTGTGGAAGAGACCCTCGATGTTGGTGGATGGGTTACTCCGCAGCTGAAAATCCGAGTGGACGTACCTATGATCGTGCGTGGTTAGCCATAATCACTACCTAGTAGGAGGTATCAGGAGGGATGATGAATCTCTCACAGTTTCTTGGCGTCCTCATCCCAGTAAAGACAGCTCAAGCCCCTCTCGGCAATAGAGACCTGGAGAGAATAAATGCTCCTAGTTGTTCATCCAGTGATTAGCAACGGTTTCCTCAAGAGCATAGAGAGAATAACTGTATACCTGTGTGCTGCTTCGAACTGCAGACGAATGAGGTCCCTGGTCTCGCGACTCAACGTCCAGAAATATCCCTTCCACTTAAACATCCCGTGTTGAAGGTAGGACTGCTGGTCTCCCAGGGGGATTCCTGGGACCTTCGACACCAGGATATACGCGGCCCACCCGCCGGGAACAGGATCCTCTTCGCCTTGGGCCTCCCGCTTCTCTGCAATCAGATGCCCGGTGACGTCGACATGATTGGTGGTGAGGCGTCTCCAAGCTTCGACGGTGTCACTCGGAAGCGGTGGAAGGTCCGACAGGTTCGCCTGTAGGGCACGAAGCCTACCGGGGAGGGTCTCGGTCCCCTGGTAGGGGACTTGCATGTAGATTTTCAAATAGGCTTCGCTAGGGCTCTCCAGGCTCCGACACAGGAACTCGGCGGTTGCAAAAGGGGGTCTTCCCCATTCGTCTGCCTCCTCTCTTGTCCGACTCCAGGACAGCTCCTGAAGTTTTTGGATGGGCTTCCAGGTCTCTGGGGTGTCTGGAAAACTGATCTGGCGTTCCTGCCATACGGCATCATGAAACCAAACTGGGTCAGACATTGTGGATGCGTAGTTGGGAACGGAGTATGTGATGGAATGGGAATGTGAAGTAGGCAGAGGCAGAGGGTAGGAAAGGAGGCGAGGAAAAGGTGAGGGAGAAAGTGAGCAAAAGGTGAGAAGGAAGATGATGATGAAGTGAGGTGAGAAGATTGGGTGGCGGGGGAACGCGAGCACGTTTTATTGACGCAAGACGAACCGCTCGGTCGGGATTTCTGTCACTCTGTAGGTAGGTAAACAAAGAACCAAGGAATAGACGCCTACAAAGATTTCAGTTGTCATCTACCCCTCTGTAGCCAACCGAGAACCAGGGCCACAGGTTGGACCAGGCAATCACCCGAGAGACAAGCCCAAGGATTGAAGATTTCAGAGACCGATCCTCACCAACCACCAGCTCTTCTACCATAATATCAGTGCGATGGCGTAACTATCGTAACTTTGTGGATGTTCTGTACCTAGGGGTCCTCAGGCACTAGGAACGGCAGTGTAGTCGAGAGCAATTCTGACTCCGTTTCTGCACTGGCTGGACAAGTCGTGCGTATCGATTGCAAGGTCTCAGAGTACGCTTTGGCTCCACCTGGATTATAACGCAGTTGACGCTGGGATTCATCATTGAGATCCAAGCCTGGCACAAGGCTCCAGTTGGCTAGGATTCAGGCAGATAGCTGGAACCATACAAACCTGACAACACGCACAGTGCGGCGGGCAGGAAGCCGCATGCAGGTACAAAGCAAGCGGAACCACGCAGAGGCCCATATGGCTGCCCGGGTTGAGGCGGGAGATGCGGAAGGAGAGACGTTGACGCGAGAATATTGGGAGGGTGAGCTATTCGAAGACTGTTCGAGATGTAAGCTGGTAGCGGTTAGGCAGGCGTGGCAGTAAGCCCTGGGGGACCTGACCGCCGGACCTTCGTTGCGATGTCTTTTTTCTATGTTCCGAATAGCTTCATTTCAGGTGACTAGTGAACACTTGCACAGCAAGGGCTAGGGCAGTCATTTCAGGAACATGAATAATGCTGATACTACCACTACGTAGGTACTAACTAGACTAAATCCAGGCTACTGAGCCCCAACACCATGGTACGGTGCGAGCTCATTGCTGGGAGGACTAGATGGCCACACTGCAACAACATGCCTGTGCAGCTGTGGTTCCTGGCGGCCCGCCTTACGGCTGGTTTGAATGTCGGCCCACCTTGCGGTTGCCTTTCAATCTCGGCCTGTCTTTCGACTGCCTTGGATGTCGGCTGCCTTTCGGCTACCTGAGATGTCGGCCCGCCTTGCGGCTGCCTTTGAATCTCGGCTTGCCTGTCGGCTGCCTTGGATGGATCAGTTGTGCTGTCAGGCCTCCGTCACCCATTGGTACTTGGGGACAGTATTCACCGCAACATGGGCACCTTGAACCTCCTGGGCGAGATACCATATGCACTGCCGGACGCTTACTTCCTGTGCTGATGCACGGGTCGTATGCTGAACGGGCTGGCTATATTGGAGAACCCACCCAGGGTTCCGCCACAATTGCCGGAGAAAGACCGTTTCGTTGTAGGTGGAGATAAATCCGTAGGTGAGATTCAAGTCCTTCAGATACTCGGCCGGTTGACCTGCGGGGAATACTGTTAGCATGAACACCAGGACGCAATATGATGGAGTGGATATCACCGAGTATCTTGCGGAAGGGCTCGTCCTTCCCCTCACGAAGTTCCCTTAGGGCAAAAGACAATTTATGCTCCTTAACCCATGGAACCTTGAACTCCCCAATAAAGCGCGCTGCCCCAGTCACCGTGTCGAAGCACGCGACGTCGGGCTCCTTCCGGTAGGCAGTAGTCGAGGCTTTGAAATCCCCGAACTGCAAACCGGTGTCGGGAGGATGTAGCTGATCCTTGAACACAGCTCCCATTACGTTGCCGACGTGCTGGCCACGAGGAAGAAGAAAACATTAGAGAGAAGAGGGCGAACTGTTTATATAGAGAGCTGGGAGGTAGGGGGACCCACTCACTCGAAACACAACAACAAGCGACACCCCCTGACCAGTTCGTGGTCGTGTCGAGGCCGTGGTGGGTGAGTTTTGTGGTCAGGTTTGGCATGGTGGATCGATACGTTGCCATGATTTTCGACTCGACAAAGACCTGGTTCTTTTACTGTTCGCCCTCAATAAACATTATGGATCTTATATAGCATGTAGAGAGCTTACTGGCATCCCGAGCCGTTGCAACTACCTCCACAATGTATACCCAAACCCATGAATACTCGGCCATGTCTCTCTCGAATTCCGTCTGATCACCAACCAACTTACGGTCCGAACGCCGGCCAAAAACATCACCAACTATTCTTACCCTTTCCTCTCTCTCAGATACCTAGAGATCATCACCTGTGATAGGTTTCGGGCTTGACATGTCTAGGGTAGTTCGTTGACGGATCCGTTCCTCGGGAAGATCCGAGCTTTTGACGTTGCCGATCGAACCAATCCGATCCCGTCTTGCCGAACGTCACCGGATGAACATCCAGCTTCTGACAGATATTGGAAGATACTTACGAAGTTCGAGGATGATTAACAGCCGCCGTTGCAAGGCTGACCTCGTCTCGCGTTGAGAAAGCTTCCACATCACGAGTCACCCACTCGGACATCGCGTACCCCAGAAGAATCTGACAAGATCCCAAGCCGCCAAAGTCCAGCCCGAATACGGAAAGCAAGGTCACGGCATTGCCAGCCGCAAGAAAGCTACTGAGTAAGTTCCTCAGGATGCCGTTTGCTCGAATTCGTCGTTAGGTAGCTAATTGTTCATTCTAAACAGACTTCGGGATGCCTTTCTGGATACAAGCTCAAGACAAAAAGCAAATACGCCTTCCTCATCACGCACGATCAAGCCATCTTTTGAAAAGAAAGTCCCCTTGAGCGAATACTTCCTATACTTGATTACGCTTACCAGTTAGGATCAATACACTCAAGACTCTATACCGTATAAACGTTGGTGCACTCTGATGCATCAGGATATTTTTATGACCGACGACGATTACATCTCAGACAACCATCTCAGCGGCCCAGATGAAGATATGGGTTGTGAATATGGTAACGATGGCGATGGCACCCTTGTTGATCTACAATCTGGGTTTAAAGAGAAGAGTCGCTGGTATTGATACATAGACAAGGCGTAGGGGGATCCAGGGGTTGATAGTCAAAAAATGCCGGATATGAGTTTGTTTCTAGTTGTTGCGTTTATCAGCTGCCATAGATCAAAGGGGGATGAAGGCGTTGATAACAGATTGTCGGTTGGCAGTGTGCATTGCCTGAGCACAAAATTCATGGGAATTCCCCCAGCTTCGGCTGCCTTACGTCGACAACACGTCTTATCCCGCAACCCAGTCTTCTCTCTTCCTCTTGCCACCCAATTTTCCCATCCTTCCTCACCTTTTCTCTTGCGCTCATCTCAATTCACATCTCCATTCCATATCTTGTGCCTGATTCCGCGTTCACGATGCCTCGTTCTGAAGCGCCTCCTCCTGTTTGGTTCCACGAGCGCCAATGGGTCGCACGCGAAATTCGTTTCCCAGACAATCCGTTGGCCTGAAAACCCATCAAAAAGCTCTCGGAAGCTCCTTCGAGAGCGACAAAGCAGGATGCAGATGAGTGGGGTAGACCCCCGTTTGGAGCTGCTGAATTTCTCTGCCAATCCGTGGAGGGCCCATCCACACAGGCCTATCTCACCGTGTACCTCCAAGTTCCTTATCTGGAGACCCAAACGGAGCCCGCTTACCTCCGTGCTGAGCAGGCCACGCTCGAGAATCTCCCCAGCGACCCAGCAGAAGAGGCAGAGGCCTGGAGGCGACTGAAAGCCAACAATGTCACTGCCACCGGACGCCTCCTCTCCCGGAAGCAGGAGGCCCAGGGCGACGATGACCCAGTGCCTGACGGGTGGTCTGTCTACCTTCTGGCCTCCAAGGTTCCGGGAACACGCCTGGCAGAGGAATCATCGGTCCTGAAAGACGAAATGTTCGTTACAGAAGAGTATTTTTGGACCCTAGGTCGAGAAGCGAGAGACCTAATTCGCCACCAGTTTGCGTCTGCGCACCAGTATGACATTATGTCCTCTTAACTGAATCCTTGCTAACGATTGGCTAATATGTAGGAGCATTTATAAAGCCCAGGTTTGTCTTGAACGCCAGGACTTGCGGTCCCTTTACTGGGATGAAGCCAACAAGAGACTGTAAGCGCTCCCGCCATCACTGCCTGATATGTCCATTAGCATTGCGGCTAACCCTGAATAATTAAAGCTACGTTCACGGACAGTCCGGCCTCCCTATTACGCCACACGTGGATGATGGCCGTCCCGTCTATACTGGATTTTATGGGATCTACGGCCTCGCGCACTACCCCTACCTCGGCTTTCAAGCATTGTTAGACAAACCAGTCGCCATCCAGGGACACGAACAGTCGCTCGAGCAGGGAGTTGCTGTATATCAGTGCAGAGAGTTCTCGGTCGAGGATTTGGAGGCAATGGGTTGGGTTTTCTAGTGGAGGGACGTCCTCAAACGACGCATACTTTTTTTTTCTTGCCTGTCTTTCCTGTGCGCCCAAAGCAGAACCAAAATTATTATCAAAGAAGGGACACGCACCCAAGCACCTCACGTCTGTCGTCTACCCGTACGCATGCACCCAACCGAGACGGATTCAGAAGGCTGTCAGAGGCGTCAGCATGATAGCCTCTCAGACCATCGATATTACGCCATCTCTCTTCTGAAATAGACTAGCAGTGTTCTTGCCAACGAAAATGTCGCGGCTAGTTTGGGCAAATCGTGGGCGTTTCGCAGGGCATGCATTGGACCACCGTTTGTGTGCCACCGCATCACCGCAACTCTTGAAGAAAGATCCCTTAGTTGGCTCGATAAGCTTCTCCTACAACCAAGAATAAAATTGGAAATTTCTGGATTTGTGGAGCTCTAGTGATTTATGCGGTAAAGATCATATTACCGAATCCTTGCTTTCTGAAGATTTGACCAGCAACTCGAGCACAGTAATAAGCCCCAGAGAAGTCGACGTCCACCACGCGCTGCCAGTCTTCCAGGCGATCATCCAGCCCGCCCGCCTTAGACGGAATGCCTGCGTTGGCGATCATGATATGTAGCCCACCAAAGGCTCTCACGACAGCATCTGTAGCCGCTTCAACCTAAGGAAGAGTGGTCATTATGGTTTATCTTTTATCTTTGGGAGAATCATACATCGTCAAAATTCTGTACGGAGCACTTGTATGCCTTTGAGCGCACTCCGAAATCCTTTTCAAGAGTGGAAGCCAGCTTAACAGCATCAGGCGAGCTGTTGTACCAAAGCGCAATATCGGCACCAGCTTCTGCCAGTGCTCTTGCAACCTGATAGCCGATACCGCCTGAACCGCCCGTTATGATGACGACCTTGCCGTGCATGTCGAACATCTTGAACATGCTGTCGGGGAGAGTTGGATTGGGCCACCGGATACTGTTTTGTACGGACCCCATTATGCAGGACAATGAACTTAGATCTTAATATCAATATGAAAGGATCAAGAATAGCGTGTAGCTAGCTTGTAGTGAGAGGAGATGGAACAAGTATCTTTATGAAAGCTATGGGGCCATATTTAAGGCCTCTCATACCGGACTCTGACCATTTGTACTGGATCATGTCCTCGCGCAGACTCCAACGGACGACTATACCCCATACCCAGTGGAGTAACGGAAACGATTACACGGACAGCAATGTCCGTCTAGCAACAGACAGCATCTCGGGCCGAGCACGATCGTAGAACAGTCTATGACGGCCCCACAAGGCCGTAGAGCGGGCAACAGGCGTCCGGTGCTTGAGTCTGGAGACTGGATCCGGCGACGGGGATTCCCCATGGGGTATACAACCCCTCATGTTCTAGGGGCCACTAGCCTGCTTGGGTTGGCGTCGTCGTGGATATTCATCCACCCCCGAGGTAATATCATCTTCGGACTATCTGCGATGAATGACATGGTTTGTGGCGTTCTTTACTTTGAAGAGATTCCGTTCGTCCTGTTACACTTGTCAAGGATGAGAGTCATGGTCCATCGCCCTGCCGTTGAGTCTGCTTGTTGATCTGTTTCCTGAAGTAGCACATATATATTTTATCTCCTGCCCGGTTTTCGACTGACTTCATCCCCAACACTCGACCTATGATATGCATCCCTAAACAACTTGGAAGGTGAAATAAGAAATCACTTATCATGAAAGACCAAGATATAGTGGGTGATGCCCTGGCATCTGCCCTTCCCCAATATAACAAGATCTGGTTTCGCGTGCCTCATCTACTGAAGCTCAATCTAATTCTCTTGGTACCCCTGCTGTCTTCGGCAGTTGCTGGCTACGATGGCAAGTATCTTCCACGTCCCATGATTAAATGCTGCTTCGTCTAACAGTATCCTGGAAATAGGCTCGTTGATGAATGGCCTACAGTCTATTTCGGAATGGCGAGAGTACTTTGGAAATCCAACCGGTTCCATCCTGGGTGTTGTCAACGCCGCACAGTCGATTGGGAGTGTCGTCTCCCTCCCCGTCATCGGAATACTGTCAGACCGCATCGGACGACGATTGACCTTACTGAGTGGTGCGATCACGATCGTGATTGCTTCGATTATTCAAGCAGCATCCGTCAAATATGGCATGCTTGTATTTAGTCGCGTGTTGGTCGGGGTGGGATCAATGCTGGTTGTCCAGCCCTCTCCGATGCTCATTACCGAGCTAGCATATCCAACCCACCGTGGAAAATATACTTGGTACGTCGAGCACTATCCTGTTATGTAAGTTTTATCTCTCGGGCACTGACAGCTTCTGTCCAGCGCTTTTTGGACAATGTACTACTTAGGGGCCATCCTAGCATCGTGGACATGCTATGGAACACAAAAGCACCTACACTCCGAATGGACATGGAGGATCCCATCAATTATACAGGCTGGATTTTCCCTTGTTCAGATAGCTACATGGTGGTGTGTTTCAGAATCCCCGAGGTAGGGATCAACCGTTCGCCTTAGATACTGCACTATTCGTTGCTGACCGATCCTCCAGATGGTTGATCGCCAACGGCCGTAAGCAAGAGGCAGAACTGTTGCTGGCACGCTTCCATACGGCTGGAGATGCTACACATCCCCTCATACAGTTTGAAATGACCGAAATCACGCAAACCATCGAGCTTGAGAGTCTAGCCAGCGAAACACCTTGGTCTGCCCTCGTCAAGTCCCCTGGGAACCGCAAGCGGACATTTATCGCTATTTGTGTTGGCGCCTTTGCTCAATGGAACGTGAGTTTGCATATCATATCTGTAATCGCATGGCTTTTATTCCAGTTGCTAACTCGTTACTAACCAGGGTGTTGCTGTTGTCTCTGATTATCTCACACTCGTCCTCGACACCGTCGGGATTAAAGATTCAGATACGCAAACCCTCATCAATGGCCTTCTGCAGATATTCAACTTTATAGCTGCACTTGGCGCAGCTTTATTTGTTGACCGTCTCGGTCGACGGACCCTGTTTCTCTGGTCTGGTATTGGAATGCTGATCTCCTTCGTTATCTGGACCGTTTGCTCTGCCCTCTTTGATCGTAGTCAAGTTCCCGCGCTGGGTCAGACAGTTATTGCCTTTGTTTTTATCTTCTATTTCCACTATGATATTGCCTACACTCCGCTGCTCCTGGGCTACCCCACGGAGATCTTGCCTTACTCCCTCCGAAGCAAGGGTATCACGGTGGACTTGCTGGCTGTCTACATCTCTCTCATTATCTTGGCATTTGTTAACCCAATTGCTCTGGAGAACATCGGCTGGCACTATTATATATTCTTTTGTTGTTTTGACGCAGTTGTGGTTGCGGTGACTTGGTTCTGCTTTCCCGAAACGAAAGGACACTCGCTAGAGGAGATTGCTGAAGTCTTTGACGGGCCTTCGCCTGTCCGATCTGGGGATCCTTTTGCAAAGGGTGAGGAAGGAGTGAAGGGCACTGCAGAGCATTCTGAACATGTTTAGTGATTTGGGTGAATGTCGTAGATTGACAGTTCTTTGTGGGCGACTATGTGGCTTTCCTGGTTTCCTTGCTTGCAATGTGGCCTATATTCGTCGTTCCTGTCAGTTTCCTGTCTGTCTCTATGTGTACAATTATCAACTGTTTAATATCAGAACATTTTTAACATGATAGCCGTCACGTTATGACCCCACCTGGGGCTACCATGAACCCCGAGGATCGGATGTCCTCCAGCCGATCCTCCTCCAAGCATCATGTCTGTCTGACTAGCAAGCCCCGAGACACTGTTTGTTGCGCTAATGTGCAACCTGTCTGTACATCTCCTGCTACTCCGGGCATCTAGTATAGATAATTCTCGAAATGAGGACCAATGCCACTACCGGAGATGCTGCGGACGATGCTCACCCGCTCCGCGAAGGGGACAAAGAGCACCGCGCAACTGCGGAGCAAGCATGCAGAGAATGTCGCCGGCGAAAATCAAAGTGCGACCGAGCCATGCCCGTCTGTCATCTCTGCCGCAAGTACAACCGTCGGTGCATGTATGAGAAGCTTTCACGAACACCTCTAACACGCACCTACCTGTCCCAAGTGGAGTCTGAGCTGGCCCGGACGAAAGCTTTACTCCGGCAATTCATGCCTGAACGAGAGCCGGTTCATTCGCATGAGGATGTGCCTTTCGATTACACTGAGCCAGCTGGAGAGGATCAGGCCGCTGACGGAATGCACCTCCCGCACTTGGGTTCGGCCTCTCGACAGGACAACGTTCAAGTACAGGATGCACGCACGACGGGACTTGAGGAGAATGGATCATCACTGGATCATGCAGATACTAGTCGCGAAGCCATACCCCGTCCTGTCCGTGAAGATCAACAGCCCCGTATCCATGCCGGGACATCTGCTTTAACGGATCCGTCCCAGATCGTGCATGCATCGCGACAGATTGATCGCACTAGTTCCGTCTCTCGATCAGTCAGGACCCCGGCTCTCTCGCTGGAAACACCTCCATCTTCGAGCAACTTCGAATGGGATGAACGGACCGGCGCTGGAAATGAGGACCGATTTGTGGACGGCATGGCCAGTCTGACGAGTAAATCGAACGAAGGAGGATACCTGGGTATGTGGTCCTATTCTTTTTCACTAACATAGATACATAAGCTAAGATAACTAGGATCTGCATCTGGCGCTGCCCTTCTGCGTTTGACCGCTACTCGGTCCACAGAGGACATCCATCCTGATAGTGCAGATGTGCGATGGGACTATCACCGTCCCTCGAGCATCGCCTTTATACCTGCTTCAATGTCACAGTTGGAGCCATTTATCGACTCATACTTCAGTGTCTACCATTGCTCATACCCGATAGTCCATGAAGCGACCTTCCGTGCACAGTTTATGGAGGTTATTCCTCGACCGTCTGGTAGCACGTGGCAAGTCCTTCTCTTTGTGGTGGCCGCCATAGGTGCTTTCGCCAGTGCAACCCAACAGACAGACGTTGACCTTGCGCTTTTTGAAGCCGCGAAGGCGAGACTATCAATCGACGTGCTAGAGTCAGGAAACCTGGTACTCGTACAGGCTTTGACCCTGATTTCCAACTACCTGCAGAAACGGAACAAGCCCAATTCTGGCTATAATTACATGGGTCTTGCACGACGAGTTGCGATGGGGATCGGCTTGCACAAGGAATTCCCAACATGGGATGCTAGTTTGCTGACACTTGAGATGAGACGGAGGGTATGGTACTGTTTATACATTTTCGACATCGGAGCTATCATTACATTTTCCCGGCCCCTTGATTTCCCACAGGAGGGGGTCGACGTTCAATTACCTTTGAATGCTCATGATAGTGTCGGTTGCCTGATACTCCTCATCTGTGTCAGGGGCTAACTGTCACAGGACATCACTGCAGGAACAAAGGGCATCCCTAGCTCTGCACAGGAAACTACCATATACACCCATCTCAGGGCACAAGCGACATTTCACCAGGCCACGAGCCATATATATTCAAAAGCCATCTCCCTCCCGCTCCCATCGGCAACCGAGATGATGGAACTAGATGACCGGTGTATGGGGAAGTGGTTAGTGGAACTCCCTCCATTCTTCCAGGAAACGGTCATACAACCCCCCAAATTCCGTCTATGTCACTCCATCCTCCGTTGGCGGTATCGGAACTTCCGGATCTTAATGTATCGGCCATTCCTCGTTGGCCGCCTTATGGCACGTATCGAACGGGGCCCAAACGATCCGCAGGTCTGGGGAGATGCCTATGTTGGGGTGGCAATCGAGCGCTGTCTCAATGCGGCCCGTGAAGAAGTTGAGTTGATCTCAACATTCTGGAAACACGAGGAGAGGACTATGATGGCGTGTTGGTATGGATTGTATTTCCTGTTCCAAGCGGTTCTAATTCCTGTAATCTGTCTGCGCAACGATCCCCAGTCCGAACTGGCAGAAGGCTGGCGCAACCAGATACTGCAAGCTGTCGAGGTTCTGGAGTTGATGGTACCATTGAATTCTACAGCAAGGCGGTGCCTGGGGGTTATTCAATCGTTGTGTGGGTCGTATCTCCATCAGAACGTTGATGGATGGGGCCGTCCAACTGAAGAGTCGCCGCAGACTCAATTGGCGAACCTGTATCCGCTGATGTGGCCTACATTGGATATAGGCCAGCTGGACGGGGCGGATTCGTTCATGTGGGTATCTCTATTGCAGTGGTTGACGCATGCTAATGACCTGCCAGACAGGAATCCACAATTATGGATTTCATGAGCCGGCTTCCAGGGATAGAGTAGGTTTCATTCGTTACCTTACGGCGTTCTATATATACGCTGGATTCTTATCAGAACGCTGTGCAAGGAATCCTTTTCATCATAATTTATGACATGCAAAACCCAAGCACAAGCTATTGTTCCAATACATCGCCTCTAAGGGAGGGTATATCCACCGTCAATGACTATATTCGCTCCTGTCATATAGCTAGATGCATCAGACGCACAGAAGACATATGCCTGCAAGAAAGAGGCTTAGCGAAAATCTCATATGGGCTTTAGGGACATACGCCTTTCAGTTCATAAGTCTGTGCCATTCGTTGAGCTGGAATCATACTCATCCACTTCTCCCTCCACTCATGTGGGTGGATGTCCAGGATTTCAGTGGCAATGAAGCCTGGAGAGATACAGTTGACTCGACAGAAGTCAACCCATTCAACAGACAGGCACTTTGTCAGTTGAACGACACCCGCTTTCGAAGCATTGTACTGTATATATTGAGGTTAGCTGAAGCCCATACAACACCAGTAAAGACGGAATGGGATGCTGTAAGAATCAGCCTTACCGCTGCTTGCTTCTGTGGCACATTCACCAGGGTCGCACTAACAGAGGCTGTGAAGATGACATTTCCACTCCCCTGCGTCTTGAAAATCTTTGCAGCAGCTTGGGCCGAGTAGAATGCCCCATCGAGGTTGACATCCATGATCTGCTTCCACTGCTCCGGGGTATACTCCTCAGCGGCGACGCAAGATGCGATACCCGAGTTTACAACCATGATATCGAGTTTTCCGAAATCCTCTACAATCTGCTGCACTGCAGCGTCAATTGATTCCCGATATGCGACATTGGCTTGATATGCACGGGCAATAACGTTATTCTCTGAGGCGATCCCACTGGCAATTTTGTCGGCAGCGGTAGAGGAGTTGTATATCAGTGCGACCTTGGAGCTCAATATCAGTACTAGTATGTAGATAATGCGCGAAGGTGAGTCCTACATGAGCACCTGCTTCTGCCAGTCCTCGGGAGACCTCGAGGCCAATTCCCCGCGCACCTCCTGTTAGCTTCTTAGCATGGTTTCTTGAGATAGGAGTTGACATCCTACATACCAGTCACCGCCGCGACCTTTCCTGTGAGGCCAAAGGCTTTAGACACATGCTGGTTCGGTGGCTGAGCGAGGACCATTTTCGCGATGTAATGCTATGGTGTACGGGGTCGAAATTTCGACTGTACACTCGCTTCTGGTCTTTGTTTACGTCGACACAACCTAGACATTATTTAACGCCTTGTAGCTTATTTGTTTCTAAGTCCCAGCCGTAGCATTCAGCGGACGGACAGGACGCTATCCCGTCTCCACGCCGGACGGGAATGTAGGCCGGACGGCCCCGTACGGCCGTACATCCTCTGCAACGGACGAGGAGGTCCGTATTTCGTCATCGGGCCTCCTATGCCAAACGCAGTTCTCTCTAGTAAGTCTCCAGTTCTACCATTGTTGGGGACTGCCCAATCTTTATGTTTAAGGATGTCTGGTATCTCGTGGCATGATCCTTTGTGATCTAGAATGGTCCGTTCAGTAGTGACAGTGAAGATAGATAGAAGCGCTCTATCTAACTCAGTGAGAAAAATTGGACGATACGAGGGTAAACACAACTTGCTAAAAACCATCCTATATAGACTGAACACTAGAGACAATCATGTCCGGCTCGATCCGTCTCTCAAGTATAGTCAACCCATTGAGGTAATCATTCGCATCCACTCGTCGAAACCCGTCTTCTAACGTCTTCTCGATGCCCGCCGCAACATGCCGTCTCGCCAGGCGGTCCCTGGCAACCTCAAGATCAACATCAATAAAGACCCGGTAGTCAACTAGTGGCGCAACATCCTTCCACACAGGCTCATCCAAGAGCAGATAATTCCCCTCAATAATCATGATCGATACATCCTCAGTAATGCATACGCCGTTCTCGACCGGGTCTTTTGTCTTATGATCGAACGTCGGGGCATAAATGGCCGCGTCTTCGTCCGTTTGGCTTCCCGAAGACGGTGACTGCGCAGACTGAGATCCCGAAGACGACGAGTCGGCGTCTTTTCTGACGGGTCTGTCCGCCCATGTGCGTAGCTGCTTCATAAATTCCACAAAACCGGCGGCATCGAATGTCCACGGCGCTCCGCGTCGGATGTATGCTTCCTCACGATTTGGGAGCTGGTCTAGGGTGGAGCGTGGGAGATGGAATCCATCCATTGGAAGGAGTGCTGCGCGGGCAGGAGATGAACTTGAGTGTGTTGACGGCTCATTGAGGATCTTCACGACTGCCTCGGCGGTGGTTGATTTGCCTGAGCCTGGGATGCCGGCGACGGCTACTAGGTAGCGGCTTTTAGGGTGTGCGGCTGCATTCTCGCGGATTGTTTCTGCTAGACGGACGTATGCGTCATCCATTATAGTCTATAGACACGTTAGCTGGAGCGAGATTGAATGGTAGAGTCATCATAGTATAACCTCGTTCCTTTTCTGTTTGTGGTATCTCAACAATTGAATGATTCGGTCGTGAAAGTCACGCCTTCAGTTTGGTAACAACTATATATTTCTATGATTTAATAAGTCTACTCTGCAACATGTTCACCGTATCGCATTGATGTGCGCTCACGGAGAGTTGTACTCCGCGGCTTGGGGTGTCGGAAAGCAGTGCTCCGCGGTATCCTCTGTTCAAAGTTTCATGAGTAGCTGCTAGGTGAATGTGGATCAAAGTGGATTTTGTAGATCTCCTGCTCCAGATCCAAATCCCGTTGTCCGTGGGTGAAAGAGACGCAGACTGGATGCTCGTCTTAGAGACTCGTGCGCTATGTGCTTTTTTTATATGGCCGGTTGATGCGATCTGTCCTGAGTAGGCAAATTTATATTGAGCGTATCATGCATTCGCCATGGAAAGATCTGCATTTTATATCAATCTTATGAAGACTACTAGAAAGCCTACTGCAGAATCTGCTCTCGTCCATCAAGCTCTGCATTTGACAATCATATTCGTCTATCCCCGATATCCATGGATGATCACCTTGATCACCTTCTCATTCCCCTGTCGTACTAGCTCAAACGCGTCTTCTGCCTTTTTAAAATCGTACCGGTCAGTGATAAGACGTTTCACGTTGATCTTTCCACTAGCCACCAGGTCAACGGCAGTTGGATAGCATCCAGTGGTGTAGCGGATGGATCCACGAATGGTGAGATCACGAATACAGGCAGTAGTGATAGGAAACACCACATTCTAGTACATGTCAGTCATTCACACGTAAATCTACAGTATCTGATGAGCAACGGGAATATCTCACCTCTTTTCCCATACCAGCCTGAACATATGTGCCCCCCTTCTTGGTCAAGTGTACCCCAGTCTGAATACACGCCTGTGCACCTGTCGCCTCGATAACAACGTCAGGGCCCTCACCAAGTCCAAACTGCTCCTTTATTATCTTTGCAACCCGCGCACTCCATTCTGATTCATCGACACCTTCCGACTTTGCCGGTGGGAGAAACACTCCATCCGCACCAAAGGACTTGGCAAAGTCCAGCCGCGACTGGCTGATATCTATACCGATGACCTTCCGCGCAGCGTACGCCTTACTGACAGCCTGACATAGAAGTCCGATCGGTCCACAGCCGAAGACGACGACGTTCTGGTTCGGACGGACTTTCCCGACTTTCGTGATTTGCACAGCTACGGCCACGGGTTCCACCATGGCGCCCTCCTCGAGGTCCATGTGGTCTGGAAGGGGATAGCAATAGTCTGACTGGGTGATGTAGTATTTTGACAGTGTTCCATCGTGCGGCGGGGTGGCTGCGAAGACGGTGTCGGGACAGAGATTGTACGAGCCGCTACGGCAGTAGTCGCAACTAGAAGATGTCAGTTGAGATCGATTTCAGCGCGGTATAAATGACGAGAGCTTACTGTCTGCATGGCACGCCCGGCTCTATGGCAACTTTTTGTCCAACCTTCAGATTCTTCACGGCTGATCCTACTTCCTCGATCACGCCGGAGCTTTCATGGCCGAGGACAATGGGGGATTCGAGGATAAAGTCTGTATTCCAGTGAGCTTAAATGCACCTAAAATAGATCCGCAGGACCTGGTCCAGTAACTATTGCATCCAACGTACCCCCGATCCGGCCTCGTTGCCAGTAATGTACATCGCTTCCGCAAATTCCCGTCTCTGCGATGCGAACACGAACGTCCCAGGGGTCCTTGAGTGCAGGAACTGGTCGCTCCTCGAAAGAGACATCTTTCACTGCTCGGAGGACAAAAGAGGGGTTGGTATCCTGGACCAGCTGAGTCAGTCTGCTTGCTTAAGTTGTGTTTCAGAGATGCGCGCTACTCACCGTCATATTGGATTGAGGCGGATCCAGAACTGTTTTCGGAGTAGTATTGATTTAATATTGTCTGTTTTAGCCGGTTTATATCAACGAGTGTTTCTGATATCCTCTGCTATCCTCCGCTTGTTGGCCCCCACCTAGTGTGATATCACCAGACGGACCCCCGCCTCCGCTGCTTCGGACGCCGCATCCCGTTCATTTGCCGACTACGGAGTACCTGAGGAGAGGTTATGAGGGTTATACAGTTGAAACGGTTGGGTATTTCCAAGAAATCCGGACTAAAATCTAGAATTCCGCCACCGACTTGGCCATGATCTATGAGTATCAACTATTCTAGTGAGAACAATGGGAAAAGAAGAGACTGCATCTAGAACTGTTCGCGCAAGACAGCTAGGAGAAAGAAGACGGCAGTTTGTCTTCCTCCACGGGGCTCTATTCATACCTAGGTAGGCAAACTTGAATCGAATACATGAAAAGGAGCCCACCAGGCTAGTCATGGTCCTTCTCCAAATCTATCAATGACACTCTTCAGACGTTCATCATCCCTGTATAGTTCAAGTATGTTTGCTTTCCAAGCTTTCCAATCCGTATCCTTATCAACTCCAAATGCAGCCCAGATGCCGCGGATCAAAGACAGCGTCTCAGCCCAAGGAAATTCAACATCAAGTCCAAAAAAGAATCTCCGCAGTCTCTCATCTCTGCTCATAATGTCCGCCAAATCATCTGCTCCCTTCTCTCCGAGGAATCGAGCCAATGCGTGATCATGAATAGTCAAGGATGACACTCCATTATAGATATCACCCATTTCTGCTGTCACCAAAGACGGTCCAAATGCCTCACTGGCGGGTACCACGCGAGCCATTTGCCAATCTATCACTCCAGTGATATTCAGCTGGTCGTCCACCATCAGGTGATCCCCCTTGTCGTCCACATGCTTGATATAGAATTCCTCCGCAGCCCCAGCCGGCCCACGGGACGGGTTTGCTGCAAGAACATGGATCTGAGATTTCAAGAAGGAAAATACCAGGTACGCATTCACAGGGAAAGAGGTGAAAAGCTGACCATCCGCAATGAGAGCCATGTTTTGCTCCACAAACGAAGCGTAATAGTCACTAGCTGTATCAAAAGGCCCCGAAGGCGACAGCACGAGAAATCGTTCACTAGCAACGGCGGAGATAATTGGTTTGGAAGGCGATGAACCCGGTATAAGAGATCCTGCTTTCGAAAATGGATGGCGTCTGAGCTCAATCAGGATGTCCGCCAGGCCATTCCACACCCTCTCCTTATCTTTATCATCTGCGAACCGCTTCCCATGCGACCCTTGATAATGCCAAGGGTTACCCGCCATTTGCTCCATAAGGATATAGCTGACGCCAATCTTGTTGCTCTTGTCGCCCGCAAGGCCGTAATCAAAAACGCCGGGAGCAGGCACGTTGGTTGTCTCTAGAAACTTAAGAGTGGCATATTCGCTACGAATAAGGTAGTCGGCAAGTTGTTGAGGGATACCGCCGCCAACTCGAGGTACTCGAAGCAGCCAAACGGAGCCATCATCGGTAAAGCGAATGCGAGCATGGTAGTTGGCACAGCCCATGAGGGAGCCCCACCCCCATGCTGGCGGGTGCTCAATCTTGCATCTTTGACCGCCGTTTAGTTCGGAGGCGCGCTCGCAAACAGCCCTCTCATTGATTCTACCACGAATTCGTTTTACTTCGGCATGTATATTGGCTTCGAATTCATCGTCTGGCAGTGGCTGGTTTTGATTGTCAGGTTTGATTCAAGTAGAAAGTAAATGCGTGGACCGTACCATGTCACCGCATGTGTGAGATGGCGGGATACGGTGAGTTGCGCAGAGCTGGCGATTGCATCGCTCACAGGCCCCAAAACCCCGCACACTTGGCCCTTCACAGCCCACAAAATCACAGGTGAAAAGTCTATCAATCATGGGGCTATGGGGTGTTGGATGCGAAAAATACAGACGGGGAACCTCCCAGCTTCAAATAACCTGAGACAGCAAGCGCCCTTATCCCTGCTGAGATGTGCCCCGCCTGTTGTCTGTGCACTATTAACCCTAGTGCACAATCCGCTTTTCTACAGTGTCGGATAATGAGATTGTGGTCTGTTAGTAGTAAATGAGGGTAGTTTGGAGCCGATGAGATAGACATTTATTTTACTAGTGCATCCTCAGCTTCGAAGCTTGAGATAGCATTTGATGAGTTGCTAGACGGATGAATAATAGCTTCGTTGGTGCAGTTGAAGGGAACAGCTGTTGAGGACCCCAAGTAACGAAGGAACCATTTGGAACCTGTTTAACTGCAATCTGACACTGAGCTTGTGCCTTGTCTTGTTCTGGTCTCCTGATACTATTCGGGCTAGTTGTCATACTGTCAAGGTATCACCCTGTTCCAACCAGGCGAAACACACTGCCCTATTTCTTAGGCAACTGTTCCCGAATAGCGGAGATGAACTACACTGGTTAGCAACCCACCACTCAAATATGTGGAAAGTCATACTGGAATGATTTGTGCCTTGTCGAGGTCCCAGACCCCACTCTTAGCGTAGATGTCTTTCATCAAGGTCTCCCGCACATCCTCAATGCTCTCCCCGGTATAGATCATCATACTGCCTTTGAAGGGCACGCCCTCACCTTCTTCAGGGTGTCTCTCAATCATTGCCCCTACATGCATCAGTGAGGTTTACGCTCGCTGGGGGTGACAAGGACGGGATGTCTCACCTCCGGCGACCACCCGGCCGGATGCAACAAGGGGTTTGATATCTTCGAGATGTGTTCTGCACGGATCAACCCAGGAACCAAATCACTACGAAGAGGAAACGGAGGCATACGGTCTCACTTGCTTTCTAAGGTTCAGAGCATCAGGCTTGTCCGGCAGGATACAGAGAAACTCCTTCTTGGAGTTTGCGGTGGCCATGCTGCGTTTTCCGACGGAGACTGGGGAGGGGACTCTGCGAGGAAGGGAGGCTTTGACGAGTGGAAGAGCTGAAACTCCCCGGCCGAGTCTGTAGAACGACATTATTGTTGATAGTTTCTCTAAGAGATAGTAAATGCGATCAACGCTGGTTGAAGGCGAGGTGTGTCTGTCATTGACAGGGCGCGATTGTTTGCCGAGGCTTCCTTGGCGTTCGGGAAACTGTCCGAACCGGAATAACATCAATGGAGAAGAAAACTATACAGGCTTCCTGCTTTTGATTGTGTTCTTTCTCCTGTTGGACAGAAGTTGAAATGTTTATCTTGTAGGTCAATAGTCTTTGGATGAGCAGGCTTTCATAGGATACCAGTCAGACAGCACTATATTTTCTATCATGTGCGTAAGCTATACGTGAGTACAGCCATAACTGAGAAGGAACCAGCAATCTTAGTATTCTCATAATATGATCTTGATAGGATCGGCTGTCCTATACATGACCAACCAGTGATTCGTCTCAAGGGATAAGCGCCCATACACGCGGAGATCCCTCAAGCTAACTCCAACATACTGTATACTCCCCAGGAGGAACAGCACACTGCTGTTTGATCACATCCCATTGAGAGATATCCCGCCCACAGCCGTGGGCGCCTCGACATAGGTCTGCGGCCATCAATCTGCAGGTTGGAGTAAGTAGGTTTGGTGCAGATTTGCATTCGCTGCTCACTCTCAGACGAACAACGCCCAGGGATTGGAGAAAACACCCAATGGCTGCACGACAGTGATATGGGGTTCGCCAGCATGGGGAGCTGCTCTCTTTATAAGCGTCGTTTATCAATTCTCCCGTCAGATTGAGCATGTAGGTGAGGAGATGAGAAATCCGACCCCAATGCCAAGAGCAAATATATACGCTACTGGACCCACGCTCTCTCTAGCTCAAGCTACTAACAGGAATGGAGAAAATTTTCGCGAGGGAAATCTTCTATCACGGCGGTTTCCTAATGATGGATGTCTTTAGAAATACTCATATACAGTGATTGTGCTACTATTCATTCCTAGCAGCTGCTACGTGCTACATAAACGTATCAATTTACAGAGCTCTAAACTTAGTCTTCCTGAATAAAACGGAAGTATTATCAAAAGTATGAGTGGACCAAACCAAATGCTTCTCTTCATGCAGACCACACATGGCCTTGATGCAGTTCTTCCTGTCGAAGGACTTGGGAGTTTACGTAAAAAGCCACCAGTGCCTGCAGTTGCAATAGCGTGACCAGCAGATTCGACCAAACTCTGCTATACAATTACCACACAGCCGTTTCTGCTACTGATGCCGTTAAAGACGCCCCAGGTGATATGCCATGGCCAAGGGAATTGAAGATTTGAGGGGCTGAATGAACAGACCCCTATGATGCAGGACTAATCTGCAGGTCATTCTCAGATGTAACATAATCTACAACCGAGGTCCTTAGTGCATAGCGCACTATCGAAGCGCGAAGTAGATCTGCGCTGTGGGCCTATCGACGACTGCCGAAATCACCCACCAATGCACGACAGCGGGTTGTTGAACGATATCTATTCAGCTGCTCGTGTCCACCACAAATGATATTGAGGCTTGTAAAAGACCCTAGTGGTAATATGCTTAGCTGGTGGGGCAAGGACCCTTCTTCGTGTCGCAGATAAATGCACACGCAATCGACACGGGCCGCTTCAGATGCTCACGACTTACCTTCAACCTCGAGGCCGTATAGGATGTCTACGACTCTGCTGTTGAAGGTCATCTTGGCCATCGCCAGCCTGTACATTGTTAAAGTGTTCTTGTCGGGCAAAAGAGGCGCACAACCTCTTCCACCTGGGCCTGTGCCGAAATTCATAATTGGCAATTTCCACGACCTCCCACCCCATGGCGTCAAAGATTGGGAACATTGGCTGCGGCATAAGGATCTATACGGTGAGTTGATCCTGACCAATCACGCAGACACGTCCTAATCCCAATTGACAGGGCCGATCAGCTCTGTCACGGTCCTGGGACAGACAATAGTCGTGGTGAACGACGCGGAGTTGGCCGTTGAATTGCTCGAGAAGCAATCTGCAGCCACTGCCTCGCGACCTAGACTGGTCTTTGCCTCTGAACTGTTAGTTGCCCCGTGCATCACTTCTGCTTGTAACCCAGACTAAGTAATTCAGGGCGGGATATGGTCTTTCATTGCCAATGCAGACCGATCTGCAGAGGACGCGCGCATACAGAAAAGCTATGCATCATGTCATCGGGAGCACCAAGTCTATGGCGGACTTCCATCCCTTGTTAGAAAGGGAGGTCCGGCGGTTTCTGCTGCGCACATTGCGGACTCCAAAGGAGTTGATTCAACACCTACAGACGTGAGCGCACCCCATACTCTTTTGTTAGAATCTGTTTCTCAATAAGTCAACAGGCTGACAGGAGCCATCATCCTGGAGATCGGCTATGGATACACCGTGGAGCCACATGGCCCCGACCCGTTCGTTGACCTTGCCAACAAGGTCATGGCAGAGTTCTCGGTTGCAACGCAACCCGGGACCTGGGCTCCTGATATCATCCCGGCTCGTGAGTCCGTGTTCCGTACACTTTCAAGACTCTACTAATCGAAACCACAGTGAAGTACATCCCGTCATGGTTCCCCGGCGTGGAGTTCCAGCGCATGGCAAAGACGTTCAACGCACGCGTGAATGATTTCTCGGGCAAGCCGTACGCATTCGTGCAGAAGCAGATGGCTCGTGGATCCTACAAACCGTCCTATCTGTCTCGTTTGCTGAAGAAAGACAATCCACAGCCTGGATCGGAGGAGGAGCTCGTCGCGCGATGGTCTGCTGCGTCTCTTTATGGCGGGGGGAGCGATACAGTGAGTGATACTCAACCGTTCGGATCCGAAGCACCTCTAAACGATCATAGACACTCTCTTCCCTCGGCTCCTTCTTCCTCGCGATGGCCATGTACCCAGACATCCAACAAAGGGCCCAAGCGGAAATCGACCGGGTAGCTGGCGACAGACTCCCAACCTTCAACGACCGCGCAGAACTGCCGTATACAGAGGCCGTGGTGAAGGAACTCCTCCGCTGGCTCCCCGTAGCACCCATGGCTCTACCTCACCGTGCTACCGATGACAGAAGCTGCGGCGGGTATCTCGTTCCAAAAGATGCACTGATCCTCCCGAATGTCTGGTAAGTTCTATCCTCGCGTCTTCTGTAGTGGAAGGGCAGGCTGACAAGCCAGGGGTTTTCTACACGACCCTGAGGTCTATCACGACCCGATGACCTTCAACCCGGAGCGGTTCCTGGGGAGTACCCCCGAGCCTGACCCACGGAAGTTTGCCTTTGGGTTTGGACGGCGCGTGTGCCCTGGTAAGGCGCTTGCGGAGGCGAATGCTTTCCTGGCTGTCGCCATGTCGCTGGCTGTGTTTCGTATTCGGGATGCTAAGCAGAATGGGCGCAGGATTGATGGGTATCCGGATGTCACGGCTGGTGTTATCAGTCATCCGGCCGATTTTGAGGTTGAGATTAGTGCGCGCAGTGCGGCGCATGAGGCGCTAATTCAGTCGGTTGAGAAGGACTGTCCGTGGCAGGAGGGGGATGGCAAAGAGTGCGATTTCTAGTCTGCGGTGTTATGGAACTATTCGGGTCGTTGTTGTGCGCTACCAGGTAGAGATACTATTATTAGACGCTTTTAAGACGTATATCTCGCTTAGATTCAATGAAACATGAGGCTATCCATATATGACTACATTGTTGACAATCTTGGTTGCTCCAATTGTCCAGATATGGGATTTTGAGCCGATGTTATGCAGCACACACAAAAACAGATATATTCACAACACCGTTGGATCACTCGACACAACATCTGCCGTTCATTATTGTGGCTGTGTCTAGCGCCAAATGTCTTAAAAGGCCCACGGAACAAGAGGCTGATTCCGGCTAGGCTGCCGCAGGCCACCAGTGATGGCGCCTGGAGATGCCTGGCGATGCCTGAGCGATACGAGCCCCCTAAATACCCCATGTTGCGCTCGCGACATTTTCGTGGTTCCATCCATACCAGCACGAGGATAATCAGTACATATCTCAAAATGGGCTCGAAGCCAGCTACTATCAACCTCCCGGGCTTCAACTTGCCGGTGAACTACAGGCCGCCCGCGGTAGGACAGAGCGCGTTTGATCGACACCACATCGGCTGACAGAACCACAGAACCATCGGAGAGCGAATGGGTTGTTCTTGAACGCGTTGGATTATATCCAAATTGATGGTGGCTATATCAGGTTAGTTATTCAGTGGGTGTCTTCTGCGTTTGCTAACATTTCTTGGTAGTCGCGTCAAGACGACGAGAGAGATCTTGATGATGCGGGTGATGGACACCATCAGTGACAAGCCTGACTGGACCCGGAAGGTAATTCATTGCCTTAATTATCTGTCGCATGATGAGGTCTAAACGATTCAGGTGTTTGACGAGGAGATCGTGGCCAGGTGGCGAGAAGAGCTCCTCGCCTCTGGCCAAGATGTGACCCCCAAAATGCTAGACTGGATCATCAAAGAGCTGCAATGGAAAGCCGAGCGCTTCCAGAAGACAGGCATCTTCGATGTCTTTGACGTGGGCGTGGTCAAGTCAGACACCGCCGTGTCCGAAGAACAGAAGCACGCTCTACAGAAAGCAGTCGCCGTGTTAGAGAACGTCGAAGAGAGAGACTACCATCCCGGATCGGACAACAAAGTCATCGACCTCGTGCACCCATCTCTCTTCCCAGTCGTCTACGGCCGCACAAGAGTTCTCCCGGATCGGCTCATCGGGCTAGACGATTGTCTCCAGAGCATCGGTCAAGGAGAAACACTCAAAGTGCCGTCAGACGAGGAGGTTGAACCTGCTGTTTCGGGCGACTCATGGCTGTCAGGCTACGGGCGGAACCAACTCCGAGGCCTGAAGCCCTACAGCCAAAAGTTCCAGTGGCTGCCGTGCGATGTCAAGTTTACCGACGACGGATGCCGCATCGCGTCGTACATCAACAACCTGCACCCGTCGAAGCACCGACCGCTCTACGACGTGATCGAGAAGATCCTGGCGCAGACAATCCCGCTCTGGGATGAAACATTGACTGGTTCCTGGAACAGGGCCAGTGACAGGATCGTGTACAAAGAGGTCGAGTATCTTGAGCATACGGTCCCCGAGCCAACCGTTGCGGAAGGGGAAGAGGAAGATGACGAGTTCTATGAGCGCCATGACGAGTGGGAAGACACCCGTCCGGTCAAGAAGCCGGAACCTGGGGACTTCCATCCACCCGTAGTGGAGTATGGATGGGAGCCGATTGTTCTCCGCGAGCAGTTCCGTGACGAGGGGCTGCAGGTAATTGTGAAGCTGGCCAACATCGAGCTGACCCCCGAGAAGCCCGAGTACGAGGGGGGTTCGTGGCATATCGAGGGGCAATTGGTACGTGAGGCGACAACATTATATATCTGGGCTCTTGCTAACGATCTCCAGAATGAACGCATCTGCGCCACGGCTATCTACTACTATGACAGCGAGAACATAACAGAAAGCACCCTCGCTTTCCGCCAACGGATCGACTCCGAGACGCTGGAGGATGTCAGCTACGAGCAGAACCGGCATTCCTTTGCCAACGAGGTCTTTGGCTTCGCAGGGGACATCTTCAACGACACCAACATCACGCAGGAGCTGGGGAGCGTCGTGTGCCGCGAGGGTCGGCTGCTTACATTCCCTAATATCCTGCAGCACCGGGTCGCGCCGTTTGCCCTGGCAGACCGCACCAAGCCAGGCCACCGCAAGATCCTGGCCTTTTTCCTAATCGATCCTCACCTGCGGATCATCTCCTCGGCCAATGTGCCTCCCCAGCAGGAGGAATGGGCCAAGGAGACTCAGGCAACGATTGCACATGTATTGGACAGGAAACTTCCGGCCGAGCTGAGGGAGATGGTCAAAGAGAACATTCCTAATGCCTACATGACTTACGAGGAGGCCAAGCAATACCGGCTGGAATTGATGGAGGAGAGGAGCGCGCGCAGCGAAAGACAGAATGCGCAGTTCGAGGAGGGCATGATCTCCCTTTGCGAGCATTGAGCTCGACCGTTTGAGTCTTGACATCGTACAGCGGAATTTTATCCAGTAAGGAGGTAGCTCATGCAATGCAATGTTCATTCCATGAAGGCTCGGTGGAGTGTATAGAGGGATGGCTTGCAACCAGTGTCCAACCGGGCTGGGTTACCGCGCCAAACTATGCTCACCCATTCTATATGTACGAAACAGGATAGCCAGCATCTCCGGAAGCTAGACGGTCCTGTCAAATGTTCTCCGTCGCTCGGAGTATTTCTGGGGAATCTAATTATGCCATAGGAATGGACTGAGCGCGATGTAGATCGTTCGAGATCCCCCCTTGACTGCAAATATACCGTCAAATCGCGGAGCAAAAGGTATTCTGCCATGTTTACGACTACACATTCCGAAGGCGCATAGTTAATACCTCGCTATTTACGGGATTAGCAACGAGGTTGCGCCATTACGAAGGCTACCAGCCAAACATGCGCCGGGGGAGATTTTATCCCTGTCTACGCTCGAGATGTAGGCCTTACCCCACAGCAAGGGGAAGCAGGATGCCCACGCGAAGCATTCAGTGTCACCCCTTGCTACGCACGTCTGTACAGCAATCTCATAGTTGGATCATATTGCTTGTTGTAGACGTGCGCAGGAGAGGCAAAGACATAAATACCACCTCTGTCCCCGTCCAGATCGTCAACTCGCAAGTCAAAACCAAACGAGCCGTCTCCAACCACCGACTATCTCACCTCAAAAGTTCCCCGAAACAAGACACCCACGATGAAGATCCCCGTCGTCGTTGCCGCCTTCCTTGCCTCCGTGGCTATCGCTACGCCCGCGGTAAGTCTCGACACGGCCCGAGGTACTTCAACAATGCCCTAACTCTACGTCTTTAGGTCCAGGTCCGCGACAAGATGAAGGCTGGAGCTGGCGTCAAGCGCAACCCCCAGTTCCCTGGACCCATTTTCGGGGCGCCTGCTGTCGGACCTATTCGGGTCCCTGGCGAGGGCCACGGGTTCTACCCCGGTAAAGAGCATGAAGGTCACGATGGACACGACGGCCATGACGGTCATGATGGTCACGACGGCCACGATGGACACGACGGTCACGACGGCCACGATGGACACGATGGTCACGACGGCCATGATGGTCACGACGGCCACGATGGACACGATGGTCACGACGGCCATGATGGTCATGACGGCCACGATGGACACGATGGCCACGACGGCCATGGCCATGGAGGGCACAAAGGCCATGGGGGCCATGAGGGCCATGAGGGTCATGATGGCTATGAGGGCCATGAGGGTCATGATGGCCATGAGGGCCACTATGGAAAGAGATATTATCCTGAAGAGGACCAGGACGACTACCGTGAGAAGGAACACGAAAAGCA
This sequence comes from Aspergillus hortae, assembly GCA_032158085.1. Classification (NCBI taxonomy): domain Eukaryota; kingdom Fungi; phylum Ascomycota; class Eurotiomycetes; order Eurotiales; family Aspergillaceae; genus Aspergillus; species Aspergillus hortae. Next base: position 2,080,071 of record JASVVY010000006.1, read on the forward strand.
CCATGAAAAGGGACACGAAGGCTATGAAGGCCGTGAACGCCACCATGGAAACTGATCCTTGGGTTTCCATAAAGACGACCTTGACGAACACCTTGACAAGGGATCCGGATTTGGCCTTGAATAGCCGGAAGTGTTTGGAAAGGGACACTAAGGTTACCTGTGGAGGGAATATTGAGAGTAGCCAATAGCCATCTTATGGTCTACAATATAATAATAGGAGTAATGAAATGAGAATTATTTACTTCGAGTCTTTGTAGCAATGCAGGTATCAACACAACATGCAGAGTTGTCTGCGTACTACGTATCAGCTGGTTCTATCGTCTGTAAAACGTGACTATGTACGAGTGATGGTGATATGAAATGGAATCTGTATTGTCTCTTTGACAGGGGCCCACAGGTATGAAGTACGCAGCCCAAAAATATATACGAATCGGATAGATGTACAGTAAAACCTGCCTATAAGCAACCGCCTATATAAGGAATCCCAGATTGATTTCCTATACAAATAAGCAATAAATCTAGATAGTTACAAGGTCATTGCTTGGAAAAGAAATAGCTTAATTAGAAAATACACCTAGGTAGGCCTAAATAACCAATAATCTGCCTTCAAATAGTATTTTATTACGGAGTATATAATAATTAGGTATGTCTAGTAGAGGTAGCGTAGAAATATATATCTTAGGGGGCCATCCCCCTAGTAAAATACCAAGGCCCAGATAAAATGCAGCATTCTTGTTACAACATGACTGACTTATCATACTCGGGCTCCATACAAATCCCATTCGGCATAACTTCATTGACACTGTAGCACTCCGTACCTCACAGGTCGCCGGCGATATTACTACCGACAACCCTTCGGAGCTGGATACACCGATCGCCGACGGAAAAACTCCGTCGGCACAATCTCCACCGAGCAGATATCACCGAATCCACGACGCCACCGTTATGGGTCTATGGAATGCAAAAGCAAATGCAAAAAAGAATGCATCATCCGTGAATCGAACACGGGCCTCATCGATGGCAACGATGAATTCTACCACTAGACCAATGATGCTTTGTTGAAGGATTCGGTCCTAGCTGGGTATAAGTCCTGGCAACATAATAGCTACATTCAGACATTCATTCGAGCAACACCTAGTATCCATCTCTCTTACCCCCCTCGCCAGCCCCCTTCGCAGCCTCCAACTGCCGCATCATTCCAGCCTCGAGGCCCCCCAGATCCGTAACAACCGAGACCATGTCGAACCCTTGTTCCGCGCGCATCTTTGCCTGCGCGCCGTCGGTGCCTGCGTCATTAGCCACACTCCAACGCAGCTCAACTCAAACAAGGATAACATACAGAAGATAGCGGCGGTCTTGCCAGCCGCCTTGGTAGCCTTCAGAATCCGCTGAATAGCCGCCTCGTGCTCGTCTCCACCGCGGACGACGCCCATCTGCTTGGCCAGATCGAACGGGCCTGCATAACCTTAGTCCTCCGTATATATATATCACGTAGTGCACGAAGGGCGCCTCGTGCATATTGCCCCTTAGGGACAAACTCACCAATGAGCAACACATCCAGACCCTCCACTTTGGCAATCTCCTCGACATTATCCACCCCCGACCGCGACTCAATCTGCACCATCACCAGCAACTCCTTGTCGGCGTTGTTGTCGTACTGGGCACCCGGCGTGACCTTGGGCAGCGCGTGCGCCGCATACATGGGCCCGTAGCCGCGGCTGCCGAGCGGAGGGTACTTGCAGAAGCGGACGATTTTACGGGCATCCTCCTGAGACAGTGTTAAGATGAGTCCTAGTCTCTGTGGGGTTTGAGGGTTGTTCCCCGATGGAAACCTACAGCGGAATGACACATAGGCGTCAGGATACCGTGGGCGCCCGAGTCCAGGGCCCGCTTGATCATCCATTCCTCCGGCCAGGGGACGCGAATGATTGGGCTGGCGCCTTCGGAACCAATCGCTGTCGCGAGCTGGACTTTGTCAGTCAAATGTTCGTGAGATGGGGGTCGGAGAAGTCTACATCGTAGTATTCGCGATCCGTGATCAGACCGTGTTCTGCATCCACGAGAACCCAGCTGAAGCCGCCAATCGAGGAGGTGGCTGCACCACGCAGAATCACACGAGCAGCTGGGGCGCTGGGGAGTCTGGAGCGCCGGTGGTGTCAGCGGATGGGTGTAATGGGGTGTAGAACGGGTACTGACGTGAGCCAGAAGCCATAGGCCTTGGATTGGTTCTGCAGGGCGGCGCGGAGAGGGAGTTGGAGAGACATGATGGTATCTAGAGTGATTGATTGAAGTGATATGGATTCGTGGGGGATGGGAGAGCGGACATCTTAAGGGACACTCTCGCGGGGAATTATCCGAGGTGGGGGGTATGCGGAGTTGGTCCGACATCCACTTCACTTGCCAACGTATATACATGCTCTGAGTAGTCGACGTGTGCATTATAAGCTACTCTAACAGATTCCAGGCCTCAATGTACATATACCTGCTCTGCTGCACACCTCATTATCGAGCAGGTCCAAGCAACTTGACTAACAACACCGTCTTATCATTTCACCGGGTCCATCTCCACCAACCGCACAAAACTATCCGTATCCCCGTGCTGCGGCCTCGTCCCGTAATCCACAGAATGCGCCACGGTCTTGACAATGCCGCTTTTCGGCGCCCCCGTCGGCCGACTGTTGGCAAACGCGCCCCGTCCGGACGGCGTGGTCGGCTGCGGGTACGATGTCCCGGCAGAGCCGCCGATGATACCGGGGAAGAGGTGGACTAACATGGCACGCGTGGTGGGCAGACAGGCGCAGAGGACGGCGATCTGGACCTCGATGACGGACCAGTGGACGATCGGTTGGAGCTCGACTGTTCCTTTCCTTAGCTGGTGGGAGAGAGACGGAGGACGAAGTACGTACCTGTGGGATTACTTCCCCAGCGGTTGAACCAAAACACCACCACACGGAGGATGGCAACAAGGGTGAGACTGTCATCTGCATCAGCAACCATTCTCATCGACCCTCGCGGGATATAGACGCACACAAGACCCATAGCAAACATGACACCAACCCCCGCCTTCTTCCGCGCGCTCAGATTCAGCTTCAAAATCTCATAGATCGGCATCAACACCATGACGGTGTCGACGCCGATGTTGACGAACGCGTTGGCAAACGTCGCCGTCATAAAGTCGATGCACTTGCCGGGCTCCTCGCCCGCCCAGCCGGTCCACGCGAGCCGCGGCGGCATGCAGCGCAGCGAGTCGGTGAGGATCCAGGTCACGGCGATGGCGGCGTTCAGGCCGATGATGATGAAGGTGGTGACGCGGAAGAGGCGCGACTGGAAGATGCGGAGCAGGAAGAGACAGACGGAGATTTTGGCGAGGGAGATTTGCGCTTTGTACAGGAGGACGAAGCCGTAGAAGCGCTGGGATCTTTAGCGTCGTTGAGAAAACAATGGAGCGCAGGCAGACGCACCTTGTAGAGGGCCGTGATGTTGTCCATCGGGACAATGTCCCACATGTTGCTGCCGAAGCCGAAGTGGATCACTGGACGGTCAGTTTGTGTCTGGTTGTGAAAAGGTGATGGAGTGTTGTCTTACTAGAGGCGTTCAGAGAGAACAGCACGATCGCCAGGATCTATACTGGTTAGTTGGTTGCTGCACGGGCACTGGTAGCCAGACTCACCTCTGCTACGATAATGGTATAGTCATCCGGTCCCCATCCACCACCCAGACCGATGCTCTTGGCCACCATGCGGTTGGAGAACAGCAGCGTCGCCAGAATCAGCGGCACGAGCGTCGCCGCCTCGACTTCGGGATGGCCCTTGTGATACGGCACATTGCACGCGCGGGAGCTGGCACGTTTCGCCACTGGAGTCTATCAGCCAGGGCCGGAGCAGCGCGGAACAGATCAGACATACCCAAAGCTTCTCTTCCCGTGCAGCCAGCCGTCACGCAGTTCGTGATGGCCGTCTGGACAGTATCATTGGAACAGAGACACGACTTCTGCGAGGAAGCGCACGCGGCCGAATGCTGCGCCAGGACCTGCTTCTGACAGACAGCCTGCTCCAGTTAGCACAACCGACCCCTTCGCCATCACCAACAGACAACCTACCGCACATTGAGGCAGCGCTGGATGCGTAGAATCGGAGTTTGATTCGGCACCGACGACACCCACTGCCAACCCCAGGATTCCCAATACCGCAACCCGGTGGAGCAACATTATATTGACAATGTAGAGAGGGTCGACAAAGCAGCGGAATGAAGTCGCGGAACTCGGAATCAAACCAGTTCCCCGTCCTCTCCAGATCCCGACCCAGGGACAGCTGTCAAATATGGCGGAAAGGGAGTCCGTGTCTCAGGTGGTGGAATTTTTCCCTCTCGCCATTTGTTGGCCCACCACCGCCGGACATCTATCCAGTTGTAGAAGCTCCCATACTTCGGCAGTCTTCCGCATCCACAGGCCAGGCTGCTTATGCCAGTTACATACAGCGATCGCCGTTTAAGGCTGCGCCTGAAGAGATGATTCGCTTGGATCGGTGGCGAGTGGATGGTCAAAACGGATCCGCTGTCACGAAGTACCCGCTTTTAATCTGTTTATTTCTCTTCATAACCCCGTGTTGCCCCTGGGCCAGGGGTCAACTTGGCAGACAGCCGTAAACTGACACCAGAATCCGGGAATTCGGGGACTAGAATTTGCCTAGTAGGTGGTCGTTGACTTGGCGAAATTGGTTGTGGGACGAGCGTGCGTTGCTGGACTGGAGCCGAGGCCCATAACGGCATCCGAATTTGCTAATTGAGCACGCTTGATCGACACGATCTTCTCTCGGCATGTCCTCCGGGCCTGTTCAGGGTGCGTTGAACGTGCCGATGGACGGTCAAGGCACGGGCATGTCCTGTGGGATATTATTAGCAGTACGATTGGCCCCATAAGGGTCTGTCTGGTATATGCGTCGAGATATAGGGGGTACCGTGCATGACAGGTGAAATGGATTAGACGGGCCTACTGAGGTATGCAATGGACGGCATAGTATATCATTCAGGAAGAAAAAAGCTGTGAACCTCTGCGTGGATCGCTATTATTATTCACTAGAGGTGACTAAAGACGCCTCCGTAAGTATTGACCTGCCAAGACCCCCTTTAGCGGTGGGTTCAGTCGTCGGCTGTGGCCGCTTAGGGTATTCGGTAAGCAAAGCCGGCCACAGCCGATACGGCAAGCCATTGCGGCCACTCCGCAACAATTAATTATTTCGCCTAAGGTTCTTCACCGCAGGGCCCTCCGCTTTCCTCTTTAGGATTCTTTGTTTATATCTACTTTAATAATGGCTAAGTGGCTGTAATGGCATGCTTTGTACGACCTCCAGGTAAAATACTAATATTCTTTAAAGCCTAGACTATACTAACTAAATTTAGGGCCGCGCACAAGTCTTTTACCAAATTACTATATCTAGAAATGTCTCTAGAGTCCAGGCACGCCGCACAGATCCGGGGTATATAAATATTTATCCTATACGAGAGCTGGGAAACAGAAGATACAAGATAAAATATACTGCTTTACAATTTCTATAGAATATTTTATACCAGAGTACTGAAAAATATTTCTTTAGATAGCTTCCTCAGAGCGTGGCCGAAAGGCTATTAATTTAGAGCTATATAGAGATAAGATTATCTTATTATATTTCTCTTCTATTTTAGTTAATTTAATCTGTATATCTCTCTAGGAGAAATATAATCTTTAGATTAGCAAGCATATGCTTGAAAATTATTTTTAATAATAGGAGATTCGCCGTTAAGATTATATAATTATTTCTAACTCTCTTCTTTATATTTAAATTTGTATTTTATTCTTCTAAGTTAGATTAGAAAATAAAGAGTTTCTATCTGTTCTATAGAAAGAAGGATTCTCTATCTTTAGCTGTATACTATATTAGTTTCGGGCCTAACTTAGTCTTTTCCAATAAGTTAGAGATCCCCTAGCCTAATAGCTTTAAAGAGAGAAGATACTTAAGATCTTTGTATAAGAGACAGAGCGAGAAATTATTTAAGGCTATAAAAAGAAGTTTCTTTACCAGTATATTCGAAATAAAGACTATATTATTAGATAGTATAAAAATCTTCTAATTATTTATATAAGAGCTAATATATCTAGTAATCGCCTTTTCTCTATCTATAAAACTATTCTATTTAATACTGTATATCGCCGAAAATATAACCTCTAGTAAAAGTAAGGCAAATTTATTATATCTAGGCCTAATTTTATTTAGTTAGTTAATAGCTATCTTAAATTAGAGCCGTACAGGATTGAAATCTATATAGTAATTAATATATATTCTTGCTATATTATATAGATTTACTGTAGGATTACTGCTTGTATAGCAGTTAGTATTTTATATTAATATCTAGATACTATAGATAATATATAATTTTTTCTATCGCGAGTTTGGTCTGATTAAGGCTTAGAGATAGTTCTTTTTAGATCTATATATCTCTAGCTTCGCTGTATACAGAAGCCTAATATTTAACTAAATTCTTATTGGATCTCCGGCTGGAATATTAAAAACTAAAGAATTAAAGCTTAGTAGAAGTAGCTATTAAAAGAAGCACTATATAAATAGCGGGTAAGTTTCCCTATTCTTATATAAAATTAATATTAATATAATTAAAGCTATTTTAAATCTCTAAGTAAAGATGGCCTATTTTCTAGATTATCTCTTATAGACTAAATTATTTTCTATATTATTTATATTCTTATTCTTTATACAGAACTCTGTTATTTTATTTAAATATAGAATTACTATTAAATCCGACGATAGCTTAATTATCTAAATTTAATTAGAGATAAGCTGTATATACTTTACTATTATTCTTAGAATAGTATTTAGAATTATAGCTATTTAGTTAATAATCTTACTTTTTAACAGCTAAAGAAAGATGTACAGAAGTTTAGTATAGATTTTATTTTTTCTATTCTTATATACAAGACTAATTACTTTATTTTATTAGATCCGGATAAATATTTTTTTTAATCTACTCTGTAATTCTGCTGTATAGCTCTCTAAAGGCTTTAATTTAATTCTAATAATTCTTCCCCTATTTAGCTAGATAATAAAACTATGTTTTTTTGTATAACTTATCTATAACTTTGTTATATTTTTATAATATATATTAAATACTATATAGAGCTATTTTTAGCACTATCTACGCGGCTAATTAGTATATTAAATTAGGAATCTAGAGTAGCGTAGTCTTATATAACCAGCTCTTTATTTAAAAATTAATTTTAGCTTTTTTCCCCTTTCCTTTGTTGTACAAATTAAATCTATTAATAAGATTTTTAATTTTTACTATTCTCTTTTTTTCTTATATCTTTTATATATTAAAATAGCTTTATCTTAGATTTTTTTCTGTAGGGAGACTGATATATAATATTATTCTATTTCTTTATATAAATACTATAGTGCTTCTTCTCTTTAAATTATTAATTTAACTAATTCTTTACTAATCATATCTTATATACTATTAATATCTTAGATAAAACTAATAGTAATCTAGATATTTTAGCGTTTTTTAACATATCTATATATATCTAAAAATTCCTAATAAACTAGATATTAGCCGGTATCTATACACGAACAATTATCTATTTTTAATAATAATTTATTATTATATAAGGCAGTTATTAGATTTTATCTTTTAGAAGATAAAGATATTAAGAAAGCTACTTTAAAGAAGCTAGGTTTATTTTTAATAACTCGCTATAGAAGATATATTAATAGTTATAGAATAAGTGAAGATTAGAATTCTCTATTGTACGATCGAATCTTTAGATAATTTTATCTAATAAGATCTTCTTTTATTTAGCCTTTAATTTATATAATAATATAGCGATATCTTTTAACTAGCTATTTATATTTAGAAGAAATCGCTGATTTATTTTAGTTAGACTACAGATCAGCGATAGATAATAGAGGATTTTTTTTAGAATTAGTTTAATTCTTATACAAATAGACCGGAGAAAGAATATTAGATTTATTTAATAATTAAGTATTAGTTGTACGATAATTAGAAGATTAAATCTAAGCTATTGGAGGATAAAAAGATTTCTTTAATTAAGAAGGAATTAAAGAAGAAGACTAAGATTAAGTAAGAAAAAGATAGTATATAAGATAACTCCGATCTTTTATCTATATAGTTACTATCTATATACTTACCTTCTGTATAGAAAGTTTAGAAATAATATCTTTTATTAGATACTTCAGACACTAATCCCTATTATATAAGAAAAAGTTATATTTTAGATAAAGAGAATAAGCAGAAAATTAAGAAATATAGTCTAGAATTTTCTAATTTTTAAAGAAAGACGTATAAGAAGATATAGATAGTTTCTTTACTTAGTTATTAGATAATTAGTTATTACTTGTGTTATTGTGTTAGTTAATTTTTATTATTATTCTTACTATTATGATTATCTCTATTACTACTACTACTATTACTACTATTATATTATATATCTCTCTTTCTTTTATCTCTATTTACTTTAAAGCTTTAAAGATTATATAGTTTAGAGATAAGTCTGTATAAAGTTAGAAAGCAATACTAATACAGGTATTTATATAATAATACCGGTTATTCTATATTTTTATTCTCTAATTTTTCTCGCCTAGCTATAATTCTACGATTATAGTTTCGCTGTATATATAAAAGTCTTCTAGCTAGCTATAATCTAGTCTTATCTATAGATAGTCCTAGTCTTCTAGAGCGCTTTATATATATATAATATAGTTATTAGCTTCTCGCCCTTCCGGGGGTTAATATAAAATTTAATCGCAGCAGGATTATACTATATTAAATTAAGAGATAACACTAGTTGTATATCTATACTTTTCTTATTTAATTATATAGATATATATTATTTATGCTTTATACCAGCTACTACGGAAGTCTAGATATATATATATTTCTTAAATATTACTATATTCTAGGCGTATTCGGCAGAGCATACACTAATTATAAATAGCCGAATTAGATAATCCATTACTCTGTATGTAATAAGAATTAGATAGATATTATACCAGCCAGTATTCTAGCTATATAAACTAAGGGAGGAAGCCAGCTGGTTCGGGCTCTTAATTCCTCTTAGAGTTTAATTAACTTAGACTCTAAAGAAGATAAACAGAGCAATCCAATTAATTTAGAAGAGAAAGAGAAGGACGAAGAAGATAATGAAAAAAATCCAATTATTCTTTAGATAAGTTGACTTTTTGTACATGCATGCACATACACACACACACACACACACACACACACACACACACGCACACACACACACACACACATACACACACACACACACACACACACAAGCACCTGCACTACCTAGCCATATGAAGTTGTCTATAGCACCTAAGCAAGACGACTTGCACCTTTACGAGGTGCTCAGGATAAGTAGCCAATTAGTGAAACCAAGCAAGTTGTACAACTTCTATATGGCGTCCAGGATAACCTTCTATAGAACCCCTGAATAGATACTGCCGGCAGAAAAAATCACGTTGGTGAATTGTTGCGGAGTGGCCGCAATGGCTTGCCGTAAGCCGAGCCTTAAATGAAAGGAAAGTTGAATTGTATAAATCTGGTACTCTAGGTACGATGTATGTCCAGTCTTAAGTATCCCTAGCTAGAGTGCTCACCACGATCCACTAGACGTTACTGTGTTGGGTGTGGTACAGCTCGTAGGTGGTGCTTTCGCTGGAAAATCCCTTGTCGAGCAGCTCCTTGCTCGACTGTGCTGTTTCCTGGCGATGCAGACGGTCCTTGAATCGCCGCTGAGCTACGTTGAACAGCGGTCGAAGGTGTGCGAGACATGCAGCCGTGATGCCGGTCGCGGCCTGGATGCACGTCCAGACCACCATGGGGATTTGGTTATCTGCGTCTGTTAGATATATACATTCGAGACAGGCATGGGACTGGCTTACAGGTGATGTCTGGGCCTGCTTTGGTGAGTTTGATCATTTCCACCAGGCGGACAATGTCAAAGACCCAAGACCTGGAACGTCAGTCAAAGCCGAGGTCGAAGAGCATATGGTACTCACAGCCCACCGACTATAAACACCCCGGACAGCAGCAGCCGCTGGTTGGTCGAGATCGGCAGAGCCCAGACCGTCTTCATCGGCATGGCGAGGACGATCAAATCTGTGATGATGTTCGGGATCTGCATGCCGTAGTAGAAGGGCACTGGATCCATGCACGCACCCTCGACGCTGCGATCCCAGAACTTCCGGACGGGAATGCACTGCAGGGCTCCCACGATCCAGATGGCCAGCATCCAGAGGATAATGATGCCGGAGACGACATTGACGGCGATGACCATGCGCTTCGTGGAGAAGAGCCGCTTATACAATGCGAGGATGGACAGCTTGACGAAGGCGACGCAGCTCGTGTAGACGAAGGAATTGGACCATCCGATCTAGCTGTGTCAGAATGCAATGTCGATGCAGGAAAGCATGTCAAACCTTGAAATACACCTCCAGGTTCTCCTTGGGAATCATTGTGATGTGAGACCCCAGACCGTTGAACAGCACTGCACTAGTCAGCCACATCATCCTTCACTGCACGAGTTCTCACGCACGTATGACAACTCCGATTGAACAGCCATATTTGAACAGCTGCGTCTATGTTAGCAACAACCTCGTCCGCACAGTGACATCGCCTACCAAAGCAACGAGAATCAGATAGTCATCCAGGAAGAGCCCCGTCCCATTCAGCCGTCTGGCAAGAAGACGCACCCCAACAGCCGCAGTCGACAGAATAAAAGCAAAATACAGCGCGACGATAATCGACCGACGAAGGCTCTCGTTCGGATGCTCGAAATCGCCCGGAACCCCGGCGCGTGCGACCTGGTCTGCAGACATAACGGCTCCCAAATCCGCTGCAGAAGCACGGAGCGTGGCGGCAGGAATTTGGAATGCAAAACTCTGGAAGTGCTGCAGCGCAGGAATAAATATTTCCAGATACACTGGACGCACCCCCTTTCGGTGTGTCAGATCACCCCTCGTCGAGGGACGCTCTGCCTGTATGCATCACATTTCGGAGCTGGCCGGCGATGAGCATATCGAAAACGGAACGAAGGGGTGAAGCCGGCGACCAGTGCTCCATGTGTTTGGCATTTACTGGTTTGATCGAGGTATGGGCGGTGCGTTGCAGATCATGTTACTGGAGGTGGAAGAAAAAACTATATCGGAAGTTCCTTGTCGACTACCGTGCAATAGGGCGATGGCAACCACGATAGCTGGCCAGGTATTGGGCAATTTATCGTGTATAGCGTACTGTCCATGCGTTTGTCCCTTGCTTGCGTCTTCGGTCTATGTTTTCCGAGAACGTTAATGGAGCAACCGTGCTCATCGGATACATCACTTTTGGACGCGACTAGTCCAGTGCCTTGCAGATTGGGTAACTAAGGACTTCCAGGGAACAATGGCTTTGTCTGTATGCTTTGCGAGTTTTCTTTCGAGGTTATTGCGTCTGATGGCAAGATATCAAGACTGGTTGTGTAGGCGACGATGTATCCAATCCAGAGGGTGATCTTCGACACACAGTATAGGAGCCAGGACAGAATCTGATAGCCTAGAATAGCAAAATGATACGCCATCTGCGACAGGTCTACTCCACGAACGCTCGATCGCTTATGCACGACTTTATCTCCCGATCTGATCGTCCAATGGTGCTTCTATATAGTACACTGTGGAAGTATCCGTAGACCGAGAGCACATAACGTTGCCACATGTGTCCACATGGCTTGTTCTATATCTGGTAGGAGCCTTACTAGGCGCCATGAAGTCATCTGAGCAGATACACATATGTTGTGAGTTCTTCAGGAGAAATACCGAAGTTTATAAGACGTGTGACTTTGAGCGAGGTAAGGGTGCTCTATAGTACTGGAGACTATATACTGTCAGTTCAACAACGCTATAATTACTATCGTCTATAATATTGCACAGAACCACAAATACAACTGCGCGCATATCAGCCCCTATTCGTCCAGGCTCTCCATCCACCACACCACAGCCTAGTTCAACCCCTTCAGAATCTTGGGAATAAGCAGCTCATCATACTCCCATAGCGTCGTCTGGAAGTTCACCGAGAATGCACCCCCAGTCCACCACGTCGAACGACCGCCCTGCAGCGCCGTCAGATTCTGGAAGAACCCATTCTTAACATCAGCGACCGAGACGCGCGCATGCATCGGCCCATGGACAGAAAAGTCCACCCAACTGACGGGCTCAGTCTTGTTGCTGGCACCCTCCAGCCTGCCCGCCCGGAGCAGCGTGTCGAAGTTATTCTGCACCAGCTGCTTCGCGCCGCGCGCGTCGAGCGTCACATCGCCGACGATCGTCACGCGGAACAGATTATCACCACCAATGTAGTCGATGCGGGCATTGAACGGCGTTTCCGGGAGGACGAGGTAGTTGTCCGGGGCGGCAGCCGCAGGGAGGTTAAAGTACGACATGTTGGTCGCGAAAGCGGCGTTGTTCACCAGCCCGGTGTACTCGTGCGAGTAGGTGAACTTGGACAACACGGCGTGCTCGTTGCGGTTGAGATCGAACGGCGCCATGTTGGCGTCGGTAGGCTCGATGGCGAGCAGCAGACGGCGCGCGTGGATACGGGTGACCTTGCCCGTCTTTGCGTTCTTCACCGTGAGGGACACGCCGGCGGCGCTGCGGCGGCTGTGCACCACCGTGCTGGAGTACAGCACGTCGGCGCCGAGGCGCTTCGCGATGGCGTCGTAGAGATCCTGGTTGCGGCCGGACGCGGGGATGACCTGGTTCTCCTTGCCGACGAAGGCGCGCGCCATGGACGCGCCGAAGCCCTGCAGCACGAACATGGTCGTCTCGCGGATCATGTTGCCCAGGCCCAGGCCGGTGGACTGGTAAATCAGCGGGATGGCGGCCTCCAGGCCGTGCTTGGTGATGAACTCGCCGAAGGGGATGAGGAGGTCCGCCGGGATGGCGTCGGGGTGCGGGAAGTTGTCGTATCCGGGCTGCATGAGGTGTTCCCACGGCTCGACGATCTCGAGGAATTTGGCCATCGCCGCCATCTGGTCTGCCATCGGAGGCAGCTCGAAGTCGACGAGCGCCCCGGTCTTGAAGTCGATGTATTCCGTCGTGACGGCGACGTTGGTTGGGGTTTTGAGCGGAATGCCGAAGCGCTCGAAGAAGCCTGTGGCATTTCCGGTGTCCAGGAAAGTCTTGACGCCGTAGTCGTAGGGAATGCCCGTCTTGGGGTCGACGTATGAGTCCACCATACCGCCCTGAGATGATCGCGTTAGTGGTATCTTTCATGAGAGCGAAGGTCGTCCGCTTACCAGGATGTCTTGTTTCTCGATCAGAGCGATGCTCTTACCAAAGTCGTCGCGAATTCGAACGGCAGCATAGGCACCAGAAGCACCGCCTCCGACAATTACGACATCTTTGTAGAGTTCGTGAGCGGCCGGGCTGGCCGAGACCGCCGCTGCAAGGCCGAGGAGGGTCGTAAAGGACCGCATATTTGGATTCTATCTTCCTGGACTCAATTGACAGAGAGTAGACTTTTCTCAGCTGCTGCCGGCATCATCGGATCGTACGGACCAATGGTCCATTAAATAAAGGACCAAGACAGCTCCCGATACAAGAGCCGGGCATGGACTAGGCCAAAGTGTGTCTCCATGGGGGATAGTCCCCTGGAGTGGAGGAGACCGCCATCAGTGCTAAGAACGTCCCACCGGAAAATATGTGGCGGGGTGTTAGTATAAAAGTATGGCGCAACGATTGGAGAGGACAGGCATTCTTGATGAAGTCCAGAGTCCATAGCTGGTAGTGCGACACCGGCGCACTAGGCTTGCATCTTTAGGGCCTAGTATCCGCAGGGGTCTATCTCAGGCCACGTCTTCTAGCCACACACAATCGAATTTACCCTAAGTTCAAGACACCTAGGGCACGGAGCTGTCATCCGTTGGTGGAGGCTGCCCCGTTAGAATTTGTCCAGGAGCTCGTCATCGGACGGAGAATCCAGCATCCCCGTGGGTTGGTCTGCGTAGGGTATACATACAGTGGAGGTCTCCGGAGATGAACGGAACATATGATTCTTCTCGATATTAAAGACCGTGGGGGCCAAGGTACAGAAGCAGAGGAGGATTCATCAAGAGTTGGTAAATGTCTTCCCTGCTGATGGGAAATGGTCCATTGACCATGTTGAAGGTGAAGCCAAACCTGTATGCTCTACATACTCCGACAGACTGGGGCATGGCTTGGGATTTGAGAAGTACTACTCTGTGGACCGGAGTAGACGTGGAAAAGGGGAAATAAGCTCAGCTACACGAGGAAACATAACAATCGGCTATAAAGATAGCCGTGAATGCCGGTTAAATTGCGTTAAATGGCAGTGAAACTAGCGAGCGGCCCATCGAATCTAACACGGCTTGTAGCATCCCAAGTAAGACACTATATCGACCAGGATCCGACTCCAACACGATGACAATGGCGTGTAAAGGATATAAACCTCGATTAGCTCGTGGTCTCGCCTGTCATCCCTGTCAGCTCATCTCCGACACGGATAATTCTGTTCATGTGGGAAAGCCTTGGAGGTTGCATTGCCCACACTAGAATCCTGATGGATTTTTATACTCAGGCCCAAGAAACTCAAGAGAAAAGTTTACTTCCGGCCTGAAAATGTGTTATCTGTATGAATTCTGCCTCTCCAGATGACACAACCACACTGTCGACTGCTCAAGACACCCACCATTCAATGATCCATGCCCACAACCACAGGCAACGCCTCGGAAGTCGAGAATGACAGTCACTTGGGCATTATTATAGGCGTGCAGACGGCATTGACTGTTCTTGCTGTCATTGTCGTCTCCCTGCGTCTATACGTTCGGACTAGGCTGGTCAGGAGTTTTGGGCGCGATGACTGGACGATGGCGATTGCTGGTGTATGACCTGCTTTCTGAATGACTGATCTCAGCGAGAAACCAACATGGAGGCTGACGCAGTGCAGCTTTGCTCTATAGGAGGCTGGATACTATACATCTACAAAGCATGTCATGGCCTTGGCCGTCATATTCGATTCATCGAAACGATGGATCAGATAAGAATGACCGAAGCGGCGTTCTGGCAAGTCATCATCTGCTCAGCGACGGGGATGGCTTTTCTTAAGACATCCATTGCCTTGAATCTTCTGCGGTTCAGTCCGGCAAGATGGTATGCGGTGTGTCTGTGGGCGAGTATAGGTACGACGATAGTCCAATTGTTCAAGGGAGACATACACTGATGCAGGTATAGCATTTGTTGTCGCCTACAATTTCATGGCCGTAATGACCTTTTTTCTGCACTGCAAGCCGATGCAGGCGCATTGGGATACTCGAATCAAAGATGCCAAGTGCTATCCAGTGCATCTGTTTGTTGTTTTCGCTCTAATCAACACATGTATGCACTCAACCAACAACCACCGACTCATCCGAAGCTAACACACATGTTAAAGCCTTCAACATCTTCACAGACGTCCTCTTTGCGACAATTCCAATCCCGATCGTGTGGAACCTGCAAATGAAGCGACGCGTTCGCTTCTACCTCATCGGCGTCTTCAGTCTCGGTTACCTGTTCGCATCCCTCCTCATCTCGCATCGACACAGACTTGCTGATGCTCAATAGTGCGGTGGGCATGGGCGTAGTAAAGGCGGTCTATCAGATTGCATATGCCACCGACCGGGATTCATTCTTGTATGTCCCAGTGCCACTTCCCACATTTCCATCAAAGTGCGCGCCTAACACTCCTTCTAGCAATGATTCTATAATGTTCTGGGCACTGTACGTCCTCCACAGCCTTGCGTCTTTAGAGCCATGCTAATCTGTGCGCAAAGTGTTCAGTTCAACATCGGAATCCTCGCCGCCTGCGTCCCGTCCCTCAAACCCCTCGTCAGCAAGGCCCTTAAACTGTCCGAATACACCAACTCCCGTTCCCGCTCGCGGGGCCTCTACGGAAGCAGTGCGGGAGGTGCGTTCACAGCCAGCAGAAACAGCCGGCGCGTCTGGTCCATGCAAAGGAGGGACCAATACGCCCTGGAAGAGTTGCAGAGCAGCGATGCGTCAGGGCACAGGGATTCCGACGACGTACAATTAACCGGAGCCTCGCGTGGGCCTGGACCGAGCTATACAACGCAGGTAGATGCGGGTGCGGTGTCCGAGGAGGATGGGAGACACTCGCCAGGACGCCATGTCGAGAATGGGATTTTGAAAACGACACAATGTACAGTCGTGAGTATGCGAGCGGCTGACTAGGTAATTAATAGAGTTCCATATAAATGGTTCCTAGAATCATAGCAGATATCTTGGATGTTTCTCTTGATGCATCGGAGAGAGGCCGCCCTACATGCTAGTTTCGACGCACCAAGACAAGCCGTAGTCGATCTCCACCAATCTTTCACGTAATCGGAATGCATCAATGCGAGACTAAGACCAGACTAGCAGCAACACAGAAACGAATGGAATGCTGAGAAATCAGCCCCCGTCAGCACTAAATTGGGCCGCAACTCTCATGGCGTCATGGCTGATTATCAATCCGCGTTTCCATGGCAGCTACCTATATAACTCCATGAGCTTTCACTAGTACACTGGAACAAATCATTGAGCGCTTTAACTACGACTTAGCGCTTTAACTAAGACTTACAACTACAAGAATGACGCTGAAATACCTCATTGCCGGCGCCACGGGCGGCCTTGGCGCAGAGGTGCTCAACTACTTTATCAACAACGTCCCTGCTTCCGAATACGCAGCGGGCTCGTCGCGAGAGTCGACACGGACAGATTTCGAATCGCGCGGTATTGCTTTCAGGCATGTCAGCTACGATGACCCGGCGGCGCTGGAGACGGCGTTTACCGATGTCGAGAATGTGCTGTTTGTCAGTACGCCCACCTTTGACGTGGAGCGGCGCAATATACAGCACAAGAATGTCATCAACGCGGCGAAAAAGATGAATGTTAAACACGTACGTGTGCTTGTACATCTGTGTCTAGGGAAGTGAGCTAACGGGTCTTAGGTGTGGTATACATCGCTTGCGTTTGGAGGTCTGAAGAGCGACTCTAAAGCCCTGGTACAACAGTCCCACTATGCAACAGAGCAATGGCTGAAAGAGTGAGAAACCAGTCTTAAATTCTACAATAAGGACTTCCGCTAATCATTCAGGTCTGGAATAAACTTCACCTCCATCCGCGAAGCTGTCTACGTCGACGCCTTTCCCTTATTCATCAACTGGTACCCCGAGAGCAAGCGGATTGCACTCCCCACCGACGGCCGCGTGGCATACGCATTGCGCAGCGAGTTGGGAGAGGCTACAGCACGCCTCATGGTCCAGGGCGGACATGATCGCGAAATTGTCCTCCTCACACCGAACGAGTCTATCACATACTCGGAGCTCGTGTCTGTCATCAACGAGACGACAGGCCGGCAGGTCAAGTTTGAGGTCGTCTCAGGCGAAGAGTTCGTGCGATGGACGGCGGAGAAAGACCCAGGCGGCAAGGATGAGGCTTTCTTCCGCATGGTGCTGACTTGGCACGAGTCTATCGCGAAGGGGGATCTTGCGACGACGGATCCGTTGATGGGAGAGGTATTGGGGAGGGAGGCCACTACGCCGAAGGATGCGGTGCGAAAGTTGCTACTAGAGAACCCGGATTATACCTGGCATCAGAACTACCCAAAACGGAAGTAGATACTAAGAGCAGCGCGCCAATATAATGCAATAGAGTATGCTATACTACTTAATCTGTCTCATGGTCCTGAATGAATAAATGGACCCCAAAGCATGGGATGCACTCCGCGACGTCTCATCTCCCCGATCGCCTCATGGAGTGCAAAGGGTGCCCGAGCAAAGTCCACATCCCGACCAAGCTCCTTCAGCTTTGCGTAGAACAGCCCGGCAAGTTCGGCCGAAACGGAATCGGACACCTTCCACAGTGTCGATATAACATGCGGTACTCCGGCGATATGGAACCCACCGGCAATGTGAATGCCCTCGTCACGGAGTCCCAGATCCTTGCTTGCTCCGGATTCGCACGCGGACAAGTAGACGAGGTTGCAGTTTTGTAGGCTGAGTTTGAGAAGGGCTCGCACCGACAGCGGAGATGGCTTGGTAGGTGTTTCCTGGAGCATGATGACGCTCTGGGAAGGGTCTTTGCGATTAGCACGAGCGTGGCAGGCGAAGTGAGCTATTGCTGATGTTGACAGCTGCTGTATGACAGAGGCGGAGTTGGGTTGGTCCAATCGTTTGATTTTGAACGAAGGTGTGAGAACGTCTTCGATCGCACGTATTTCTGGCTCGACGTCCAAATCCCCGTCCGGACCTAAACCTGGAGTTGTCGCCATCGTCGCAATGAGTGCCTCCATGTTCGAATTTGGCTGTGAACGCAATCGACGAGCGCTCTGTCGGGTAAAGTCCAACGCCTTCAGAGAATTCGTGTACGAGGACACGGCCATGTCGTGCACCGACGTTGGCTCGCTCCCGTCAGACGGAGACTCGAAGTCTCCAGCGGCATGAATAGGTAGCACGCTGATCCATCCGGTCGAGACCCAGATAACTCGTGGCTTCCCAAATGGCCCACGCTCATATTTGCTCCAATCGATGCTGTCCATGACCGGCTTTGCAGCAGCATACCAAAGCCACTTCATTACCGCCTGATACTCGGAGAGACATTTTGCTTGCTCTTCTCCCTTGGAGAAATCATGCTGTGCCATCATTAATCGCGCAGTGTACACCTTGACCTCTTCCATGTCAAAGGAAGGAAGCGGCAGATGGTAGACACCGTCTTTGGCTATCACCAATGCGTCACTTCGGTATGCGCTGCAATTGATAAAAACAATAGGAGCCTTCACAGCGTACGTCTGAAGGTCCGGAGTAGTGTCTGGGGTCTTGAGAAACGATCCGAACTGCGGCAATGCCCTGATCTGTTCGAGGACCTGGCGATACGCGTCCGAGTCGCGCTGCCGCTGCAGCCGATTCGCATCATCCGGAGACATGGATGTCAAGTCGACTCCCCCAAGTTGCCGAGCAGACGAGCCTTGTTGGTTTAATCGCTGTTGCAGAGTGCGGAACCTTCCAGCGAGTTCAGGGTTTGCGGCCTCAAGCTCGTCAAGCTGGGTAGGTCGTCCTTCAATGCGGTCCCAGATGAAAGCCCGTCCGGCTTCCAGCCGATCTATCACGATGTTTGGAGGATCTCCTGCACCGAGTGACAAAGCAGCGACGCTGCTGGGGACATACTGGTATTCCCGCACGAACTTCAACTGCTCCAACCTGTTGGTGTGCATGAGGATAGCTTCTGGGAGGAGCTCGAGGCTCATGAGAATGTAGTCGCGGGCTTTAGCTGGGTCTTGGAGCATGTCGTTGTAAAGTTTGGCGACCAGGGACGCAACGGTGATGCGAATGGCCGGCGACAGCGCCTTTACCTGCACAATCTGCGTGTATGTATCAAGGGCTTTGAGACCATGGCTTTTGGCATCAGGGCTCAAATTGCGCTCGTACATAGTGTAGAACAGCTCGGCTTGGGTCGAGATGCAATCCCAGTAGTGCGGGTCGTCTCTATTCAGGACTTGCTGGGCTTCGTCGAATGCTCGTGCACTTGATTCAAAGTCTACCAGATTTCCGGTGGCCTGTGCGATTTTCTTGAGAGCGATGGCCTTGTTGGTCATGGCCATTCCACGAGATGCCGATGTTGCTGCGCCGCCGACCGCTATAGCCTTGTTATAGTAGTCGATCGCGTTTTCCAGGTCCGACAACTGCTCGGTAGCCTTGAACGACGTCAGATAGGCGTTACCTACATGCGTGGCGAGTCCAGTTTTCAGGTCGTCGCTGAGCGAGACCGGTCCTTCAAGTGCTGCGGTAAGCATCCTCTGTGTTTCTTTAAGGTCTTCAAGCTGTCGCTTGATATCGAAACGAAGCTGCAGGGCGTAGCTGAGGTTACCAACCCGTATAGCATATCGCGGATGGTGTTCGTCGATATGCAGCAGGCTTCGCCGATAGTATTTGATGGCCGATTCGATGTCGGCATCGGACCTCCAGTGGATGAATCTTTGGATCATCACGTACCCAAGTGCTGCATTCAGCATCAGGATATCAGCATGTCCGTAGCCCTTGTGAACCTGCTGCAGCACCTGCAGTGCTTCTTTGTACGTCTCGATGGCCTTCTCGAGATGCTCCGGCACAGCCTCATGGCTGAACAGTCGAGAATACGCATTCCCCAGGTCATTCAGCACCAAGGCTCGAGAGGAAAGATCCTTTTTCATGAGCTGACTCGCTTGCGAAAATGCGACCGTGACCTTTCTGAGTAACTCTGGCAGTTGTGTGGTGTCGTACATTGCCCGAGTCGCTTTGCCCACGACCCATAGACAGTGGCTCTGGCTCTCATGGTCGGTGGGCCGACATTTGGAGAAAGAACTCATAGCAGCAGAGATACACGCAAGCATGTCCTGTGGTTGCCTGAGACGCTCGAATCTCACGACCAGAATCTGGGCGTGGAGGCGATAGTAGTCCCATAGGTTCTCGTTGGCCTCGTCCTGTGTGGCTTGCTGTGCGGATTCTGCGGCTCGGTTGAGGTCGGACAGCTCGCCGGTGAACTCGTACATGCTGTAGTGCATGGACGCACAACAAGCATGAGCTGGTCCTGGCGATGTATGCCCAGGTGGTAGCGCCTTGACGGCGTCTTCGGCTAGGGTCACAGCCTGTGTGAGTAGATCCTGGGCAACGATGCGGTCTGAACACCGATCTGCCTTGTTGCGACAGAATTCAGCAAACTTGGTCCTGATGGTGATTGAAGCAGGGGCGCATTCCATCGCTTTACGCCATACTTCGCGCCCCTTTTCCTCCTCCGCTGCGTCGCCAAAGATCTGCGCACCCTTTTCGTGTGCATTGGCGAGCTCGTTCGTAAAAAGCTCCCATTCGTGGGTTCCTGGAGTCTCGTACGTGAGAGCTTTTTCAAAGAGGCCGATTGACTTGTTGAAGTCTTCCGCGGTCTTCTGTATGGTGAACCGTTCGAGATACGTTCGCGCAGCGTTGCGATGAATCATCCCGTATGGGACATACGGTTTGGACGAAAGCCCTGGGTGTGCGTCGCAAAAATCAATTGCCTGGTCGTGGCACGAAATCGACTCCGTGAGCTGCACAACCTTTTCCTCATCGCTGCCGGACGCTGTGCGGTATAGAAACTCCCCCTTGTTCGAAAGGTGTCTGGCACGCGTTGCCGACTCTCCAGCCAGCCCGATCGCTCTATCAAAATACCGACAGGCTTGCTTCTTGTCGCTGGCCTGGTTTGTCTCTGAATACCGGTTCAGACATACAACGGCAACATCGCAGGCCCATTCGCTCAGAACAGCATCTGTCTCCTTCCCTGTGTCTGCTGCTATTTTGTAATGCCTGATCGCCTCATTCAGATCAGCTATGTCTTTGGTCTTCTCCCACTTCCGCTGATACAGCCGGCCCATGTGGTTGTTGGACTTGCCTCGACCGGGGTGTGCGGCAGGCACGTAGCGCAGAGACATGGCCTCCAAAGCAAAGGCCGTCGATAGTTGCTCGTCGTCCTGCGTGGCGATGTATTGATCGAAAGCCAGGTCGGATTGAATGTGGCACAGGCCGGGCCTGTCAGGGTGGTCTCCGGCGTGTTGGACCGCACATATCAGGGCCTTCGCTTTATGAGGAAGGCTGTCTAAGTAATTAGGATCGTCGAAAAACGTGCCCGGGCGAAGGTCATCAGTGAAGGGTTTGTCTTTGGCGAACGCATCTTTGGCCGCGTCTATGTAGGCCTGTGGGATTGTCGGTTGAGCAGGTTCAGCAGGTTCAGCAGGTTGAGTAGGTTGAGCAGCCTGAGCAGCCTGAGCAGGCTCGGTGGCCATGGCTACAGTGATCGATAGTGAAGTCTGACAGTCGATTCCTAGCCCCGCAATAGAATGAAATGCACTGGTGAATGCCCTCTCACTATATACCTATCATCATGCCACTTCTGACCCTGGTATCCCGTAAGTCTTGGAATAAGCGAATGGTGTCAGCCTGGAAAAGCAATCATCATCCCAGTCAAGCCGCCGCCGCAGCTGAGTGCGGGGCATATCCACCGTCGCAATGCTAGTGATATTGGGAATTCCTGACGAGCCCGTTTCCTCCAATCAGTCCGTCGACGTAGCGAGAATCGCCCCGCGAGGCTGAATATTGGCGCCTCATTCTCGCCAGGTTGTCATCCTGCGGCGTCGCCTGGAATCTGCTTTTGTCTATCCAAGCTGACTTCAATTTCGAGGACAGCATACTTGAGCTCTGTAGAGGCCGGTACGTGGATGTATTTCGCTGACTGAAGACAAGCTTATCGAGGCCAGATTGTCGCTCGAAGGATCTAGTCGGTCAACAATTCAAAACCGCCAAGATGTCCAACCTGGGTGCCCTCTACCAGCAATCCATGCTGAAGCACCCGTATGGTTACGCATTGTACGAGCCAGAGTCGTCCCACTCCCTCCAGCCCGGCTTCTGCGGCTACCTCACAGAGCTGGGGCAATGGACGCCGCTGCTGGGCGTAGACAATCTGCCAATCAACCTCGGCGACGCATCATCTCTCACCAAGAACGGTCTCACATCCTTTGGACAATTCCATCGCGCTCCGTCCGACAAACGAGCCTGGGGTCCGAAGCTGTGCGGACAAGTCAAGCAACAAAAGATCGACCTCGAAGCGGGCGCGTCCCTCCTTCCGGCCGGCATCCCAGCAGACATCGGCGCTTTGTACCGGTATAGCAGCACCGGTGGATTCGGGGCAGTCCTCATGACGCAGAGCCCAGTCGTCAAAGAGTTCGTGTATGGTGCGACGGCGTTCCGCCTGTGGTGCAAGGAGAACTCGGCCGCGATCCTCCAGAAATGGCCGGATGTCCGAGAGCGCGGGCTCATTATCGTGACGTCTACCTATACGACGCCTTTTGCAATGATGAATGCCTGGGTGGATAAAGAGAAGGAATTCTCCGTGGGGTTTAGAGCCGGCGTGGTGGAGATTGGGGAAGTCGGGCCCTCGACCACTTGGTATACGTCCAACAGTGAGGGCGGGTGGGTTTCTGCGGCGGCTAGCGGGCCTGACGAGAGGAAGGTCGTCTTCTTTGGCGGGCTTTATTTCAAGTATCGCAGACTGGCGGCTATACTGCCCCAGTCGCATGCTTTCAGTGCGGCGCCTGTTGAAAAGGCCAAGTTCCGTGACATCGATGACCAGGGGAGAGAGTTCCGGATTGCTGATCAGGACGGCAACGATTTGTATGAGGTGATGGTTACATCGGAGGAGTGTGGTGAGATTGCAGAACTGCCTGAAGAAGCTGCAGAGGACGACGAGGATTTTTAACGTGTAATTAGGTATGCCTGTTAGATTATACGCTACGCAGCCTGAAATGATATAGATATTTGCATTCGACATGAACAACTTTTTGATGGAATCAACCATTGAGGATGCTCATATATTCCCGCTATGGGTCATTCGACCCTTTTGGTCGAGAATTGGAAGATGTTAACCCATCCTCGTGGTGAAATGACGAGGTCAATGGCAGCTGTGATGCTCTTCACTCCGTGGCTTATATTGCGACCAGGCTAGTAGCAAAGCACAGATAACTGCGCGCCGTATATTGCTGCCACTGAGTCCTTCGCGAGCGATACTCCAGACCAGGCTCAGGATCGAAATGGCCAGAAAGACCGGCTGCGCTTGATGCAAGACTGCTGTCGTGGAGCCCGCGAGGAAGAGCTCGAGAACGGACTATCAACAGTTAAATTGATTGTCGACATTCACGAGCTGAAGGCACATACCGGGAGCCAGCAACACGAGCAGGACAACAATGCTGATCCTTCGGGGATTATCTTGAACAGTGCACGATAGGAGCGGCCACTGACTGGCTCCGTAGTCGAAGGGTCCTCGCTAGGAGGTGGACACTTGTGGCATGACATTTTGGGCTGATGGTAATGAGGGACGTTATAACTAACCAACCAGAACGAGAATCTTCAACAAGAATTCCAAGGTGCAACGGTCTGGAATAAGATGATCCTAGCCGGGGATGGCGGATTTGTTTACATTCCTTAACCCTTGCTTCCGTGAACCGGAGCGACATGCCGTTCCGTTTGTGTGCTACAAGACCAATTGTCCGACTATACAGTTTGAAGGTGAGCTCCTCGCATCTCGCATCTTCTCTGTCCAATAGAGCAGCAGATAAAAGGAACATGTATTAGAACAGAGAGCGCCTCTATAATAGTGCGACCATAGTAGTAGTAAGCTTTCCAGCACAGTATATGCTACAACCCAAAGGACTTATCCCTAAAGAACGGCAATATATACCTCTTCTTACCCCCAAGGCCCCCGGGTAGCACTGGAAATGACTTCTTCCCATATACAATAGCAATGACCAGAAGAATTGGCAACGAGACCACCCAAAAGACCCAGTCAAACCGACTTCCAGGCAAGAACGTCTCATTCATAGAGAGTATAGCGGCGACCGTCGACAGAGGGATGAACAGGGTGGTCAAAACAGTAATCCTGGCCAAGCTTTTGGCGACTCGATTTGACGATTGAGCCTCTTCAACGGTCACAAACTGGAGGTAGGACTCCAGCAACATGTTCGTCATATTCAAGACCGTAGTACAGCTGCCGTGCACCGCAGTCCATCCGTCCCGTTCCCATGACGGGATTGCGGCGGTTCCACTGACCACATCCGGACTCAATCCCAGTGCGGCCATATTATCCTCGATTTCCTTCAGAAGGACATCCAGGCGAAACTTAACGTTGACAATGAACCCGAAAAGTTCGTGTTGCCAGGTGGAAAGTGAACCATCCATGAAACTTCGCAGGTAATCGCACCGATTGATTGCTTGGGAGTAGGAGAAGCGACTCTGTAGCCCCAGTAGATTTAGGTATCGACGGCGAAGGAACGCGAGAAATATCGATATGACGAGTTGTCTGGCTATGGAGGCGGATTGCTTGGGGTCGTTTGTCACGTCATGTGTACGCAAATTGGATAGAGATAGTATGTCTTCGAACATTGACACATGAGAAGGGCTGGGTGTGGCCCAAGTGGATGTATGGATATTGGGGTATAATTCGTGGATATCGGGATATAGGGACCCCGTTCCAGAGGATGCTGTGTCCGACGATTGAGACTTGATCCTGACAATCTTGGACGTTTTGGTTGATTTGATAGTATCGGCCAGTGGTGGGTCGACAAGTAGAACAGCTGCGACAACGGGTTAGACAAAGGAGAGACAAGTGTGCTAGATCATGATCTTACTATCCCATGACCCATCGTCTCTTGCACCCGTGGTCCAAAATGACAGGGCGTGATAACTTTTGGGGTCGTCTACCAACGGACTCTTCGGATCGTACATGTAAAGGTACCGGTTGACATTCGAGTTCCACGCATACACATTATGATGTTCCGCGGGCTGCTCACAAAGAGAGATATGGTGAGACGTAGGGTATCTGATGATGAACCGGTCGCTACAGAAACGCGTAAATGGACTTCGATAGTTGAAGGTCGGTGTCGCTGGGTCGTACCAGTGAGCGGCGAAGAAGCTCAGGGGAACAGATAGATGAGAACCGATCACTTCGATGAAATTCCGGGGTAGATCTTCCAGAACGAACAGTCGGCGTTTTGGGGTTCCTTGTTGCGGTAAATGGTCTGGCGTGAGGTAGCTTTGCAATTCTGTCGAGTTTTGAAAGACATGTGTTTCTGAGCACTCGCTTGCGGAATACTCCAGAACCGCAGCCCTACCCTGTTCTCGCTGTCCAGGAGACTGATCCTGTAGGTTTGCAACGAACTGTGGAAAAGCTGACCGTAGTTGACAACTCAGTAGGGAGACATACTCTCTTTTGCAGTCGCTCATGCGTTGGGGTTCTGTCTCCCCGAGACCGTAGTGTGGTGGTGATGGCATTGTACTTTGGCCTTTACTTGAGTAGCTCATCCTGGAACAGGACTTAGGCAGGCCGTCATAGTACGATATATGTCGTTGAAGGCCGCGCAACCCTTCACTGCTTTCGCCTCAGCCTTGTCCCAGGAATCATGTTCGGACGTAAGCTACCCCAACACAACATCACTTCCGCCACCACACTCTGTTGAAGACTTTGTTCCGAGGCACGTACTTGCGAAAGAATGGGAATGATCTGCGAATGGCGGGGAACGATATTCAGGTACCTGGTCGTCAACGCATTTAGAGTTGAGCTTGCCAACAAATTGGAGGCGCGCATATTACGTCTCCTGTCAGACAGCTGTCGGTTGGCCGCCATCTCGGTGGCGAAGCAGAACAAGCACGGGGCCAAGCACGAATCTAGAAAGGTGGCCGGTTAAAGCATGAAACACGCCAACTCCATGCGGAGAGGTTCCCGATGGCAATCCCAGGATGACGGATGTCGTCCCCTATCGGTGTTGGCTTTGACTGGAATAGGGTACATTTCCCGGTCAGACCCTGCATCGGGCAGTGCCCAAGAGAAGCCATACGTAGTATGTCTGACCCTGAGCCTGCTGTCGCACGCGGCTGACGCCAACATTCATCTCTGATGTGGCCAACGAATTGCCACTCAGGGGTCACGGCAACTTAGGAGGTGGCCAATGTTGGACACGATTCCATATCTTCTTCGCAGGTAGAGAGCATGCAGACCACGGTGAGAGGCAGATTCAAGCTAATGAATAGATAGGAGGCTGCAGGTCAACAAACGGTCTCGGATGCATTACGAAGCACAATCACATAGTCAGATTTATGCATGTCGGACAATCATATTGCCGAGAATTATGCAGCTCTCGTGGAACTCATCATCTTGATTCCTTAGATGATAAACACGTTCTACCGGGAAAATGAGCGCAGAGGAAACATCGTGCTTGTCCCCTTCCGAGAGGAAAAGGCTTCGGGACCGCCGCGCGCAGCAAAACCTGCGGGACAAGAAACTACGCTATACCACCCAGCTGGAGGACCGAGTGGCCTACTGTGAACAACACCACGGCGATGAAGGAACTCAGCACCTGTTGCAGCTGATTAAGGGACTGCGGAGTCAGAATGATGCACTTCTCAAGTGGAGAGAGAGATTGCTCTCTTTCGTCAATCCTTCGCCTGTAGATGCACCGGGGATATCCGGTGGGCACACAGCTGCTGGCCAAAGGACTCATCTAGCATCAGACCAATGCCGGATTCCTAACACATCAATGTCTGATGCGTTTTGTGTGCTTCCTGATCGTCTGTCGAACTTGGATCAGCCAGCTACGACATGTCCATCCGTGACACCGGAACCTCTTCTACCCAGCGTACACGACGTTTGGAAACGACTACCCTCGCATGAAGATGACTTTTCCGATGCCACCACCATCTCTTGCCCGTGGTTGCTACACTTGGAACAGATCATCCCGTGCCCTGACATCCCATCTTCGCCCCTGGACATCCTCTATGGCTCCAAGACGAACGCCCTCGCAGACCTCATCAACAAAGCAACCCGCAGACGTCCACTCCGTGACCCCGAGCGTCTTGCGCTCGGCTGGCTGGTCTATCTCCTCACCCGGTGGCTCATAGCCCCGAGTCCCACCACATATGACAACCTTCCAGTGTTCTTACGTCCCACAACGGAGCAGCTGGAGATCGTGCATCCGATAGCTCTAGATTTCCCTCCGTGGCCGGGGTTCCGGGCAAATTTAGTTCGCCAATGGGATTCGCACCGGGACTTCCGCGACGACCTCTTCGGAATGCTCGCGTGTTGCTCCAAGGTGCGATGGCCCTGGGGCGAGCCTGTTTTGGAGCGGGATGAGGGAAATGAGCTCCGCATGAAGCCGGACTTTTACAAGACGTTCACGAGTGAAGCGGGCTGGGGTTTGACGCCCGAGTTCATCGCGCGGTATCCGCAGCTCTTGGTTGGGGTGGATGTACATTCTGTCATCCATGAGGTTGCCTGACGTAGTCGATGTTTCCCTGGTCATCTTGGGATATGAATAGAATTTATTTTCTACTATCTAGTATCTATAATCTATACAATTATATTGACATTTTTACCTCGCGGTACTTCCTTTCGTGTTGCGAACCATGTCTCAGTTCTAAACCGCAACTACAGAAGAGCAGCTCAGACCGCACCAGGTTACAGCTTCACGGGCCATTTCTCACGAATCGCCTTGCCATACCGCGTAAAAAACAACGGAATAGGCACAAACGCCAGCGCCAGAAAGCCGAGCAGTGAATTACCCCATCCAAGACCAAGGGCATCAAACATAGCCGGACCAGCAAGCGGGAGAAGGGCTCCCACCAGCGATCGCGTGGCTGTCAGCGTCGCATTTGCGGACGCCGCGTGCGCAGAATAGCAGTCGATCACGTACGCCTGGACAGGCAGATAGACGCCCATCATGCCAATGCCGAACGGCATCATCCCGATAATGGGCACAATCCAGTGGACGTGCTTGTCAGCCGTCCAGCCGTACCAGAAGAAGCTGATCGGGAGGATGCACGAGAAAAAGATCATCAACGGGAGGCGCATCTCCGGCTCGTATTTGCCTTTGCGGTTCGTCAGTTTCACCACGATCCGGTCGTTGGTGGCGGCCACGAGTCCGAGGCCGAATAGGAAACCGATGCCAATGCCTAGATAGGCAAGCCCGGAGAGTCCTGTCGAGAAACCGTACTGGGTCTTGAATACGGTGGGTATGGTGGTGAAGAAGAGATAGAGAAGGCCGTATATAAGCGCCTGAACTCAGGTAGTTAGCGAAAGCAAGGGACACACTCGTTCAAGCAACTCTTACAATATACAGCGAAAGAAGCAGGACAATGGGCGACTTCACGAACAGCAAGACCGGTCTTTTCAGCCCTTGGATCAGAATCTGCCCGGTCGACGCAACCTCTCTGCCGTCGTAGACACTCCGCAAATCGCTCCTCCCGAGCTCCTTGGCCAGCTTTGCTGTTTTCCGCCGGATAAGCACCGGCGCATACGTCTCCTGGTTGAGAAGCTCTATCCCAAATGCCATGGTTCCACTCGCAATGAGGAGCACCCAGAAGATCCATCTCCAACCGACTTCTTCGCCCAAGAAGCCACCCGCAATAGGCCCGACCACAGGCCCCATCAACGGACCCATGGCCCAGATAGACGTTGCCATTCCGCGTTTTTCGATTGGCATGAGGTCTGCAATGACCCCGGCTCCCAGGGTTATACAGCCGGATCCTCCGATACCCGCGAAGAACCGACAGATGATGAGTGTTTCGATGTTCTGCGCAAGGGCACATCCAATCTGCCAAACAACCAAGAACCAGTTTGCAGCGCCGAGCACGACACGGCGGCCGTATATCTCGCTCAACGGGGCGAGGAAGAGGGGTCCGAACTAGACACAGATTGTATTGGTAAGCTTGAAGGTGAACGATGCTTGATTTCAGGCACTTACGGAGTATCCCAAAATATAAATGCTAACGGTGAAAGACAGGATCGTCTCGTTCGTTTCGTTCAGGTCGTCGGCCACATAACTCACTGCTGGGGAGAACATGCTCGATGCGAGAGGCGATATAAAGGTGAACGCGCTAATCAGCGCTATAAGTCCCCATTTACGACCAGTCGTAAAGTTCTGCGGGTTGTTCGGGTCATCTTGTCCCTCCCATCCTACCACGCCCCGATCTAGGTCGGTTTCGGGGAAGCGCCGCTGGACCAGGCTTGATGGTGCGGCACTTGCGTGCGTGGGATTCTTCTCTAGATCCGGCTCTGTGGTCCTCTGTTGGTTTTCGTCGGCGGTGGATGAGGAGCTGGAGATGGATTTCTCGCGTTCAGGAGTAGCCATGATGGGAAGCGAGGATCTACCTTCAGCGCCGACGAAAATTTGGCTTTGCAAGGGGCGGAATCATAGACAGAATGAGACGATATTGGATAGATTGGAACGATCGGCGCATTTAAGTAAGAGAAGGCAGCTATGGAAACATGGTATCGGAGTTAAGAATTGGGAGGTATGGGTAATGAACACTTATGAAGGATTACACCATTGAGATTGGGTCTGAGCCTGCATGTCTGTTTTACTGCTTAGAAATGCCCTTTATGCATCAGTTTCGTGGATACTGCGATGAACGCGTGGCCGTGAACTGAGTCCTGGAAGTTTATACTCCGATACACTGCATAGTCAATTCTCTGAATGCGAGACTGTGGAACCAGTGTTGATTCAGTTCTCCACATTCATAACGTGTGTACCAATTATGTGGCGGATAAGCCACGATGTTGAAGGTGCTGAATCAGTGTCCCACAGACGAACGCAGTGTCCACAAGTGCATTATCCCAGATTATCCTGCATAAGTAGATTCTGGTTCAATGATTGTTCACATCTATTCACAGTCTTGAATCTGAATCTAACATTCCTGAAGCTTCCACAAGGTTTATATCCTATGAACAAGAAGCTAACAGTTTATTGGTTTCATCACTCCACCCATAGTCTGCCCAGCTTCTGGAAATGTTCGGCTAAGATGCCGATTGATCCGTCATATTATGACTATGGTTGATTGATGTTTTGTATTTGGCTGTACCTGATGTAGCCGGTTATTTCGAACCCTTCCACGGCGAGACCGCAGAGTACAGCTAACAGATATTGTTGTTGTCTCCGTCCACGTCTTCTCATTACTACTCCGTCCTGTCTCTTATCTTTCATAGTAGTTATTCGGGTAAGGGTTTTTATTGGAACATATCCGACGCCCATAGCCGCTTCGACGTACCGTGGGACTCCCCACTCCGAGGGTGGAACATCCGATCTATATCATTTGGCCAACACCAAACGTATACCAAAAGAAATGAAGCAACAGAAAGACAACTGTCTATAGGCTCTGATTTATTTTGAAGTATTCACAAAATCATGGGCTCTACTATTGACATCCCACTCCAGCCATTACCGGTCCCTAGGACAGAAACCGTTGCACCAGGCCTTTCGTTTATCCCACCTCTTTCGCGACGAGGATCTGGTCCTGGGATGATTGTACTAGTACCTGACGGCACTCCACATGCAATCAATATTGACAAGGGGGCGCCTTTTCCTGCATTGAAATGGGCGGAGGAAAGCTACACTGTCATCGAAATACGGGAATCTGCGCTTGACGAGGGAGATCCTCTAGTCCGTGCGATTGAAGAGCTCCGTAAGTATGAGAAGTGCACGCCGAAAGACGCCGTTGGACTTGTGGGTTAGTACACCTTGGGTTGTTGCAGCTCTGGACCACGCGGTGCTGATAACTACCGTAGCGTATAGCCCGAAGTTATGGGCCAAAGCTGCATCGTCCAAGGCAATTGGACAGATTACAGCTGCGTCTGTGTATTCGACAGCATCCGAAATTGAATCTATAGCATCCGCATCAGTCCCGATCGTTCAACATCTCGCAGGTGTAGCGCCTCACAAGCTGCAACGCACGTCGAAACTCTTCCAATACGCCTACGAGGACATGAAGACCAGTAACTTCGCCATACCGAACTCAACCGAATTCCACTATGGGACCGAAGCCGTCTCTCATACTCGGAACCTGACCTTCCTGAAGAAACACATGAACGGACCTTATTTCGATCTGGAAGCCATCTGGGATGAACACACGTATTTCGAATTCGACAATCGGTCTGTCGAGCACACGATGAGCACTATGGTGCAGGAGCCTTATGTGAACCACATTCCAACTGTTAGTATTTATTTTCTATCCACGTCATTCAGCATCCAACACTCACTCACTTTTATAGATCACGGGCGGAATAGGCCGCGACCGGCTCACAGACTTCTACCGACACCACTTCATCTTCAACAACCCCAAAGACACAAAGATAGAGCTCATCAGCCGGACCGTCGGTATCGACCGCGTCGTTGACGAATTCATCATGACCTTTACCCATGACTTGGAGGTTGACTGGATGTAAGTGTCTACAAATCTGAACAGCTACCCAAGTGCTCATATGTACAGCCTTCCCAAGGTTCCACCGACCGGTCGCAAACTCGAGATTCCGCTTACTGCGGTGGTAAATGTGAGAGGCGACCGGCTATATCATGAGCATATTTCGTGGGACCAGGCGACCGTCTTGGTGCAGCTGGGTTTCTTGCCTCAATATCTTCCGTATCCGTATCCTTTGCCCGATGGTCGGACTCCTGCACCCGGGAAGAGATTTGAGGTCTTGGTTCCTACTGCTGGTGTAGATACTGTGAACAAGATGCGGGATAAGAATTCTGTGCCTTCGAATCAGTTGTTTGAGGGCGGTGTTCGGGAAGTATAGGTTTTGTCTGGGGTTGGAAGTGTCTAGATGCGAGATGCGGAATATATACTTCCAAATTGACACATGTTGCAGAAGTCATTATGCATCTCCACAAAGAGACGTTAACGAACGTTATGGGGAGTTCCTAATTTGTTCACAGTTATGGTTAATAACACAGATGATAGGCCATCACTGTCTTAGGTAGTTGCTCCAGCTGGGTACATGGAAAAAGGGACCTCACGCAGTGCGTAAGACCACTCTAAGCATACACTCAAAGACAATACCTATAATAACCACATAATATTGCATAACCAAAGTACTAGGGTAATAAATAATACGACTAACGTAATTGCATGCCTTTATCCACGGCTCGCCCATTCCCGATTAATCCCCCGATAGTCGTGGATAGTATATCCTTCAAACATCTCCTTCCTCCATGTGGGCTTCCGCCAGCTCCTAACTCCTAAATCCGAGAGAAGCATATCTGCATACGGGATGGCATCGTAGACAAATTCCGGATACCACTCCGAAAACCCGCACGGATAGCGATGTTTGCCATACCGACTCATAAGGGCCGTTTGTCTGTAAGCATCTCCCGCGTCAATTGGAAGTTTACCGTTCAAGTACGCATACACCCACAGCGCCTGGGTCTCGGCAATGATCACATTGCTAGTACTGTGGACCATCTTCATGTAGGCGAGCGAACAGTCGCCTTGCGTGGTGAGGCTGGGCGGCGCAATGCCTCTGTATAGTCGGAAGGGGGTCACATCCTGCTTGTAGGGGATCCTGGAGGGCGGATTGCGGAGGTATGGGAATTGACCGAGGATTTCCTTATCTGCTTCGGAGTCTAGTTGTTCCCAGAATGCGTCCTCTTTTGTGCCGGAATGGCTGCTGGGAATGCCGAGTTGAGCATCTAGGCCGTCGGGTTTGTATTCCAGTGTCGAGCCTAGCTTCCAGCCTGTGATGGCAACCAAAGCGTCTGTCTGGATGCTGGTACCGTCGGAGAAAGTGACCACTCCTGGCGCTGACAAGTGATCGATGTCCTTTCTAGTGATCTTGACCTGGCCGGACCGCAGATAGTCGTGGATGTCGGACGGATAGTTGAGGATACCGACTCTGGCTGACCAGAACAGACTGTGCAAACGTTAGCAGTGAACGCAAACAACCATAACTTGACTATACCTCTCACGAGGCTCTAGATGCTTCAAGCATTCCTCCTTCCGATACCCATTCGCATCAATGATATCCATCCGCATGTTCTCCCAGAACCTGTGGACAAACCATCTTCCGATGCGCGTTTGATGCAGCAGCTTGCGGATCCAGGCGAACCCATCAAAACCGCCCCATACGCACGGACTAAACCACGTGAAGTAGCGCATCGTTGCAAGGAGCTCGAGCTTCGTGATAGCTCCTGCAAATGGCACCCAAGGCGACGCCATCCAGACGCCGCCGCCGCCAGACTCGCGGATGATCCAGTCCACCTTTTTGCCATTGGACGCCATCAGATGAACAACATCGTATCCGGTTTTGGATGCACCCACGACAGTTACTGACTTGACGGCCGGATCTTGTGCTATCCTGGCACCTTCGGACCGTAGTTGGGTGTGGTCAATGATGGGCCGGTTGAAATCCTCTTTACCGTCGATGTTGACAGGATTGGGGGTGGAGGATAGCCCACTGCTGACGATGAGCTTGTCGCAGGTATACTGGAGTGGGCCGGGGTTCTTCGCTTCAGTCGTGCTTTCGGCGTACAGTCTCCATCCATTGTCGAGTTTCTCTGCTTGCAGGATGTGCGTGTTGAAATGCATCCGCCGACGCAGATCAAAGTGATCGGCAAAGTCGTTCAGATACCGGTGGAGCGTGTATCCAGGGATGTGGCCATCTTCTTTGACGCCGTACTTCTCGCCCATAGGAAAGTCACTGAACTCATACGTTCCGCCAAGATTGTTAGTCTTGAGGCCTTCGTAGCAGTTTTCTTCCGCCCAGACACCGCCCAAAGTTGGTCGCTGCGGATGTTAAAGCCGTACAATGAGGGAGAATATACTGCGGCAATACTAACCTTCTCGATAAGTAGCAAACTGGTGTCTGGTGACAGTTCAAGATACGTCTTTGCTGCGGCGAGACCCCCAATGCCGGCCCCTACCACAATCACCTCGGCATGTTCTGTGTACTCCATGATTCAGTCAACTTGAGAGGTAGTTACGAGGTATGAGAAGATCATGGTTCGGTGGCGTCCTGATAATATACCCGTCTGCACTGTCCTCCAACATCTTCCCCATCCTTTCTAGAGGCTGATTCAAGATACACGGGACAAGGAGTAACTCGCAGAGCACCCACTAAGAGATACATGCTCAGATATCAGACTTACGTGGGGAGAGTGGGGAGCAACGGCAAACAATGATAGCGCCATGTCCCAAGGGTCCAGTATCGGGTCTTATCCTCCAGCATCCGTGTTGTATCGGAATTGTACCCTGGGGTCTTCTCGGATACGGGGTATCAGAACCCCGCAACACCGGAGAAGTGCCCGACAGTGGGTTTGCTCTCAAACCTCAGTTTCCACGATTGTTGCAATATCCTACTGTATGACGACTGTACAAGAGCTCAACTGTCCTGATAATGACCGCAGATGGAGAAACAAAGAGTCCCGATGCCCGTAACAGGCGTCACCACTGTACCGTTGTGGGCTGCGGAAAGACCTTCAGCCGGCCGTCCCACCTTCAGCGCCATGCGCTGAACCACTCTGCAACGCAATGGGTCTGTAGTCGGTGCAATGCGACATTTAAGAGGCTGGACCTGTTGGGTAAGTGGTACTAAGCACTGACACTCGACTGATGGATGGATGTTCTGATCCTTGGTAGAGCGTCATAAGGCTCGACACGTTGTCAAAGATAGTCTGGCAGGTGGTGCAGGGCTGGGGATCTTGCATACTCGCCGGAAGACCATACCTGGCATGCAAATCACCAACATTTCTCCTCAGGTTCCTCGTGCGGAGCTAGATGGGCTAGATGCGGCTGGCGTGCAGCCAACAACCTTCACCCCTGCCCTTCCAAGGAATGATGGAACGGCCTCGGATGGTGCCAATCAAACACACTGCAAGGAAGGACAGCCCAGTCATGACAGTCCTATTGTGCCAGGATTCTCTCTAAATCCGACTAACATCACCAATGGAGGGAGCCCCATAGTGGACATGTGCGAGCTCGGAAGTATGTACTATGATGCGAGCTTCGATTTGGTCCATTTCGACGTGATGGGATTCAACGGCTCTAGGCCTGGCGTTTCTCCCGGATTCATGCATATGGCGGAACATGATGAGGAAAATAGACAGCCAGGAGAGAGTCCGCTGACACCTTACTCACCACGTAGTATGGAGTGGACGGGGTTTGCCTCAAACAACCATACAACGCGACAGGGAGAGCCACCGGCCGGGGATAACGCCAGGGTAGGTCGTCTCATCTTACGGACAAGGCATTAGCGCTGAAAAATGGACCTGTGTAGTGCATTGAAACATTGATCCACGATATTGTCGACCAGGCCTCTGAAAACGAGGGACACACATCTTGGAGCCATACTCAATCGGAGAATGTCATACTGACCAACACTAAACGGGACGAAATCCTCCATCTCCTGGTGGACACTCGCCCCGTCTCGCGTGACGGCACAATTGTTGACGGCAACATACCGCTCCTATCGCTTGATAGCATGCAGGAATATCTAGATCTCTTTTTGCGCTATTTCAATACCTCGTATCCCATGGTCCATGTTGCCACCTTACAGATCAGCAGCGCTGACCCCATGTTCGTCCTGTCGATGATTATCCTAGGAGCGACATACAAAAACAAAGACGCTCATCAATTGTCTGTCACTCTCTACGACGCGGTGGTGCCGTATATCCTCAGCGGCCTCATCAGTATCCCGCTCCCGGACTTGTCGACGCTGCAAGCTTTCCTGATCCTCGAGTGTTACGGGATGTACAGGGCTGGACCGTACCAGCGGGAGAATGCCATGCTGATTCACACACTCTTGTTTAGTGTGAGCATCTTTGTCAGGGGTAGGGCGTAAAGATACTGACTACTATAGGCGATCAGGAGAGTCTCTAGGTACCATGTCCGCGGAGGGATCATGCTGCCAAACCACTTGGCTCGCCACAACGGCCGCTGGAAGGCTTTTGCACAAGCGGAGCAGTATAAAAGGTATCCCCATCTCGTCTGGGGCATTGTTTGTGTGTACCTAACACCAGCAGACTGATACTATTCGTGTTTATGTGGGATACGCAGAACGTATCCTGTTACTCCGTGATGCCCAACATGTCGACCCAGACCATCCAAGTCCCCCTTCCATGTGCCCAGGAGGTATGGGAAGCGACCACGGAAGCCGCATGGGAACGGGCCCACGCATCGCATGCAGAGCCACCCAACTTCCACGATACGGTAAAATCCCTCGTCGAGGAGCGCGGCAGCCACCATCGCGACCCAATGGACCGCCTTTCGCTGACGCTTTTGCTGCACGGGTTAATGTCCATGTGCAACGACATCGCCCATTTCGACAATCGCTCAATCTACCTCGGCGACATGGACCATGGCGAGGTATCATGGACACCATGGCGGCGGCGTATGACCCACGCCCTGGAGACGTGGAAAGCCCGGTATGATGCGTACACCATGGCATCCGTCCAACAGCGAGATGGACGCGCGGCGGCGAACCACCGAGAAGAGGGAATCGCCCTGCTTACGCTGTATCATACAGCGCATATATCAACTCCGACATTCGCCATCTGCAGGCCGCGGCCGGCGCAAAGGGCATCTTTGGCCATATTGTTATGCCCGAGGATCGACAGGAGAGCGCGAACTGGGTAAAACAGTGGGTGCACGGCCATACGGCGGCTGCGGACCATGCTGCGTGGCATGCGGCACAGATGCTGCGAGAGGGCATCCTGCATCTCGAGAACTGGGATGTTAATGGGGTGTTTCATTACCCGTGGTGTCTGGTTATTGCGACGCTGACGTGTTGGGCTTTTCATGCTTTCGGGTCGGCCCCCGAAGAGAGGACAAAGTGTGCTCATGGGAGTGCGTTGTATACTGATCAACGAGAGTCCCAGGAGGCGATGAACCATATGGTTTCGCTCATGGCATCGGTGTCGCCGGGCAATATTAGGCGTACGTTGAGAAGATGTTGCATCCATGGGCTTACTATCGAAGTGTCTCGGTACCTGCAAGGGATACGATGGACAGCTGCATTTGAGGCTATGAAGCTTTTAGACAAGTTATCCAGAGACACATAGATATGATGGATATGGGCCTGATTTCTAAGGCATTGAAGAACGATGAATCATGGAATCTGACTCCACTAACAAAATTCCACTAATTAAATGTGTCAAAAGTGGAGAAGTGGCGCCTCGTCGGGATGAGTGATTATGAATCATTTTCTATCATTCAGCCGTCAGTCATGTTGACAGCTACAAGTATATAATCGCTGTATTATACCTCCAGCGTCAATACCTATCCAACATTCCTCTTATAGATACTTAGATACAACATCGAGTCTACCACCATTCCCCCCTTACGCACTTCCACACTATCCACCATGCCGACAACATCAACCCCTATCGTCTTCTACGACATCGCCATGCGCCCCCCAACAGAGAAAACCTGCTGCTCACCAAACCCATGGAAAGCCCGCTTAGCCCTCAACTTCAAATCTCGCCCATACACAACCACATGGGTGCCTCTACCAGACGTCAGCAAAGTCCGCCGCAGTCTCAAAGTCCCCGCCTGTCGCAAATTCGCCGACGGAACGGACTTTTACACCCTACCAATCATCGAGGACCCCGCCACGAACTCTCTAGTCGGCGACTCCTTCGACATCGCTGTTTATCTCCAGAATACATACCCAGACGCCGGCGCAGGCGACCTGTTTCCCCCGCAGAAACTCGACTACGTCTGCACGCCGGAGGTCGCGTCGCTTATTCCGCTCTCGGACTGCTCCGATAGCCAGTATCCGGAATACGCCAAGTTCAACGTTAATGTCGACGCGGCGTTTACCGCACATGTGCAGCTGGCGCTGCAGAACTTCCCGTTTGACCCCGCTACGGCGGAGGCCAGCAAGGCGGAGTTTGTGCGCCGCGCGGGGATGAAGAGCTGGGATGATTTTGCGCTAGTGGGCGAGGCGCGGGAGAAGGTGAAGGAATCGTTCCGGAGTACGCTTGGGGATTTGGCGGAGCTGTTCGCGAGAGACGATAGTGGACCGTTTCTTCTGGGAAGAAAGGCTAGCTATGCGGATATGATTGTTGATGCATGGCTGCGGATGATGCAGGCGACGTTACCGGAGAGTGAATGGGTGGAGGTGAGGAGTTGGCATGGGGGGATTTTTGGGCGGTTGCATGATGCTTTGGATGTATATGCGCAGGTGAAGTAGCGGGTTTCAATTCTACACAGCCTAGAGATATTCAGGGGGTACTATTCCCTACCGCAGCTTACAATGAACCGATAACCTAAGGTAGCAGCAGCTTCGAAGTGCACGAGACATCAATTTTCGGCTGATAAGGACTAGCTATAAAGACATGCATGTGGCGGTATTTATACTTAGATACCCTATGGACGTGGCATATATCTCTTGTATTCTGGCAATTAAGACACCATGCCTCGGGATTTGGAAAGTTCACGATCTGGGAGTATTGTGGAGAGTATTTCCTACACTCGACAGCAATTCTTTCGGACCCCTGGGGGCGTTGCTCGTTATGAACCTAACATAATCGCCGTGGACTAGATATTGCTTCACTCTCAACAATCAATTGTCACATCATAAATTCGCTGCAAGAGCATCCGTGCAGAGCGGACTAATAAATGAGAGCCGGTGTCCGAGCAACCGGTGACAAGCAAGGTCGGTGTAGTCAATAGCGCAGCCACATGGAGGTTCAATTCCAGTATGACTTCAGGTGGAACCCTAGTCTGTACTGGAAATACCCAAGCATACAGGTATAGTTCATCAAGATTAGTTTCTATTAACACTGAGGTCTCATTCGAGCTACATAATTTCATTCTTTTTTGCTAAAACATGACCGACAGGAGCCGACGACCTACGCCGGAGTTATTCGCAGCTTACTGGTGATTTAGGTGCTCTAAAGGCAATGGTTGCATGAAAGTGTCAGTTTCAAGGGCATTCTACGATAGATGGCTTGGAGGAGGAATTTTAATAGCTCTCTGGAACTTTGGCTACAAAGGCGACTATACTACGCTTTGCAAAAATGGAAAAGACGATTAGAGTCCATTCTGGCACAGAGAGTGAATCTTTAGCGATGCATCCTAAAAGAAGTTATGCATCGAGTGCAATGAAAGACAGCAATAGAAGAATCAAACCCAGCGCCGGCACCAAAACTAGAGCTGGAGTCATAGGCATACGGTAAGAAGGCTCCCAGTGAGGATCTGCTCTCTTCTTAATGAGAAGCCGGGCTATCTGTTTATGGCCCCGTTTTCGCGCTTCAGATAGCGGTGTTTTACCATCCGGGCCACTGTATCCGGGGTCTGCTCCCTTCTCAATGAGAAGCCGTGCTATTGATTCATGGCCCCAGTACACCGCTCGAAATAGTGGTGTTTGGCCATAGGGGTCTCTGTATTGGGGATCTGCTCCCTTCTCAATAAGAAGCCGTGCTATCGGTTCATGGCCACAGCTCGCTACTCCAAATAGCGGTGTTTCCCCACGAGAGTCTGTGCATGAAGGATTTGCTCCAAGGTCTAACA
Organism: Aspergillus hortae; assembly: GCA_032158085.1. Lineage (NCBI taxonomy): Eukaryota > Fungi > Ascomycota > Eurotiomycetes > Eurotiales > Aspergillaceae > Aspergillus > Aspergillus hortae. Next base: position 2,119,999 of record JASVVY010000006.1, read on the forward strand.
GCAGCTTCACTGCTTCTTCATTCTCGAAAACCGTGGCTTGATGTAAGAGGCTGTGTCCTTTTCTATCTTTTAGATCAGGATTCGCTCCGTGCTGGACAAGTAGCCGTGCTATCTGCTCATGGCCCTTGTCTGCCGCTGCAAATAGCGGTGTTTCGCCAGCAGAGTTTGTGCATGACGGATTTGCTCCAAGATCTAACAGCAGCTTCACTGCTTTTTCATCCCCGCCAAGCGAGGCTGTATGCAAGACGCTGTATCCATTCATGTCTCCCAGACCAATATTCTCTCCATGCTGGAAGAGAAACCGCGCTACCTGTTCGTGGCCGTTGGATACTGCCAAATGCAGCGGAGTATTTCCCATCCTATCGTTGGGGTTGAGACCCGCCTTCTTCGCAATAAGAGCCTTGACAACTTGGATGTGGCCCTGGGCCGATGCCGCGTGCAATGCTGTTTGCGACACAGCGTTGGGTGTATCCGGGTCACTGATCTTCGCTAGTATCAGTTCTACAACGGCAGTTGACCCTATGCGGGCCGCCAAGTGTAGAGGAGTCTCTCCGTCGCCGCGCGGCAGGTGCGGATCACAGCTGTCAAGAAGCAACTTCACCATATTTACATTCCCACGTTCAGCAGCCAGGTGTAATGCTTGCTCGCCACTCGAGTTTCGAAGGGATTGATCGCTTTTCTTCAGGAGGATATCCACGACTTCTTTATGTCCTCTCCAGACAGCGTGGTGCAATGCGGTCCAACCTTGCTCATCACTTTCGTCTGGATTGACATTGGCTTCTAAGAGGTGCTGCACTCGGTCAGCGTCACCGTCACCGGCCGCTTCGATGAGCCTCCCCGTCAAAAACCCCGAATGGCCCTCGACAGAGAACATTTTCTGGGGAGTTTGGGGATCGTGGTATGGCTCAGCTTCCAGCTGCCTGGACTCCATTGCACACTTTGCTTCCCGTATAGCTGCCCAGGCGCTTCTGTCCCCTTGGCTGCCACCATTGAATCCGCCGATGTAAACAACTAAGCCTGTGACGCAACCACTGTGATGAAAATCGGATTGCGTCAACGCAGGATGGAAGTATACGGGGCCGACATAATCACAATGACACTCGCAGCAGTATCCGTCAGACTTGATCTCAGGTCTTACCAAGAGGGCCCGGTGTATTACTCCATCGGGGCTATCCCTATCAGGCTCTGACAGGAGGACGTGCCTGTCAGGATTATGGAGAGCACGACGGATCTTGGACTCTATCAGCGGATGCGCCCGGTTCCAAATGTACCTCTCGGCAGGAATGTAATCCAGGCATAGAACGTCCCACTTCCCAAATACGTTGCCGCTTTTTTCCACACTCAGCGTAAGGCCTGGAGGCGTCACGGGTAGATCCAGTAGATTAGCGGGGCACCAGTCATATCCACGAGACATAGTTGCGAAGCTGTGGAAAAGATGTCCATAGGACACTTTGCCAACCTTTTGTAGGATTCCTTGATTTATCGCTTGTTGTGTGGGATGTTCAGGTATACGTGTACCCGCAAACAGGCCTGAGATGAGTGACATGTCGTGCGGCCAAGATGTGTGTCGCGGACTTAACACTGTCAAAATATCATTTATGTTGGCAATGTCTCGGGTTCTGAGTTTCAGGATTGCTTCCCTGACAGGGTCCTTATTCCGGGTAGGATGTATGGAATCTAGCTCCAGCACATCGGCATCGAGGTCCTTGAGGACGGGTCCATCGGGCCCTTTGAAAATCACCTTAACCCTCTGAGACATCTTCAGCTCCAACGCCGTCCAGCCCCGGCTAAACCACGGTGACATGATAACGGCAAAGCGTGCGGACTCAGCATCGATCCATTCGCAATTTCTGAGAAAGCAGTCGTGTACAACCGTGATTGCTGCACGCTCATAGTTCCGATGCATAACTCCGAGAGCTTTGCTGCGCAATCTTTTGTCTCTAGGAATCGAGATCGTGTCCCACCAAAGACCGCTGCAGGAGAAGCGCGAGGCAAGCTGTGCAAAGAACTCAAATAAACATCTGTTCACCATTCCAGCTCCCCTGGTCCCTGAGCCAGTGCCATCCGACCACACATGAGATATAGCCATGTAGCGTTCCTGGGGCTCAAGGACTGACAGGCCGTTCAGCCTCCACGCGGTTGGCTTATTGTCTCTCACGGCATTCTCTAGCTCGTCCGAGAAAAAATACTTAGGGTAGCAGGATTTCGTCTGACAGCGAGGCCTTTCATGAAGTTGTGGCACCGAGGTGAAGTCGAGACGCGAGCGTTCACAGAAGTCGAATGTACATAGCTTATGGTCTTCCTGATTGCCTTTGTACACTTTCGCTCCTGAGGATGAAAAAAGTTGCGGCAAATTTTGTATACCTCCAGGGAGGCTTTTGGCGATGCACCAGATACGATTAGGGCAGATATACAGGTCTTCAATCGCCCTCTGAACCACTTGTAGCACATCATGGCCGGAAGCTTGGTGTACTTCCATTTGAATAATGGTTCGATGCCCATGGATTTCGTTCGGGGTCGCCTGTACTGAGCGAAGGCGTCAACTTCCAAACATATATATTTAGATCCCAGCACGGAAGGCTCCCCAAAATGTGCCATATGGGTTCAGCCTTCTACAATTCGCCTGATCCTCGTTCAGGTAGCCACCTCTCTCTTTTCTTGGCTAATATTAATCTCGACCCTCCGCTTACACATGTTATTGGCTGATCGGAACCGCCTGACTCAAACCCAGGAAAGTTGCCAATGCGAGGACAGCTTTTGCGAGGCGACAACGCACGCTACGATCTAAGCAAACTGTCAATAACCACTCAGGAGTGCTCCCAACTAGGAGGCCATAGCGGTGGATTCAAACAAAATTCGTGCTGTAATTATGGTTGGTTAAATGAGAATCTTCCAGAACTGACAGAATACTAATAGTTGCGGGACTGTGCGATGTGCATGATGCGTTGTCTTGCTTGCTTACTTGTGGGCTTTTATCTCGTCACATTCAACTTATATTGGGAGAGCTGACCCATAGCGTGGCACAGCAAGTTCGTGGATGCTGCGGCGTATCAAGGTACAAGGTGAGAATCCCGTTATTTCCATTTGAAAACCAACCAGGGCGGTCTCTCTTTCGGGCAGCAATGCAGTCCAACGCTGGTGCATCGGAAAGCTCGTGGTCTGATTTCCTGGGGCGTTGGTGTTGCCCGGGCGTCTGAAGGCTGAGTGAAGTGATCAGATCCTGAACGTAATCCATGACCCCGTAATCAAGTGCAGGGCTGTGTTGTTAATGTTAGGATTATGGGATGTTAGCATACAACTATAAGAACGGTAAACGGGCATCTAAACAATAGGCTATACTTACCACAGGAATCCTCTTATCGTCAGGCCCACCATGGCACCCGTATAGAGTTCTGTGTCGCTAGGGTCACTCAGTCAATCAAGTTCAGTATCTGACCTCCTATCGGCACAATAGCAGAATCCGAACGATATATAGTCGCTACTGGCGTCCTTGCTGTGCTATGGGTCGGCCTTTTGCTGACCGCATCCGGGCTTTAGTGGAACGCATGGTGTAAGTCGACATCTTCTACCAGCTTGTGAGACGAGGGGACATGCTGGTCTCTACGTAGATCTCCTAGGTATAGGTGTGATGGGCAGTATCCAGAACATTGTTGCAGCAGGGGCTACGCGATCAAGGGGGCGACTTATTCCGTTGAGGACGAGGAAGAGGACGTTGAGGGCATGTTGGCCGAGGAGGCAGTGGCGTTTGAGTCTGTCATTCGCGGGGACGAGGAGGATGATGTTTATGTCGTTACTCTTGCTGAGGAGTTCAAGATAGAAGGGGCAGGAGAGGACGAGGGACCTTGAGCTGGCGGACTCTTTTCGCCCGAATCTGGAAGCTTAGCGAAGATGCAGCATCACCATAGAGCCCCGCAAAGTTGCTCGTAGACTATTAAGGGTGAATGTGATTTATGTTAAGGTCTGCTATCGCAGCCTCTGGATAAAAAATCTACGTTAGAATCATACATCCATAGTAGTATATGTGTCGCTATCAGCTAATGAAACTAACTAACTACCTTACAGGTACGAGTTGTCGCGACTCTTGCCGAGATCCACCTACTCCCGCCCTCCTCAGCACAACCAGGGCCCACCAACCTCACCATTTCAATTCCATGCACATTACCCCCTACCCCACAATCATGATAGCTCTTCCTACCGACATTATTCTCATGGTAGTAGATACCATCGACGAGTTCAAGGATCGTCGTAAGCTCGTGCAAGTCTGTCACAGCTGGAGAAGCCTGTTGCTCGCCAAGGTCTACTCAAAAGTTACGCTCGACATTGATGAAAGCTTGGTTCCTCTGGCACACACAGCTCTCCTCAACCTGTCGATAGGAGCCACTGTCCGAGAACTGAAAATTCCGAACCTCTTCTCCAAGGCTGGCAGGAATGGCGTCTATCATCCTGAGCTCTTCCGAGAATTCATCAAACCCTTCACGGTGACCCCTGAAGATCTCACCGAATGGGAAGGTTCCTTGGATGCCGGAGATGAAGAAGCGTGGCTTGTTGTAGTTTTGTTGTCTCTCAACAACCTCCGATATCTTGAGATGCGTCATCATTCGTATTCCTGGGATTTTACATTCCGAACAGTCGCGCAGTTGGCATCCAATTCGGTCTATGTTCGGGGTTATGCACCTTTGTCGCATCTCGAAGAGGTCAACATAATGTCGGAGACAGTTTATCAAAACTTTCCAGCCGCACGATTTGCCCCATTTTTCAAACTCCCATCCATGAGAGTGTTCCGTGCTGCTGGGGTCCACGAGGAACATGAGGGGAGGCGTGCTTCGTTTCCGTTTTCTCTGAATCTAGAACCTAAGTCCTCTCAGGTCAGGGAGATTATTCTCGACCATTCAAACTGCAGACGTGGAATGATCGAGTACGTTTCATCGTGTGCCAATCTGGAATACTTCGAGTATCAGCACTCCAACGCTGCCAATCACGGGGATGTGTGGCTAGATTTTCGACCACGGCGATTTCACATCGCGTTGTCTACCCAGAAACATAGTCTTCGCGTGCTACGCCTCAACGACCGCGGCAGTACAAAAGGGGTAGACGACCTTGGCATGGAAGATGAAGGCATTTACTCGGGGGACGATGTCGTAATTGAGCCTTGGTTCGGCAGCCTGGTTGATTTCACGGAGCTACGAGAACTGCGCATTCCAGTGCAGTCTACTTGCTCTCCGGAGTAAATGCTTTCCCGTTTTGCGAAAGCTGGTGATTCAGCTTTACCAGATGGAGTTAATTCCGGGAAAAGAGCTTAGAAGTGCCAATAACGAGGGGAACTGTCGGGTCCCGCATAGCACGAAGGAAGTATTCGAGGAGGCGAGGAAAATGTGTGGGACAGAGGGTGTTGAGTTCTCTTTTGCCCATGATGGGGAATATCAAGTACTGGCTGATGGGAAGCTGGTTTGGGACAACGAGATGTTCTAAGCGCTGTCCTAGTGTAGTTAATAGATAATTTAGTGATGTGAGGTTCGCACCGCCAGCTTTAGGACACGGGCTATTCCCTGTCTAGATAATTGGTCAATGTGCAAGACTTATATTTGCACCCCAAACGGCAATAATCCGTAAAGTGTTCAACCAAAGTCTTCCTATTACGTTACATCAGTTACTACGAGTTGAGGAAAGATGGGATGCAGAGTAATAGGCTCTCGAAGGCCATTCGGGTTCGGTTCGGTCATGGCCTTCTCGCCCGACTGCTGCCTGCTGGCGTCCAGCTCTAGTAATCAGACACTGCGCCTCTGGGACCCGGTGACAGGCGTCTATGCAAACTTAGAATGTTGAATGAATAGTAACTACGCTCGAATTTTCCCGCGGCGGTTTCTATCGCCAGACCAACCTCGGCGCCTTGACGTTCAATCCATGTGTGCCATTCCTACATCTCATCCGCCTCATGCGGATCTAAGTATCTCTATCGAGCGTGGGAAATTGATAAAACTGAACGGTGAAAAGAGTCTCTGGCTTCCTGTCAAGTCTCTGCCCAGCTATTCCAAGCTCAATGGTAATACACTTGCCCTGGGACATGCACAAGGGCGGAATCATATATTTATAGATATATTTATTTATATTTTCTTCACTGTATAGCACTACTAAAAGTAACTCTCTGCTCTTACTTACTATAATAATATTAAAAATAACTATATCCTATATATAAAAGACATAGTCTCTTATTATATGCTTGCGGTTTTCTGATATATAAAATCCCTCTTTTAGTTTTATAACAGCTGTTTTAGGTAGTATAAACTAGTCTATAAAGTATTAAGTAAATCTTATAAATCTTACTAGATATAGGATATATATTTACCGGTTGACAGAAGACTGAGACCCTACCCTTCAGCTTGAAGGACGAGTATAAAGTACTGGGCCCTCCTGAGTCGTACAGGTCCTTCCTCCCTCAAACATCCTAAATGGCTAAAACCAGCAGCCACACTCTTCACATAACACAGTCAACTTAACCAATTTATGACCCCCTTCAATATTAAGGTATTTATAATACATCATGAAATTTGTCTTTGTCGACTTCCTCCTTATCGCCACTGCCATTGCTCTGCCTCAAAATGATGCCGGAAATGTTTGTGCAAGCAAACAGACCGTGGTGTGTAACGGCCAAGGAAACGGTGGTCTCATCGCTCTAGGCAATGTTCTGCCTGGTGCTTTAGATGAAGACCGCGCTGCTGATGAAGTCTTCTGCTGCTCTCATGACGACATTCCATAGGTAAGTCGCTATCTAGCCTTTAACGATGGACATAGCAACTGACAGGTAACCTGACAGTCTGGCCTTGTGAACTTAGATCTGCAGGCTCAGTGCTTTCTTAATCGTGTTCTTTAGGCGACTTCGCCGCTTAAATTTGGAGGACTTCTTATTGGGAGAGCCAGATTCAGTTCGAGGCTGGCAACGAATGAGACGCGCAAAGATAACAAAAGTCATAGGAATAAAGAAGGATCTCGGTCTCTGAGTGGTACTATGGCTCTCTATGGCGTAGGTACGGCCTTACGTATGGAGACTGGAGGGCATGGTATGGGAAGAATCAGGTAGAAAGGCCAGACGCCGATCCTGCACATCGGTAGAACTACCTTACCAACATTACAAATCGTCCTGGCTGGATAGCCGCATCTTAAGTAGATCGGCTTCAATAGGCTCAGTTAGCCTTGATAACTCAATAGATAGTCAGAGATAGCTAGCGTAGGTAAGAAGAAGTAACGCAGGCTGTTACTTGACAGCCTTATGGCCAGTCTCGTGATGCGATTGCGCCAACTAGCTATCCTCGTTAACCGCTACCGTACACATTATATTTAGAGGTATTCATATGGACGTGTGATGGATTGATACTTCCGGTGGTTGATGAGAGTTCGGTATAAACCTTTTGACCCTGGCTGGTCATAGGCCGCGATTTCGCTGTTAACTATAGTATCTGACAGGTGTATCCCAGGGAATTCTTTTGTTTGACCCGGAAAGCGGCGCCGGTGTCGCCTTTGTTGGCTCGCCGCAATCCTGAAGAACGGTTGAAAGGCCTAACGATTTGATACTCTCGTCACAAAATGACATCTATTTTACTGATCAAGGACAGAAGGGCATGGCCGATCGGTCTGGATGCCTATATCGGCTACCTCCCAGCGGCAAACTAGACTACCTTGTGTCTAACGGGATGTCTCTGAACGGACTGGTCCTATTCCCAGACGAGCGATTCCTCTATGTAGCCACGAGCCGACAGAATGCTGTCCGGATGCTCCCGCTGCATGCAGATGAACTACTTCCCAAGTCAGGGAATGCTTTCAGTCGTTGGGTTGTGCTGGTCCCGATGATCTGGCCGTAGACGAGGACGGGAATCTGCTCATTTGCCATCCTAGCCTGGGCTCTGTGTTTGTGGTTGATGCAAAGGGTGTTCCGAAGGCAATAATTGTGACAGCACCTGGTGGTAGAAAGAACCCGACGAACTGTATATTTGGACGTGAAGATGGAAAGATACTCCTCATCACACGGATAGTATGAAGGGCAACGTGCAGTACGTGAGGTGGCATTGCAAAGGAGTCCCAGGGGAAAGCCTGTCAGATAACGAAAGGTGTAATGTATACAAAGAAGACAAGCCAAAGAAGCCGTCTATTCACTATATACTATCAACTATCAAATGTCAGAGAGGTATCTGTGCAGATTGTCAATCGCCGCTGTCGCGCTGGCCAACTGCGCCCTGGAGGTGGCCGCTCCAATATGCGGCGTGCTGATGACATTCAGGTTTTCCCACAGCAATCCGTACTTTTCATGACTAGGAGGCTCTTGCTCGTGGCAATCTAGTCCAGCGCCCCACAGATAGCCCTCAGATAGTGCTCTGGTCAGGTCCTGCTCATTCACAATGCCTCCCCGAGCTGCATTGATGAGAATCGCGTCCGGCTTCATCGCGCGAATACGGTCATATATGATCATATACCGGGTCTCCTTTGTAAGTGGCACGTGAATAGACAGGACATCAGCCCGTACGAGCACTTCATCGATGCTTCTCGCTCTGACATGCGGAATATGCGGCCAAATATTGTCCGGCGTATATGCATCATAAGCCACTATGTCCGCCGCAAAGCCACCCCGAAAGATCTCTGCAACAGTCCGTCCGATATTCCCCATGCCGATAATTCCGATGGTCTTCTGATACAGAGTCAACCCATTGGAGGTCTCCTTGGGGACAGGCTTGGACATCTGGCGAGTCGTGATGGACCGAATGCCGCGTGCAACTGACAGGGCGAGGGTGACAACAAGTTCAGCCACGTCGCGCGCATTCGCCCCCGGCGTGTTGAGAATCTTGATTCCCCTTTTTGCGCAGGCGTCCTGGTCAATTTTGTCGATTCCTACGCCGTGCTTGCCAATAGCGACGAGGTTGGGGCAACTGGCGATGTCTTCGGTGGTAAGGTACGAACCTCGGATTAACAAAGCGCGGGCATTTGCTCTCCAGTGTTGAAAGGCTTCATCGTGTGGCTGAATGATATTGAAAAGTGTCTTTGCGTGCTCGATGGCTTTCGGAGGGAATGGGTCGAGGACGTAGACCGTTGGTTTATCCGGACTGCCTGGCTGACCACTTGACATCAGATCATCAGCTCTGCTGGGTGGCATGTTAAGATTGTGGGACGCTTCGAATTGACGCCTGATAGCCCACGAAATAGCCAGATTGTCTGCCACGGGTATCTAATCGGATTCAATGTACATATTATATGCCCGGACGTGACGGATCTTGTCCGCCGGGCATTGTCCGAAGTATGGGTGCCATTAGTGGTTCCACAAGATGGGTTAACACATAGCACATCGATTTCGGACAGATTCTTTCATCATTTTCTGAAGAGTGTGCGGGACTATCTCCGGTAACTGGTTCATACTCTGCTGTCCATGATGTCAGGCTCCCGGGTCGTCTGATATCAACGTATGCTAGAACATGTCGGAACTTACTGTATCGCCTGGGAACTCCTGAAAACGCCAAAGAACTCTGCAGAGAACTTTGAGAGCGGTGAATCTCTCCCCAATGATGGTCAACAGTGCAGTGCATTTGCTCAGAACACTCGCTTCACTGGGTGATTCCAACAATGGCGACGACCTCCCCAGGACGATGATGACCACCCCTACAGAGAATACATCAAAGGCGTCGATAAATGACCCGGAGAAATATCCTTTCTCAAAGGCATCGTATTCGCCATTGATATACTCTCTGCAGACGGTCAATATATCCTGTTGGAGTGCTTGGGTAGGCCCGAGAATGCTCGTTCTCATCTGCCCAAGGCTACTAGTCCGTGCCATACAAACCAAAGCCCTAGAGGTGAGCTTTCCTATTGCGCGGATGGTGCTCAATGGTTGACTGAAGCCTTTCGCACCCTTGGGTATGTCTCTCCAGTAACATATGGCTCCATACTGAAAAATAGGGCTATTCCCGGGAGAGTCGCGCATATTGGATACGAGTCTAGCATGCATAAGAACATGCGCCCTAAAGTCGAAAGACTCTGACGGACTGTGCACATCCGATGGAAGCTTCAAAGTATCAGCATACGTGACTTGGTTTTGAAGGTTATCTTACCCTCAGTGTAATATCCCCGTCTTCAATCCCGAACGGTCGATCCATTACGCAGCTAACGGCCCTGCAGGATGTAAGCCATTTACTTACAGCGAAGCGCAAGGAGGACACACCTATCAATAATGTACACATTCCAGAAAATGCGCCTTCTCTGTTCGATTTTGTCTCCAGATATACCACTATCAGGAAGTGGTTCTTTGTGAAATCTATACGATATAGCCTTCTTCGTGGCAAGTCCAAGCAGGTGCCATGTGGACCCTCCAGTCGATGTAAACATGGAGTGTACAATCAACAGAAGTATGCTGTGCAGCACCTTCACATCATCATTACAATCAAGTATCGCAGGGAATCTTTGCATCGCGGCAGTGTGTAGGCTGCTTGAGAACAGCTCGCCTCCGGACCCTGGAGACAGGAGGGTCCCGATAGCGGCTGTCATATACACATTGAAGTCTCCGAAGGCTGTGTTCCGGTCTGTTGTCGATTCGTTGCGATGGAAGAAGGCGTCACAGAAACCTACCATCTCCGCCTCATCGAGATATGGACAGATGATTTTGGTCCGCTCAAGCAAGCTGTCCAGGCACTCTTTCATGAACTCCTTGCTGATATTGGGGGTGTGTCCCACCATAGGCATGTATCTAGATTTCTGAGATGGAGGTAGAGACTGTGTTGGGTCACTCCCAGAAATAGCTAGTGAAGCCCTAATCATGCTTCCTATGGCCAGCTCCTGAGGAAAGCCGTTCGCCTGGTCGCGCGGCTCTGCCATAGCATTACGGGATAGAAAGTCAATCTCTCCCATGGCTGCCTGTACTGACCTCTCTGTGAGACTCGTTTGGTCAGTCAGCGGCGTGGCATGAGATGTCTGCGGACTACTGTGCGTATCGTCTGCCGGGTCGGGGGGTGACTGTGAGCTCCTGGCACCTTCGTCGCTTGCCTGGCATAGGCGCTGATGTAGAGTAAGATTGTCCAAATCTTCTGCCTTTCGTTTCAGGGATTCGATGTAGCTGGACCATTTGAGCCCTCATTTCATGGGTGAGTAGATGGACATGGGGATCGTCCTTACTCTGGAAGTGCTGCATTAGAGAGTGCAGTTGCATCCTCAGCACCAGTTTGCGAAGGCACACTCCGGGGGCAGCAATTGGCCTTCGCCCCAACGCACGCGGTACATACTGGTAAAACCCTGTCGCACTGTCCCTTGTGTTAACAAGGTATTGTCTGATCTGACTGCAGTGGGTCATGTCACCTTTTGCTTTCGTTTCCAGCATCTCTGACAAGCCTGGAGCCTCCTTCGCACTCTGGGCGTCCGCGGTGTGGCGGCTGTCCGATGATTTTGCTCCATATTCGATATCCAGATTGGGAGTATCGGAGCCTCCGCAGTGCGTCGGACACCCCCGAGCTATATGACCGGTCTTGTTGATGTGGAGAAGTATTCAAGTCGGTGTATTTCCGGTCCCAATATTACGCGAGTTGTCTGATCACTCGGGTATTGTCCGGCAGCCTGGGTAGAAGATGGTCGATTGTATCCTCCGTCGGCATGTCAATCCCAGGTAATCGACATTACACACGGACGATGAACCAATGGTCCTTAGTAGATTGCTCAACCTGCTACTCATAGACTAGGATCGTGTCAATGCGCACGCAAAGCTGACCTACGGGTAATAGTTACAGGGTCCCACGGGGCTGTTCCGGTTATCATTCACTTCCCCACATTCTTTTGCCGAGCGGGGGGGTGGTGGGGGAGCGCTCTTGGGAATAGGACTCACGTCTCTATGTCGAGTCGAGAGGTTTGCATATGCACCAACTTCGAGTATTATAGGAGGGGCTCCAATAGGGACTGGACCAGGCGGTATGCGCACTAGTAGCGAAAACAAGTTATTGCCTCGACTACCGGCCTGTCAATCGTGCTATACCAGGAAAACCAAGGTGAACAGCGATATCCCCGAGAAACCCGAGAAATCTAAAGCTCCTAACAGCGGATTCATCATTAGTGTGACAATGCTCGTCCAAAATGTACACCCTGTTCGATAAACGGTCATGTCTGTCTGACTGTGAGCCTTGACGGAAGTGAATCTGTTTCCAGAGAGTAGGTCTTTTCGTTGTATGGTGCTTAATCAACGCATTAACCAAGCAGGTATATATATGAGCTAGAGAAACAGGTCCAAACTCTTCAAGAGGACTTGGCCGACACCGAAACGTCTGTGGGTCGTTTGCCGCACTCTTTGTCGCCGTATGATGCGGCAGTTTCTGGCCATCCTTGCCAGAGCAGCTCTGCTACAGTCCCCCAGACGGGCGATCCGCCTAGTATTGATATGAGTCTCTCTCCCAATTTTACGGAAGGCGCCGGAATTAGGTAGAATCAACATATTATTGTTGCATCTGTCGAGATCTATAGCTAACAAAGAGTATCAGTTTTATGCGCGTTCTGTTTACAGGCGCCGGATGGAGGGAGCGAAATCAAAAACTCCTACATAATTTATCCAAGAGAGCTAGTGTGCTAGAGACTGGGGTGCAACAAAACTCACTACCAGCAGCGGAGGAAGCACTGGTCGTGTTTAATAGCTAGTAAGAGCTTCTTACCCCTGCCCTTATACATATCTCTAACGTGGTACTACACAGCCTGGGCGCGTCCCATATTCAGAACCCTTTCCTGCTGCGCAGTTATGTGCAGGAACTATACCAGTATGTATTCTCCGACAACGTGGCTGGCCAAAAGGAGGGTTCCAATGGGAGTCAGTTATCGCAACATCAGCTGTTTCGTACATTCATGATCCTAGCCGTTGGGTCCATCCCACTATACCGGACGGGCAAACATCGACATCATCCATATGGGTATTTCCTTTCAGCCATGAAACATCTAGAGGTGGAATTTCTGTCGAAAGGCTTGGACTCAATCCAGGATCTTCTTCTGGTCAGCCGATTTGGCATATATCATCATATTGGTAGGATACCTCCCTCCCCCCGAAGCCAGGTACCACAGCTAAAATCAATGCTTTCAGGCACATCCATATGGGATTTAATTCAATTGAGTAGTAGGATGTGCATTGAACAGGGGCTGCATAGATATCGCGCATTTATGGACACGAGTAGAAATCACCTTCTGGAGGAGCAATTGCGCAGACGGGTCTTCTGGCAATGCTACGTGATGGACAGATACACCTCCGTGATGCTTGACCGTCCTCCTGCCATCCCCGACAGAGACATTGAAATTGGGCTTCCCGCCAACGCTAACGACGAGGAACTCGACATCGCTAGCACATCAGGTGCGTTGCCTGATTTGGAATCTTTCCATCGAACATCCGCTCCGCAGGCCGATCTTACCGATACTACAGAAATGTCGGTATTCTTTATGTGCCTGCGACTTCGTAAGATCACTTCAAAGATACATGCCAAGTTTCAGCAAAAAGGCAGTATGGGTGCCGGACGCGAGACGTCACACATCGCTCTAGCAACCGCCAGCGGAACGATCTACGCGGATCTTGACCAGCTACTGCTGGAGCTAGAACATTGGCGACGCTTGGCTCCTGTATTTCACAGCCCCAAGTGCTTATATGAAAGACAGGAATGGTACGATCTGCTTCTTATGCGGGAGAAGCTACTTCTCATACGTAAAGCGATTGACCTCGTGCCTAAGCGAAATAATGTACCGCCGCGAGATCTTCTCTGCATCTGCCTCGAGTATAGCGTTGGAACTATCAAGACCTTTTGCGCCTTGTTTGATAAGCAGCTGGTGACGTATACTCGCAGTTATTTCCAGACTCTTTTTACGGCGGGTTTGTCTGTGATGTTTTGCGTCTCCGTGGCAGCGGATCTTGATTGTCCGACCCTGGTACAGGCGACTGAAGCCGTGAGCCACGCCGAGAAGACGTTGAAACAGATGGTACAAGAGCTTCCGGATGCCATTCACTACGTCGCTCTGTACGAGGCATTGCGTGTAGACATTTTGCGCAAGCTGGGGAACTTCCAACGGCTCGAAGCATTCTCCGGTAGCAACCAGGCCGAGCAACCCTATTCCCCTGGTGCTACATCTCAAACGAGAGAGATGCATTGCCGATATCTATCAGATTCTGATATCCTTCGGCCAGCTCCCGGTATCCAAGAGACAACTGGCGACCGTAACCATCAATGGCCGGTGCTTACATACAATGAGGCAAATAATCAGATGCTTTCCATGCAACCTCAGGAAGCCACGATGGAGAACTCATTGCTATCGTGGGACATCTTCGGAGATAACATCTTCTGGAGCATCGAGGCCGACATGTTGGGGGAATACGTGTATGGACATTCAGGCGCTGCCCCGTTTCTGGATGACGATGTATGAACAAAGTACTTAACCATCTAAGATACATGCGTTGAATGATCCGAATCTATTCCTGCTGCAGCCTCTCGCTGATTGCTGCATAATTCTGACTGATTTGCTTCAGTCCTGCCTGCAAGACAGATCCGTCCTGTCCACTCAATGACCACGTCGCACCCATACTGAACCACTTCTCCAAGATATCCAGTCTACCTCCAATTCCTCCAATACCAATGGGCTTTCCAGCCTTGGTACCGGCATTGATAACCTTCGCAACCGCATCCTGGTACAACGGGCTATCGTACTTCCCCGGGATGCCGAGGTCCGTACACAGATCGTTCGAGCCCACCAGGACCCCATCGACGCCCTCTACAGCAAAGATATCCTCGGCCAGCTCAACCGCCGCCGGCGTCTCAATCATAGGAATAAGCATGGTGTGCGAATTCAGCACCTCGTTCTGCACTAGCGTCGGCACGTGCTGGAAGTTGAACGCCGCCTGGTTGTTCGTACACCCGCGGGTGCCGAGCGGAGCAAACTTGGCGTGCTTGACAATGTCTCTGACTTCCTGGACGGTTTCCACGTGTGGAACGACAACCGCAGAGGCTCCTGCGTCGAGGATGCGGCTGATGTGCCAGTGGGACTTGGATGGCGACCGTACGACGGGCGATACGCCGGCGTAGTTGCAGGCGAGAATGAGTTGAGACACCGTGCGCATGTCGAAGCCGGAGTGTTCCATGTCGATGAAAACGGCGTGGATGCCGGCCATCTTGCACATCATGGGGATTTCATTGCCGGTGAAGAATTTGATGGACATGAGAGGGGTGATTTGGCCATTGACGATTCTGGTCCGGAAGGGGTTTGAGATTGTGTAAGACTGTTCGATAGAGCCCATTTTGAGAGAGAGAGATGGGTTTCGGTAGGGATCAAAGAGATTGAATGCGCGGCGTGTAATTCAAGTTTGTTGGAAGATTCATGTAGATGAAACATACCACTTGGCTTTTATATACTGCTCGATTATCCTGCCCCTCCGGAATACAGTATCACTAAACTACTGGTGGCCGGAGAATACCCGATGGCCCTTCAGCTCTCTTCTCCGATCTTCGGAAATATTCCTCTAGTGTGAGGGATGGTTTGGGCAGTCGTACACATTCTGGTGATGCTGACCACGAGTATTTTGTGGATAGTTGTCCTTTTATGAAATCAAAGAAGCCCGTGAACAACGCATCGTCCAAGTTTGTAGGATTTAACTCGGTCTGCCTGCTGTATAATCATGTCTATTCTCACCGTTATTCAGTCTACTTCACAGAAGCTATGTTGCTAGTGGAGACACTTTTTGACTGAACCAGGTGTAGCTGGTAGCTCGTAAGAAGAGTATAAGGAAACCACAAATTCCATCAACAGCCGAATTGGGAAATTCAACGCAATCATGGATGTTAGCAGAAGGCAATCTGTACCATACGGCGTCGAACCGGACCTTCAAATATCCGTGGTCTCTTTCTGACCCCTTGCGTTCGGTGAGGATTTAAAAGACCACTCGCTATCCCTTCCTCCAATGTTGCAATGACATGTTCTTCATCTATTCGTAATGGGTGTCGAGAATACTATGCCGGATATTTGCCGCGAAGAGACCGACAATGGATCTCTCACGCCGGGAGAGGCAGTTATAGAAAAACATCTGCGACGAAAGATTGATATGCTGATATTTCCGGTCGTCGCCCTCACATACTTTCTGAACTTGGCCGATCGGTGAGTGAGAACACCAGACACTCCGTCCTCATGTCCCTGTTGACTGGCAACAGAACAAACCTAGCATCTGCCCGACTACAGGGGCTTGAAAGTAGTTTAAAACTGGAGAATAACCAGTTTCAGATCTGTGAGCCTTCATTCAACCTGCTACAAAATGATTCTGACTGGGAGTTCGTGCCAACCAGGCGTTTTGATATTCTTCGTTGGTTATCTCCTCGCACAGATCCCATTAAATCTCTTTCTTGCATCTATTCGCCGACCTTCTCTCTTCCTAGGCAGCTTCACTGTCCTCTGGGGCACCATCTCCGCCCTCACATCCCTTGTACAGAACTATGAGCAGATGGTTGCGTGTAGATTTCTACTCGGACTAGCCGGTAAGTATCCCTATTGGGCCTGCAATCCATTGAGCTCTGCATACTGATACCTCGGTCCACATAGAAACGCCTTTCTACCCTGGAATGATATTCTACCTGTCTAAGTGGTATAAAATGGGCGAGCTAAACTTTCGTATAAGTATCCTGACTGGGGCGGGGTTCCTCAGCGGCGCTTTTGGAAGCCTCCTCGCAGCGGGGACGCTGCAGAACCTTGAGGGCGTTCGTGGACTGAGCTCATGGTAAATATTTCTAGACACCGGTTTTCTGTTTGCTTCAGCTAACCGCTGTTGGGCCAGGAGATGGCTGTATATTATCGAGGGTTCGATAACAGGTATGGGTGTCCATCCACTCGACCATGCTGACCTCATAAACAAATGCTCCAAAACTATATCACTGATGGGCTTATAGTGTTTATTGGGATTTTGCTATCTACAATCTTACCCGATTTTCCAGAAACCTGGACTGCCCTTTCTTCAGACGTGCGCCACGTTGCCATCAAACGCCTGAGACGAGATTCAAACTACACCGATTCAAAGCCTCACGGGTGGAGAGATTATGTAGGAGCAATTGCGCTGGCTTTTCGAGACCCGCGGCTTTATGTATTCGGCCTCGGCGGCATGGCCGCTTCAGTAGCGCTGGGAATCCAGAACTTCATGCCCACTCTGACAAGGACTTTGGGCTATAGCGACATCGTCTCACTATTGCTTGTGGCACCGCCTTATGTGTTTGTTTTCGTGTACATGCTCGGACACGGGGCGCTATGTGACCTACGACAAGCGCGCTTCCTCTTTTGTATCTATCCCCTGCCGCTTTCTGCAGCAGGGTTCATCATGCTCATGACGCTGCGGTCATTCGCTGGCCGCTACGTGGGTCTGTTCCTGGCCATGCTCATATCCCCGGCAGGTTCCACTTTGCTGACTTGGGCCACCGATACCATCTCCTATCCTGCATCCAAGAGGGCCGTGACATTTGCTGCGATTAACATGGTGGGGAATACAGCAAGTATATGGACTCCAATGACATACCGAAATGAGGACTCGCCGCAGTATCAGCTAGCCTTGGGGATATGTACTGGGATGATTGCCGTTATGGCTCTGTGTGCAATGGTTATTCGTTGGTTGGAGAAGAAAAAGGACGAAAGGGACCCTGATGTCTTTACCAGCGGTTCGCCTGTGACTGGCTTGGGAGGGAAAGTTCCATGAGATGAGATTAACTCGGAGGGGAGTGCCTCTATAGTTCTCTTCTGCTAGATGCTTTATCTGGTTGGAAACAATGATCGTGCCATCTATAACATGCACCTAGGGCATGGTATCCCTGCCTCTATGGTCTCCTTTGTACGGTCTTACTCCTTATATCTAGCATGAATTTCATTATTTCATCTTCGAGATGAATACTACAAAGAGCTTTTTGACAATTGCCTTCAATAATGATAAAGAATATATACAGAATTACATTGTGAAAGTACAACGGCAATGTCCGCTGAGACTTCCCGGCTTCCCTGTAGCAAAGGATATTAGTGTATGAGAATCGGATGATCCCTAGTAACATTGGCGGCGGGTTCATGGTAGTTCCAGGAATGATCCCAAGCTTCTTCGTAATGGTCACGATTATTTCTTGTATTCTTTATTGCTATCTTGGGAAGCATATCGAATTGGCCCGGGCAATCGAATATCGATGCGATCTAAATGTTACACATCTCGCGGCTGAGCATAGATAGATATTTCAAAAGGGTCTAGGTGCTGCTTTGTGAACATGGGATTCTGATTTCACCTGGAAAATGGTAAGCGCCGTCTTCATTGTGCGAAAGGGCGCAGTAGGAATTTCATATGTAGTTCAGGACCAGTATTATCCGGATAACTAGGTAGATTCCTAAGACCATGCTCTTTTACCTACTGTGGTTCTTTGCCGCTCTAGCGTGTGGGATATACCCTGAATATACCACAATTTCTTTGTATCACAATGCACCATAACTCATTGTCACTACCAGGGTGTGCTTGTCACTACAGCTTCTTGCATTCACACAATGGCCTGCTCGTTTTCGTAAACTCCCTTTCAAAGCTGTACACGACTGGCAACTTCCGTAGCTATAAGTCTATATAAATGAGCTCTTGTAGAGATCTCTCAATATCATAGCTATTGGTGTATAGACTACATCTTCCAGCAAGAGACTTTACAATCACCGGCGCATTGCTGATAATTCGAAGAGATAGCAGAGCCCGAGTTTCGCCAATAAGACCCCACACCATGGAGCTCAATATGGGCTTCCTCTTCATTCTGCTTTTCGTTTTTAGATATCTCCGTCTCGTGGTCCACATCTTCTCCTTCTGGTTTCTCTACAAGCCTGCCCCGATTCCTCGTCAGCCTACGTACTCTCGCAGAGACTGTTCTATTATCCTTCCCACCGTTGATCCGAGCAACCCAGACTTCGAGGAATGTCTTGTGTCATGTCTTCGAAACGGACCAGGGGCAATTATTATTGTCACTGTTGGTGAGAAGCTTACAAGTTTGACAAAGACACTGGTCTCCCCAATCCAGGCTCTATTTCCTGATACTACCATTACTGTTGAAACAAGCAAGGTTGCTAACAAACGTTTGCAAGTTGCCCATGGCCTCCAGTTCGTCAAGACCAAGATCACAGTTCTCCTCGACGACCACGTCTTTTGGCCGTCCGAGAGGTTCCTACCGACAATCCTTGCTCCCTTCGAAGACCCTAAGGTCGGTGTAGTTGGTACTAATAAGCGCGTCCGCCGCACCGACAAGGGCTTCAACATCAGGTCGTTCTGGAACATGCTTGGCGCTTTGTATTTGGAACGACATAACTTCGAGATTCGCGCAACGAACGCAATTGATGGCGGCGTCTTTGTCATCTCTGGTCGTACGTCAGCTTATCGATCGGCAATCATCCAAGATCCCTCTTTCATCAGAGGCTTTACTAACGAGAAGTTTTTCTTCGGAAACTTTGGCCCCCTCAATGCTGACGATGATAACTTCCTTACCCGCTGGGCAGTGCGGCATGGATGGGACATCACGATCCAGTACTGCCCAGATGCATTGATTGAAACAACTCTAGGCACTTACCCCAAGTTCCTGTCTCAGTGCTTGCGCTGGGTGCGTACTACTTGGCGGAGCAACTCCGCCAGCCTGTTTACAGACCGTACGGTTTGGTGCAGGCAGCCCTGGTGCGTGTATGCGGTGTACTTGACTTCGTTTGTCAACTTTGCGCTGTTCTACGACGCTGCGCTCATCTACACCCTGATGCACAGTTCGTGGGTTAGCCAGATGTGGCTTACCTGCTTGGCTGCGTGGATCTTCTTTACTAAACTGATCAAGCTTATCCCATACTTCCTCCGCGAGCCTCAGGATTTGGTCATGTTGCCGGGATATTTCGTGTTCGCCTACTTCCACAGCCTCATCAAGCTCTACGCGGGTTTGACGTTCTGGGTTACCGCGTGGGGAGGTAGGGACTTAGATGCTGTCGGCCAGAAGTAGTCAATGGTTACCTTGATTGGTGAATTAGTCGCTAACTACATCCCAAAGGTGAAGTCCACCTCAACATCACCCAGATTTGGTCTGATATGCTTCAGTGCTCGTCAGGCGATTACAAGACCGACTTGTCGCCTTATCTAAGGCTAGTGTTTTTATTCTTTTCATTATAGATTGGGTTTCGGATTCATAGACATCGGGAAATCTGTTTTTATTAGAAGGTTGAGGTATCTGGCGTTAGCATAAAGCAGAACAGGACCTGGAGCAATGGTCATACAAAAAAAAAAAAAGTTATACTGTTCACCCATTATTTCATAAAGTAATGCAGTTTGCAAAGCTATGTATCCTCCAGTATCCGATGAAATTGACAATATGTATCATCGGCTTATGCCAGCACTGGACCGATTAAGATGATACGCCGAAAGATTCAAACAAACTGGGCGTCATCTGCGGAGAAGATTGCGCCGTGACACTACACCTTCAAATTCCAATACTATGGCTATAATACAAGAGGGGGCCAAGAATGCATTGCTGACGCACAGTAATTTTAGTATCCTTGGATGCCTGGTTAGCAATCAAGGCTAGCCTGATAATGTACGTATAGTTGCTGGGGTACATTAGGATGCTTCCTGCGTCATAGAATAATTTTCCTGTATGTTTTTGAAGCTACAAATCGATGTTAGTGATCACAACTACAAATAAGTGATGTGTTACTACTCATGGAGGTCGACGTTGTGAATGCTGGTCTATATTACTTAGTTGACATGCAAAGCACCGCCCCCACCCCCCTGTATCTCGCCTCGCCACAGAAGACCACGTCATATGAACGACATAAAGAAGGAATTCTGGCATATCTTGCCCTCTGTAAGCATGGGAATTCTTTGGAGACGAGGTGGCTGGATGAAGTCAGAGGATCATCCCTTGTTTCGGACCGGACGATATAGAAAGCAAATTTATGCATCAGCAATGTCTCAGACATGATACAATGCTCTCATAAATCAGGACTGCCAGCACACCTCGGGTTTTCTACCTGGTTCCAGGCATGATCCGTTTCATGTAGAACCATTCTCTGTCAGCATTCCTGCCAGCCATCCATCTTGACGTGGACTTTGCCTCAGCCAAATATGGAGCGTTATCAGCAAACGGCAGGGTCTACCCCTGCATCAAGTCACCATAAATTTACACACACTGGAAACTTCATCTATGTTCATTATCCTGCAGCTATAGCCAGCATTAACAGGTAACAGTCAAAAATGTCTCCTCCAACCTCCTCTGCGGGGGCGAAATGCACACCCCATCTGATATTCTAGGGGGCAGGCGCTGGAATGTACATCATGCCCCTTACCTCCCAGGAATGCTACATATATCGGTCCAATGTACCCCGCGGCTAGGACTGGTGGCAAAGGCGGCTGGCTATCAATCCATCCCACCTGTCATTGTCATGCGGGCAAGGTTTGTCGGAGAAATGACTGCAGCAGGCTGGGTGAGACGCGATGCATCTACTGACGTGCTTCGACATGTCCAGTTGCTTTATCTGCAGCTTGCCCCACGGGCTCCCCTCCTGTTCTCTATGCAATCCTATTCATCTAGCTCTGGCCATCTTATCTAGTAAAGAGCCACAGACCAACCACCTCACCATCTATACTCCTATGATTACCATCTCCCGTATAAGCACGGAGTCGTTGTCGACTTCTCGACTCCCTCTGATCGAAATGGAGACAGCCATCCCAGATATCAGACGTCCCGTGGGTCGGGGTGACTCTGGAGACTCACAGACGTCTACCTTGAGAAATACCACACGCCCTACTCGTGGATTCCGACGGCCCTTCCGGCGTTTCTTCCGACAAAATGGAAGCAATGGAATGGCTCGCAGCGATCTCATGAACCTTGCCGCTGGCAAGTCATCGAGCAGCCTTGCCGGTAAGTCTTGACAACAACTATCTTATGTATACACCAGCTGATCATCGGTGAAGGCCTGAAATTGAAGTCTGTCATGTCTCTCAACCATATCCGCCGAAGATCGGCTGCCGATAGGATCATAGAACAATCTTATGAAGAAGAACCTGCGTGGTGGGAGGATGGCATGGATGAAGCCGTTGATCGGTTACCACTGCTTGGTGCTACCTCGCGTTCGACGATGATATGATTAACAGACGGCAACTCGCGACTTGAGCTGGACTCTGCTGAGTATGATGTATTGACTTCTCCTTGTGTAGCGGCGGCGCATGGCGTTCTGTTTATGTCAGGTTCTGACTTTGTCTTGAGTTGATGGTCTTTGCGTTAGGGAGTCTAATTTGATATTCCTCTCGTCCATGAGGTTAGTTGCAGAGAAGGGCATCCACGTAGTTGCTGTTTCTACCCCATGGGCACCTAAGCTGCCATATATATATTCCACTGTTCTACACTTAATTGTGTGGTCAATGGTATTTAAAGACCACCATGTTCTGACGTACCTTTGGGAACGCCCTTGTTTGGCCATAGAATGATATAGATATCTGAGTGATATAGCAAGTTTTTGGATCATTCACAACGCACAACGTGCTCAGTCTGGCAAGACAATGCATCCTATACGGCTAAGGCAGACGATAGTGGCGGATAAGAGAAAGAAGGAAAGAAAGCGGATTCACCGAATTCACCCCACAATCCGCTTTCACTCACCGACCTACCACCGCAATCTTAAAAGTACTCACTGTTCCACTGACTGTGAATCCATGAAGACATAGACATAGACATCTGGCATCGAACCCATCCATTCCAGACAATATGCCTGATAAGGACGCCGGAACGCCCCGCGTTTTTCTCTACCGACATGGTACGCATCACCACCCGGACCCACATATTTCATCATCTCGCTACAGGCCTAACAGCTCCCAGGAGAGACGGAATGGTCACAGAGCGGCCGGTATACCGGCGTCAGCGAGCTCGAGCTGACAGAGCACGGCACCAAACAGGTCCTTGCGTCTGGCAAGATCCTGGTGGGAGCCGGGAGACTTATTGACCCCGAAAAACTTGCACACGTCTATATCAGTCCCCGCCGGCGGGCGGCGCATACCTTTGAGCTGGCTTTCAATGACGCCGACAAACAGCAGCTCAAGGATGCGCAGAAGGTGTCCGAGACGGACCGTCTCGCTGAGTGGGATTATGGCCAGTATGAAGGTCTGTTGACCAAGGAGATCCGCGCGTTGAGAGCGGAACATGGTCTGGATAAGACCCGGCCGTGGGATATCTGGAGAGATGGTTGCGAGGATGGAGAGTAAGTTGCATATACACATGATTTTTTTTTTACACGAGCGGAATTGACTGTGCTCGTAGGTCCCCGGAACAAGTCGCTGCTCGCATCGACAGTCTTATAGCCGAAATTCGTGCTATCCACGCAGGCAACATGCACGGAGAGAATCCAAGCGATGTACTGCTCGTTGCCCATGGGCATACGCTGCGCGCGTTCACCAAGCGCTGGCTTGGCTATCCGATGGACTTTCCGCTATCCATGATGCTGGAGCCTGGGGCTGTTGGAGTTCTGAGGTAAGACCGGTTGAAATTGGTGCATTCGACTGTACTGACTCCATTTTAGCTATCAGCATCATAGCATCGACGAGCCTGCTTTTCTGGTTGGATATGGATTTCCGCTGCAAGAGTAGCGGTCGCTTACTCGAGATGTTACATGGTTCTTAGACGACATCAATATTAGATTTCTTGCTCTTGCCGAACGCGTGCTTTACCTCTCATAAATCCATCCTCCCAGCAACAAGTACGTGGGTAGCGCCGACACCCCGCTGACTATAGCCAAAGCCCATGCCATAGTCTTCCATCCAGCGTACTCCCGAATAAACCCAGCAAACAGAGGACCAACTATGCTCCCAAGAGCATAACTGCCCGTACATAGACCGTACGCCTGCGCCACGGCACCACGTCGGCCAAAGAGGCCGGGTGCATCCTCTTCCTTCTCTTTAACCGCTCGATTAACCTCCAGCACCGCCGGAATCTGAACAAAGGATGAGATGAATCCCACTAGCGATAACAGAACACAGAGCAAGACTTTATGTTCAATCGTGTTGTGCTCCACAAAGCGCAAAGAAACCAGCACTGGCACCGAGGTTACAAGGCTTGCGGAAGACATGTAGCGCATGGATCGAGGCCATCTGTCACACATAATCCCCGTGACTGGGTCGAAAAAGAGAGGCACCGTCAAATTGAGGAAGATTAGGCCGGAGCCCGTTTGAGACCAGTGGAACATGTCATGGACGAATATAGGGAGCACCGCGTCAAAGGCGGTGGACAGGATAGCTGTCAAGCAATAATTCCACATGCAAATAAGGATGCGTGGGCTGGTTATGAGGGATAATGTAGCTGGTAGACGGACATCCCGGTGGGCTGGATATATATCTGGTAGGTCGGTGTTCATGTGGACACTGCAGCATTTGCCAGAATGTTCACCATCCGGTTCAACCATCTCGCAACTGTCCAGGGTTGGTAGGCCGGCCTTCACCTCACGGTCTGTTTCTTCATCTCGTCCAATATGTCGCGTCGCAGTCATAATGGCGCATAAGATAGCGTCCACTCCTATAAGAGCGAACGCGATGATAAACACACTGTAGTACCCAGCTTTGTCATATAGAATCCCACCCAGTAACGGCCCCGTAGGCATACCGGCAGCCAATCCAAAGGAAAGATATCCCAGATACTGACCGAGACACGCGCTGCCCACGGTATCTACCAGCAACACGACACCAATTGTATTGACAAATGCGGTACCTGCTCCTTGGAGCATCCGCCCTATCAACCACAGGGCCAACTTGTTCCCAAACAAAGCAGCGCAGTGCCGGTAGCAGAGAGTGCCAGCCCGCACAATAATGGCCGTCGGCGAGAGGATGTCTTATCGGCCAAGTACCCCACGATAGCTGTAGGAGTCAGTGGTGGTATTTAGTGAGAATGGGGCGGTCATGCGTACGACACATGACGGATGTTGTTGCCGCTTGGACAGCAACTATGGTTGAGTTCCATACTTGTACTATACCCATATCAGAGTGTTGTTCTGGTTAAAGTGGCCATTGTGTACGTACCTTCTTCGGGACGAAGTCCAACCCTGTCGCTCAAGGCTGTAGGTGTTACTGGGATGAACTGGATAGCTGGTCATCGGCTGTCATAGCACTCCAGGTGAGGTGCCATACCAGTCCATATAGAAATGAGTCCTAGGAATCGAATCAGTTCATTGTAAAAGGAACTAGGGCGACGAAGGCATTACCGTAAAGGTTGCAAATGTGACAACTGATGTGATGAACAGGCTTGAACATCTTTGAGATGCAAGTATACTCTCCCATCGCATGACCTGTGAACTGGGGAGCGACATTTCCAGATGAGTGGGTCAGTCTTCCTCACATAGATGGCTTTGGTTTCGAAGCAGTTTCGACTAATGAAATGAAACCCACCCAACAGTGCTGGAGAGACTCAAATCAGCGCAACTTTCAAAGGGAACTCCGTCTGACCTCGCATTCCAGAGATTGTCCCTTGCGTCGAAAGCCGGCTTTGAGTTGGGATGCATACCAGGGCTCAACCATCATGCTGCAACATCAGTTGCTGCAAATACAGAGCGCGTTTGATAGGTATATTCCTACTAAACGGGAGTCCTCGCTCCACAGACGCCATAGTCGTAGGTATTGGGCGTTGGTATCGAGTATATTTCAACGAAGCATGAATCATGGGTAAGAGAATAATGACTCCTCCGATCATTTCGGCCCTGGTAGGAATAAAACCAGCCCAATGCCCCGCCCATGGCCTCACGGAATCCATTTTTGCTCCTCAGGTCCCAATCTAGCATTCCTCTTCCGATAAACCCACCACAGACACAGCGATAGCACCAACCCCAGACACTGGCTGGCGCAATTCACCCCATGACCAAGTTGATATCGCGGCGCTTGCTGATCCTTGTATATCCACACGCCGATGATCTGTCCCGGACCAGAGAATGCAACGTTCAGTCCACTTGCCAGTGAAGCGGCGGTCGTGTTACGGACATTATCCGATATCCAGGCACAAAGGGAAGGTAGAGATCCAAAAACACCGCATGCTGACAGCACAAGCATTGCGTAGCGGAGCCTGGGGGATGGTGTAGGGACGCATGCTGGATAACATCGTTAGCATTGGTAATTCATTATAGAAGGTATCAGACTCACCGGGAACCAGGAATGTGACCATTCCGAGTAAGAAGAAAACTGCTGCCACCAGGCCGCGGCAATTACACTTGTCCGACATATATGCTGCTGCTAGTGTCACCACGTACGCACAGGCATAAGGAGGGATAACAAAAAGCTGGGCTTCTAACCCGGTGTAACCGATTCCAGCCACAATCGATGGAGAAAATAGGGACAGTGATGATACTCCGATTCCAGCGCAGAGATATATGATGTAGTGCATCCACAAACGCGGTTCCTGTAGTGTGGCCTTCGCATCATTCCAGCTGAGCTTATCGTCTCTATGAAAGAGGATTCTCTGTTATAATTGGTTAAGACATATCGATGATATTTACTCACCCTCGGGGGATGTTGGCACTAAACGAGCCCTGTAAAATCCGCTTTTCTTCCGCGCTGAGCCATTTCGCTTTTTCGGGATAGCTCGGCAGGAAGAGCACTATGGCGACAGCCAGAAGCAGACACGGCAGGCCTTCGATTATGAACAACCAGCGCCAGGCTTGTAGTCCTCCCACGGTGTTCATATGTCCTACCCCGTAAGCAATGGCGCCTAGACTAAGTGTTACCAATACCGCGACCAATTGGGGTAAAATGGTACTAACCGCCAAAAGCACCTGCCAGTGTAGCACTGCAAAGGAAGATGGCAATCCGGATCGCTCGTTCGCGTGGCCCATACCAAAAGCTTACATAAAATATCATCCCCGGGAATACGCCAGCTTCACACGCGCCAAGAAGGAATCGAAGGGCCATGAGGGTTCGGATGTTGTGTGCGCCTCCGATGGCGGCACATAGAGAACCGAACGAAGCAGTCAGGGTTGCAAGCCATCTGCAAGAATGATGAGACGTCTCCATTGTAAGAGTAGCGGAACTGTGGAAGTGGGCTAACGGACTCACACGGGTGGTGACAAAATCTTCAGCGCCATGTTACTCGGTGCTTCGAAGATAGAGTATGCGACGAGGAAAAGCATCAAGGCTATTCGGTATTCGGAATCCGTCATTTGTATTGATTCCATGAGATCGTCGGACGTGTCTTTGTTGAGGACCTTTGCGTTGCCTGTCAACACTTAGTGATGATAGTTGGTGTCTTCTCGGTATGCTGACCAATGTTTGACCTATCGAGGTAGCAGAGGAGATAGGTCACAGCAACAAAGGGTAGGATCCGCCGATCAATCTTCCTATATATTCTATAGAGGGTCAGTTGTCACTTCTGCCGCCATGCCATGAAGGGCATCTACCGTGCGACTGCAGCATTGTCGGGAGGGTCACTAGGAACCTTAGCCTCTTCCGCATGAGTACAATCTTCGGTCGACTTTTCCATATCTACAGATCCCGACATTGGGACAGTTGATTTCTGTCGTAGCGGTTGGATTGGACGTCCTGAAGGTCGGGGGCAATCCAACATGAGGGGTAAGGGCAGCAAACAAGGGATGGCGATCCTATTTATGCATGCTGGGTTGTACAGGACGAGGATTTCCGGCCTGTTCACCGCAATGCTCTTCACTGTTGCTTTTCCGGGGCCCCGCATTACTTCGTGCAATGGAGAATATCGAGTCATGAGTGTATGTCATGGTGGATATGCGAGAAGAGGTTGTATCTGGGATGTATACGGTGTCCCCGGATTGCCATGTTGAAAGTCGCCTAGAATGAGAGGAACTTGGTCATGGTCATTTACCGGGTAGGATGTCTCAAGATGAAGTTTTCAATTAGCTGTGCAGTTACAAGCCCGGTTGACACCATTAGGTGCCTCTGATATGCGTGGAGTGAGTCAACGTCGACCCAAGTATCAACTATTCCGGGAGGTATAGCATGTCTTTTCTTCTTATGAACCGCATTGAAAACAAAATCAAGTCTATAAACTCATTAACAGGCTGTAATATATAAATTTCCACCCATTCTTCTCTACAGACACATCAATCTAAACCCCATTGCGCATGACTAAGTAAGCCATAGATGAATATTCTATCCCATCATCCCTGATCAAGCCGCCACTTGAACCTGCGAAAATTCTTTGCTGAAAGCATAATCAGTGTATCCCTTCGGCGCCTGCGAGTACAAAGTCACAGGATCCAGCTGCTCAAAGGGAATCCCCGCCTTGACTCGGAATGGCAAGTCAGGGTTTGCAATATAAGGCCGGCCAAAGGCAACAGCCACGTCGTGCCCGGCGTATTCCTCATCGATAGCCTTCTTCGCAGACTCGGGAGTGAAATTATTGGCCACGATCACTGGGCTTGCACCACCATATGCCTCAAGCAGCCATTGCAAACTATCCCCGCTGGACTTGGCATCGGACTCGCACGCGTGCAGGTACGCCAGCTTGTACTTTGCTAGTTTCTTGACAACGTCGGCGAACTGGGGCACAGGATCAGCCATCCGCATGCCCTGGTAGGTATTCCACGGACTGAGCCGGATGGCAGTCCGGTCGTTTCCGACAGCCTCGACAACAGCTTTGACGACCTCCTCTGCGAGTCTGGAACGGTTCTCAATGCTCCCACCCCATCGATCAGTCCGCCGGTTGCTCACGTCCTGGAGGAACTGGTCGATGAGATAGCCGTTGGCGCCGTGTATCTCCACCCCGTCAAACCCAGCCTTGATGGCATTCTTTGCTGCGGTGGCGAAGTCGTCAATGGCAGCTTGGATCTCAGCTTCCGTCGCGGGTCGGGGATAGTGCATTTCGTCGCTAAATACACTCTTCATCGGGACGTCGCTAGCGGATAGCAAGTCAAACCCGTTTTGCTGCTGGTAGCCGGGGTTGGCGGCTCGCCCGAGGGCCCACAGTTGCATGTAGATGTAGGACCCGTTGTCGTGAACAGCCTGCGTGACCTCTTTCCAGGCGGCTATCTGGGCGTCGTTGTAGATGCCCGGGACGTTGGCGTATCCGCCAAACTGTGGGCTGATCACCGTTGCTTCTGTGATGAGCAGCGATCCGGGAACGGCGGCGCGTTGCTTGTAGTATTCTTTCACGGAGGCAAGAGGGACATGGTTGGTGTCGGCGCGCATTCGGGTCATTGGGGCCATGGCGATGCGCTGGCTGAGCTCCATACGCCCGACCTTTAGGGCTTCGAACAAGCGAGACATTGTTGTAGATGATGATGTATGTGTAGGCTTGAACAATTTCTTGGTATGTAGACACTGTTCAAGGGGAAGGGAAATTTATATACTGGGCCCTCTGTGGAGCTTAATGGCGATTATTACTATATCTAAGCAATTACTCCACCGGTCTCCGACCTTTATTCCATCTAATTCTGTCCATGTTGGTCAGCATTTCGGACAAAGATCGTCCACGGACCGAGCATACTGTGGCATAGTTGGGCATTAGTGGTTTTCTTCGGCGTTATGTATCGGCATTAGTAATATATCCGGTGTGCATTTGTCAGATCCTTAGGATGATGCTTTTATACACCTATTACGAATGACTACTTTTTATAGACTTGTTGGTGCTAAGACGAGACTGATGCTCTGCATGCATTGGCAAAGTCCTGACCCGATTGGGTGAAGCCCTCCAGGCTGCAAGATGCATTCCAGCTGTTTCTCCGCACTGTTACGCATAACCACCCCAGGACATCATCCAAATGCACTGCCCTAATCATGAATTCACAACCACCCCCAACCACCCCCATAAAGCGAATAGGCCTGAGGGAGGTATACGAAGACAATGGCCGCCACTTCCAGCGCAGGATCGGCACCGAGCAGTGGACCGAGTTCCATCCCCAGCTCGCAGAAATCCCTCCATCGGCCGCAGCAGATGATCCTCTCTACATCTCCCTTGTTCGTGAGAAGCAGGGAGAAGGCGAACCAAACCACTGGTCCATTTTTGTCCACCGCGAAAACCAGGACGGGTGGTTGTATCAGGTGACGGGCGATGCGGAATGCATGCAGTACGCGCATTCTCCTGAGCCAGTCAACATTGTGAATTCGGAAGCGTTTCTCGATATCTATAATCTGGCGACTGTTGGTGAGGAGGAGGTTACCACGCTTCGGGAGATTGTGGACAGTGAACCGCCTCCCAGAGCGGAGAGTCGCGCCTTGGTGACGGAGAACTGTCAGGGATGGGCGGTGCGGGTGATCTCGAGACTAGTTGAGAGGGGGGTTGTGCAGGAGAAGAAGTTGGAGATGGCGAGGTCGATGCTGGAACCTGTCTAATTTTCTCTAATGAGTAGTACGATGGAGGTATTGAACACTCGTTGATCCTTTGTCTCATCATCTCATGGCTTATCTTCTACTCGCCACTATGAATGTTGGTACCTTGACCGCTACAATCCTCCTTTTACAGTAGTGGAACAGAGGAATTGACCCGGTGGATCATGGCACAAACCCCAGGCATGCTGTCTATTCATCTGATTTTCGAATACACTTAAAACATAGCCACAATCTCTACTACCACCCAGCACAGCACGTACTCCTCGAGCGCAACCACTCCCCATCGGGGCACTGGTAAAGGGTAAGCAATGAAATATACATCCTGTACAATAAACATCATTCTCTACTCTCAGTTCACCAAAGCATCCAGGATAATGTTCAAATCCCCCATTATCCCAACAGCCAAATCCTCTTCTTCGAGCTCCCACGGCACGCACCCAGCAGGCCCCAGTCCAGCTCTGATCAAGCGATATCCACCAACACGCGACTGCTCCACCAACTCTTCATTCGGCCATCTCAGAACCCCCGGTGTGTTCAACCCCACCCCCAGCTCAAGAATGACAGCTGTAGGCCGAGATGGCGATTCGACTTGCTGCGATACTTCCTCGACAAAGCGCATCCACTCTCTTTCCTGCGTTCTGAAAGGCGAGGGGTTGAAGTAGTCGCCTCCACGGACGCACAAGGTCAGTTCGCCGCCGCAGTACTTGCATCGTGGGACCTTGGATTCGTCTTCGAGGACCTGTGTCTTCTTATCGATGAACGGGAGCGCCGCATCCACGAATGGACCGGACGGAAACACCGCATCCGGTCGACATTTGGCGTAGCACTGCAAGAACCGATATTGACCCTGTGGCGTGGAGATACGTTCGGATGGGAATCCATTATTGACAAATTGGCTATCCGCGTTTGAGGTGCGCACAAAGTATTTGGGCTTGGGGAATCGGTTGGCGAGTGTGTGTAGAGTTGTGTAGAGTTGCGATGCTGGCCATTTCCGCACCACGTCCAAGTGAAGAAAGTAGTACCCCCATTTCTGTCTTGGGCTTTCCCATCCGGTGAATCCAAACACATCGTACAGGCGGCTGAGTCCGAGGTTCGTAAATGCTGGGAAATGTATCTGGAATAATTCCTGGGATGTGTAATCGAGGCCAATAGCAGCGGACAGTCCTGCGCCAGCGGTGATGATAAGGAAGTCGGCTTCTTCGAGCCAGCTTCGAGCTTTCAATACAGTTGGCGAGGCGATGGGGACAGGACGTTCGAGGTTTGGTGTTGGTTGCCGAACGTTTCTCCTGCCACCTTTTTGTAGAATCGTGAGTTCGTTGTCATAGAGCTCGTAGTCCCTTTGTAGAAAGGTGTCGAATATGATATCTGTCAATGTAGTGGATGGATGCTCGTATATCCATTGGGCGACAGTTTGAACGGCAATTCTTGCGGCCTCTGCAGGCGGAAATGCGAACAATCCTGTTGAGATGCAACAGAATACCAGCACTTTTCTTCCGTCTGGGAGAGCGGGGAGAGAATTGGCGGTCTCAAGACACGATATGTAGCACTTTGATAATTGCTCCCTATGCACCAATGCCGGCTTTTGTCCGTGGCCCAGCTGGGGACCGACAGTATGCAAGACATGTTGTGCGGGGAGGTTGAACCCTGGTGTCACCTTGGCAGCTCCCACTGGCTCTGGATGACCTTGTTCTAACATCAGGGCATGACATGCATCGCGCAGGCGAGGTCCAGCTGCCGAATGGATGACATTGTCGATACAGCGGTGTTCTGGACGGAAGCATCCAAGTAAGCCGGAATTTGCTGCATTGACAATGGCTGTCACATCTGTCAGGGTGGTAATGTCGCCTTTCCACAGTGAAAGCCTGGTTGTCTTTGGATTCCCTTCCCCTGAAACTGGATATTCAATCACGACCCGTGGAGATATAGATGCAGAAGAAGTTTTGATGTTGTGATTATTGTGGTACTTGATCACAGCATCGATGTGTCCCAAGGCGTCTGTAGGTATCGGGGTAGTTGGAGGTCGCTCACAGAGTAGTTGCCGCATCACTTCTAGTTGTCCCCATGTGTCTAGTTGAAGAGCCCAGTCAGGATGAGCATGGTGTTCGCACCTAAGATGTGATTTGGGATATTGAGCCTCCTGGGCGAGATACTGTACTGCCTGGACCAGACAATAAGACATTTGTGTAGCCATGTTAGCTGGCGAGATAGTGAATGACAGATATATAACTCGGGTTCACTGTGCAGAAAGACCTTTACTAGGAAAAGAATTCATGCAGGAGGGTTAACCAGAGGCCTGAGAATATAAAAAGATATTTGCTGATGCATTTTATCATCGGAGGGATTTATATCTATAAAACTGCTGGCCATCTTCATCCAAGTACAAACAGTGCCTCCAATCACAGCTCAATCAGTGCATGCAAACATCATCCACAGCGGTTTGAGCTGTTTGGTCTGTTTGTTCAACTGGATCACTGCCGTTTCTGGCTAGACCATCCAGAGACAAAAGTTTGTTCAGTTTGTCATGTTTGATACCACAACCTCTCCAACTCGACAAAGTCTCTGAACACCAACTCATGCTTTGCCATTTGATCCTTAGACCATTGACTGGAGCATGCTAGGCCCAGCAGACTGTCATGTTCCACTTTAGACGGACTCCGCAGTCGAAGCCTCCTTCTCCTCTTCCAATAACATGCGAAGATACCCCCTAGCCGAGGATACCACCATCAAGAACAACACTAAAGTGCCATGCACAACATAGCTGAGCTTGAGGCAGCAACCCGTACGGCAAAAGCCGTCAGGAAAGGTGAGAACGAGAACCAGAATGACCCATGCTCTCCATAAGGTCAGCCGGGGGAAATCGAAACGTGCATAAAGATGCATGGAAAGCGCCAGGGCCGATGCGCCCACAATGCCGGTTTAATGCTTACATGACGAAATATTTGCAGATGGCGCGACCAGCGAAGGTATCAATGGCGAAGCACCAGGAGCGCAGGCGCGAGGATGATTGCGGCGAGTGGGGGACGCCGTTGGCCTCGGGAGGCGGTACAGGGACCGTGGACACGATGGGATCCTTTTTCTCCTCCATCTTGCGAAGCAGGCAGTGGAGATAGTCGTCCCTACTCAGGTTCAAGATTGTCGAAGAACCATCCAAGGGTAGGAGCAGCGTGCCAGATGAAATACCAATGCTGGAATGGAGCATGACCTCTCACTAATGTGCACTAACAGCCCTAGGATGGGTCGTAAACCCAATGTGGTAACATGTCTCACTACGGACAGAGGCGAGCACCTAGCAACGAATTGATTGCTGTTACAGCCACTATGCTAATTTAGTGATGCAACGTCCCTACCGCATGTCCAGAGGCTGCTAGCGACAAAGACCCCACCGTGACCGAGGCACTGGATGCATCTCTTTTGGGAGGGGCGAGTTGCATAACATAAGTAGCATCACTCGAGGAGCATTTATGTTATCAACTCAGCATTGCTTTTAGAAAATCGCAAGCGCATCACAGGGCTGGCCACATTTCCGGTAGTACTCAAGGATGCGCTAATCAGAAAGATCGTCCATCTTTACTGCGCTTCACACTCTTTGGACAACGCTTCCAAGTCCCACATTTCGCCGATAGGCATTCCCAAAGCGAGACAAGATGAGCATATAGTACTGTGGAGTTAGCACTGAGGGAGAATAGCATACGCACACATAGACTTATCCCGGCTGCGTAGGCGAGTTTCATCACGAGGACTTGTATTACTGTCGACGAGGGATGTCTTCGTAGTTCATCCATATGGAGTGTCAGGAACGGCAATCAGTGGTGGTATACAGTCTCCAGCAGACTGTACAAAGATCTACTACACTCTTACCCGTATCGATTAGGCCAGGCAGCATAGAGTTAGTAAGCGGCCCTCTATCTGCCTTGAGATCCACCGTCCAGTCTAATCGGGGCTGTGCGATCGCATTCATAAACCCTAGCTGATCATTAGAATCCGTTCTACATCTAAACATGCGACAGTGAAGCATGGCACGCACCAGCCAGACTGCGCGGAAACGCACAGGGCCTCCCCGCGCTCGCAATACAACCCACCACTTCACCGACCACTCCAACAAGACATACACAGTCGTTGATCCCTTTCAGCGACATTGTCCGAACCCCCATGTGATCACCAAGCTCAGCATTCACCTCTACTCTCTCGGACCGCTGCAACCAAGCCCGGAAGCCATTGGGCAGGAGCTGCTGAAATCGAACGACATCATTGACTGGGCCAATGCTCGCAACTGGTGGCCCCGCGTGGACGTGTACTCTCCGCTAGACAGCATCGAGGCATGCATTGAGCATCACCGGCGCGAGAAGACGTTTCGCAAGAATGCCAAGGAGGAGATGCATCGTGCTGCGGCTGCTACGGCCGCAAATGAGGAAGAAGCGGTGGGGGCAGTGCGTAAGCTGCGCGGAAAGGAACCGCTGCCTCATATCATCCCGACATGGTGTCGTCGTCGGACGGCCTATGTTCTCTATCGTACCACGCCGGCGATATATCGAAGTTTTATCCTGGTAGTTCCGGCCGAGTGCTCGACGTGGGAGGATATTCAGCAGAAGGGGCTGTGGATGGTCAGGTTTGACCTGGATGTACCAGGGGAGTTGACAGTGCGGATGGATGATGATGATACGAGTGCACAGGAGTTGTTGATCGACGACGACCACGGTTGGGTGCACGTCGATAGATGTACTAACTGGGGGCCGCCGCATCGTGTTGAACGTGTGTCGGTCAACAGTCTGGACGTCGAGGATCCGCCCATGAACTCCTTATATAATGAATGGGTGTCGCTGGTCTCGCAGCTGTATGATTGCACGTATCGTCCTTGCTGCTGTGATGGCTGTGACGAGGGTGAGCCGCATGAGAATTGCGAGGTTGAGATGTAAGTGTCTTTCTAAGGATAATGTTTCATCAACTGACTGTTTTAGGTCGGAGCACTTTTTCGACGAGGATGGAGATTGTGTGGAATGTCGCAGATTTGTTGAACAGTCGCAGAAGGAGAATATTGGTAGTAATAAGGGTGACAAGACATGAGCGCCTAGCTTTATATTACTATGGACTGCCTGGCCTCTTTGTCTCCGTTCGAGTGTACTTCCAAATCTCTGCCCAGACGTGATATCACCACTTATAGTACTTCTGATATAAGATCTTAATGGCCTTTTCATCTCCCAGCCTCATTGCGTGACCAACCGGAGTATGTCGTTGCTTATCACCTTTGGCGATGTCTGCCCCAGCATCGACGAGTATAGTTATCCCGTCAATATTACCTGCGAGCACAGCCCAACTCAACGGACTCCGTCCCTGAACATCAAGCAAGTCAGGGTCCGCTCCTCTTTCCAGCAGGCACTGGATAGTACGTCCTTCCTTGACCTCCGCAGCGTACGAAAGTGCACTTCGGCCTGTGATATCGACATGGTCAACGTCTGCCCCATGGAGAGCATCGACAACCTCTGCATTCCCTGTCTTGGCCGCCATAATCAGCGGCGATTGTAGGATGTTGCTGGTCAGGTCTACTGGCACGCCGTGCTCAATCAACATCTTTACGATACCAGTGTGTCCATGGGATGCAGCAATAGCGATGTTTGGCCGGCCGTAGTATTGGGAGTACGGATTGGCCCCGTGGGCGAGCAGCATTCTGGCCAGCTGCTCAAACCCCATTTCACAGGCAATAGTCAGCGGCGTCCGCTTGGAAGAAACCTGCTTGGCCTCGATGTCTGCGCCGCGTTTCAGAAGCTTCTCGGCTACCTCGACGCGGTTCTCCTGGCAAGCGACTATCAACGGCGTTTCGCTGAGTGAATTAATAACGTCAATATCCGGCACCCTGTCATAGAAGATGTCGATGATTGCAAGGTTGGCTGAACACAGCCCCATGATATGGGGCGTCCTCTGAGCTGAGTCTACAGCCATCGGGTCCAGACCTCCCTGCAGCAGGAGGGAGACAACGCCGACGTTGTCTCCATCCACGGCATAATGCAGTGCCGTCCGACCCGAAGTATCACGCGCATGGATATCGCTACACTTCTCCAGGATCATCGCAACAGTTTCTGCGCTCATGGACTTCGCCGCGAACATCAACGCAGTCCGACCGCGCGAGTCTGTAGCCTCCACGCCGCTCCTCGTCGCCCTCTCCAGCACCAGCCGAAGAGACTCCTCCGACCCAATGCGCGCAGCCTCTGTGACGGCGGACCCGTGCATTCGGCTTTTCCAGTCGACGTCGGTCACGAACGGCAGGATCATCTTTAGCAGCGCTTCGCGGCCTCTCGCTACGGCTCGGAATATCACCCTGGTGGGACTTTGCCGGCCGTTGACAAAGCCTGCTTCAACGTCTCCCACGTGTTCTATGTATCGCTTGACGATATCGTCGTAGCCCAAGCTCGCCCCCCAGTACAGCAGACCGGGTGTGTAGTGCGGTGGGTAACTGGCGGCGCCATAGTCAATCAGATGCTGGATACCGGCACACGGTTCGCTGCAGGTCTGCATCGCGTTCAGCAACGGGGGCAGATTCCAGTCGCCCCTTGTGACGCGCCAGTCGGCACCAAGTTCAAGCAGAGCTAGGACGATCTCACCCTTGCCCCCGTCGACGTTGGTCGCTACATGCAGTGGCGTGTGGTCGTCTTGGTATCGTTCATTGGGATCCGCTCCGTGCTCCACGAGAAGCTTGACAACAGCCGCAGTGTTTGTCTCCTTGTTTTCGACCGCGAGGCAGAGCGGCGTGGCTCCGCTATCGTCCACGTTTGTGACACTCGCGCCATGACGCAGAAGCATTTTGATCGTGTCGTAGTGGCCCTGCTCGATGGCCAAACACAGCGGCGTCCGTCCCTCTGCGCCGCGCGCGTCAATCTCCGCCCCGACATCGAGCATGAGCTCCGCCATGTCCGCTCTGCCAGCCCCGGCTACAGCGTAGAGCAATGTAGTAATATGGTCGGTCGGGTACCTCCCTCTTCCAAGAAGCATTTGGACCAACGCCATACTCGGACGGGGCGGTCGCACCATTGCCGCGTAGAGCGGACAGTCTCTCACGTCGTCCGGCGGACCGAGTTGCACGCCGGCCGCTAAGAGCATCTCCACGATATCAACGTGGTTGCTTTCGGCTGCTGTGAAAATTGGTCTGCATGCGATGGGGCCTCCCGATGGTCTGTCGGGCTCGACACCCGCGTCTAGCAGACGCCGCACCACGGCGCCGTGCCCATTTGCAGCCGCCTCGCGCAGACACTCGGCCCAGAATACCTGGCCCTCTTCATCGCCTAGGAGCCGGTGTTCCATGCAGTGATGCACGGCGTTTGGACTCCCGATGCGACCGATCTTGCTAGCAAGGGACGGGTGGCCATTAGATCGGCGGCGGGGCTCGTCTCGGAGCGCTCGGGCGTAGAGCTGGTGGGTGAGGCTCTTGAACGCGCGGCGGCATGTTTTGATCAGCGAATTGAGCGTGGCGAGTGAGAGATCATGGGCGATTTGCAGCAGTAGTTCATCCGGGAGATGCAGGATGTGCGGTGCTGGACTTGGCTTGGTCATTGGGGATGTTGAACGTGGTTGTTTGATGTTGATTTCGCTTGTCCGACGGATCATTTGGGGCTGTGTCCACCGCCTATTCAACAGACTGCTGCTGCTTATGGTTTTCTTGTCTTGCTATTTGTGTCGGTGTAGACATATTTGTATTTTGTGTGCAAAATTGATGCAAAATCTTTCACTTTCTGAGAGAACAATGATATATATAACGGTGCCAAACGCCCCAGGTGAAGAGTGAACCATCACTTGAACATTTATATACATATGACCCTTGCGACACTGTACATTGCAAGTAGTGTCCTTGGAGTATGGTATTGACTTAGAGTAGGAAAGGTGACTATATTCATGGCCAGCAACGAAAGGCCCGGAATCCACCGATACTGCTGGCGTAGACGATCATACTTATGTATGATAGAAGCCAAAGAAAGCAGGCTGTAGAGTTACAACTCGCCACTGGTACCTTCACTAGTAGAACTCGATATATCGGGGAAGTGAGATGTATTGGTCTTCCTAACCGCTGGTATAGAGCGAAGGCAATAATATCAGACAGTGCACAATTTTGGTGAACAAACTCTCATCGATCATGATGCGTCCACGACAGGTATTTTGCAGCGACTAATAGCCACTTATTACCAGCCAAATGATACTAAAAGGAAGCCGATTTGTCCATGTGCGGAATGAAAGAGAAGTACTGAATCGAGGTGCAGATATCCGCTGATTTCCGCCAACGGGTTCGATCGTTGCATTTAGTGGCCTCAGGGTCCTAGCTACATGTCTGCCCAATGTCTTTGCAAACAACTCGCATCTCATTCATTATGTATATCCTGTGAGCCGCAAACCCTAGTTGGAGCTGATAGCGCCACTGCTCTGCTATCCTGATCACAGGCATGTCCCGATATTGACTTCTCCAACCTGCGCCTTTACACACTTCTTTCCACCTGTCCATTTCCTTTGGCAACCCGAACCTGAATGGATCCCGTGAAAACGCCCTGGCATCACAAACCCTCGCTTTCGGAGCATCGTGGTATCTGCCCAGCCGAGTGGATTGCCAACACTTGCCGAGAAACGTATCCGGACCCAGACCAAGCCCGAGAGGCCGAGGCCGGCGTGAATCCGCGTCATATACAACGACATAACGCTCCCCGAGATGCCATGGCCGTTAATCCACAGCAAATGCGGTTTCTCCCCGGTAATATTGCGGGGGTAAAACGATGGGGGATGAATATGATGGTTCCTGGGGATCGTAACCGGGACCCCTCGATCTGCTGCCCCGGAAACCAGTATATATTCTAGCCAGAATGTCCAAATCCCTTTCTGCCGAACGACAGACACGACAACCCCATCATGACTACCATCTCCCCACACCCAGACGTTACAATCCCGAACGTTGATCTCTGGAGCTTCCTGTTCCAGAGGAAACGGGAATTCCCTGACTCGAAGAGTATCAACCTCCCTAGCCCTTTCCACCTACTTGGTCTGTAGGAATGGCCACTAACATTTGCAGCTCTTCTCACGGATGCGTATACTGGTCGCTCCTACACATTCGCGGAGGCGCGGAAGCTCGGGCTGCATTTCGGACACCTTCTCCAGAAAGAATGGAACTGGAAGAAGGGCGACGTGCTGACTATCTTCTCCCCGAACGCCATTGATCTGCCTCCCATTATCTGGGGAGCCATCTCAGTAGGAGGCGTGGTCAGCCCTTTGAACCCGGCATTCTCAGCCCATGACTTGCGCCATTACTTGAAAGACTCGCAGGCAAAAGCCATCGTCACGCAGCGTGCGCAGTACCCTGTTGTGCTTGAAGCGGTGCAAAAGGCCGGACTGAGTCCTTCCCGAATCATCGTGATCGATGATGCTGTACCGCAGTTGTGGGAGCCCAATCCCTCTGTGATTCCCGACGACGCTTACAGCCAACCCCATCAGCCACCCATCACCGATCCGAAGAAGGATCTGGTCTTCTTGGTCTATTCGTCAGGGACGACGGGACTGCCAAAGGGTGTGATGCTGTCGCACTTCAATATTGTCGCCAATCTGATTCAATCTGCTGCCGTGGACAATGGCGTCCTCACGCACGAGGACAGGGTTTTGGCCTGCCTGCCGTTCTTTCATATCTACGGTATGCTCCAACGACGTGGTATTCTAGGATAATGTTGATCGGTTGACGATACATCGCAGGTGTCACATACCTCATAACCTACGGCGTGTTCATGGGCATGTCCACATATGTCATGCCTCGATTTGAGCTGGAGAAGTTCTGCCAGACTATCGAGAAATACAAGGTTACCTACGCCTACGCTGTCCCACCGGTTATTCTGCAGCTGCTGGAGAACCCCAAAGCAAGAAAGTACAATCTCAGTTCCATCCGCATGCTCAAGTGCTCCGCCGCCCCCCTCTCCCCTCAGTTAATTGCCTCCCTCAAGGAGCAGTTCTCGATCAACGTGCGCCAGGCGTACGGCATGAGCGAATGCTCCCCCTGTACCCACATGCAGGTGTGATACCAGCCCTCCTACCCCTCCTCCCAAGCCACTATCTAACACCCAACAGACATGGCAAGAAGCGCAGGAATACCCTGGCGCAGTGGGCCGCCTGCTCCCGAATCTGATCGCAAAATACGTGCCTGTCGAAGGCGAGAAGCCCACGCACGCGAAGGAAGGCGAGCTGTGGGTGAAGGGGCCCAACGTGTTCCTTGGGTACTACAACAACCCCAAGGCCACGGCCGAGTCGTTCTCCGCGGATGGGTTCTACAAAACCGGCGACGTCGGGTACGAGGATTCGCACGGCAACTTCATCATCACCGACCGCGTGAAGGAGTTGATCAAATATAATGGGTTCCAGGTTCCCCCTGCCGAGCTGGAGGGGATCTTGTTGGGTCATCCTGCGATTGCGGACGTGGCGGTCGTCGGCATTCCAACTGGAAAGGCGGGTTCTGAGCTTCCACGCGCGTATGTCCGGGCCAAATCCAAGAAGCTAGAGAGTGAACAGACCGCGCAGGATATTCAGGCTTTCTTGAAGGAGAGAGTTGCTTACTATAAGCAGCTCCGCGGTGGTGTGCGTTTTATTGATGCTATCCCTAGGAATCCGTCTGGTAAGATATTGAGACGTGAACTCCGGAAATTGGATACTGCGAAGATGTGATCCGGTCGTGGGTCAGGGAGTGTATATATTGTTTTTGTGAGAATTTCAATAGACTGTGTTAATTAGGGTATTTGTTGGCCATAAGCGTATCTTATTGAACTATGCAGGCATTTGAGAGAGTCGCCTCTTGATTGCCTGTACGTGAGACGGTGTATATATACGGTACCTAGCTTTTGGATATCAATTTTCTTCAAACGATTGCGCCTTTGTATTAGTTATCCAATATCTACTACCTTTAGGTACATAGCACGTAGTTTTCGTCTGCTCTCTTCGTGTTGATTTACAATCGCCGGAAGTAGCCCGTCGTCGGACACTTAGTGAGAAGTTGGCTCCCCCATTCTGTACATCCAGAGCAATACCTAG
The DNA here is from genome assembly GCA_032158085.1 of Aspergillus hortae. Lineage (NCBI taxonomy): Eukaryota > Fungi > Ascomycota > Eurotiomycetes > Eurotiales > Aspergillaceae > Aspergillus > Aspergillus hortae. Next base: position 2,161,328 of record JASVVY010000006.1, read on the forward strand.
GTAGGTCGCATCGGACATGTTCAGACAATGAAGGTCTGACCCGGCTTTGTAAAATTGCCACTATTGTTCATCTATATACTTTGCAGTGACCCCTTACATGTCGGACCAGGTCAACAATTCTGCACATGAAATAAATGGAACTTGAAAAATACCTACCAGTGTTCAATTCTGCCCATGTAAGGCGGGATATTACGCAAAACATCCATAAATACCGTACCACGGCTAACGCCGCCCGAGAATGGGGCCACTGTTTGATAAAAGGATCAGATAATCGAATTGTCCGGACTCACGCGAGTCAGTCAAGCCACTGAACCAAAGTATGAGATAATGAGAGTGGATAAAAAAGGTCGCAGACAAACTCATTCGCATATGTAAATGCCAGGGTATTACGTCGTATTCACGCCCGACGAGCATTCAGGACTGCCAGGTGGACAGTAAGGTCATATTCAGGGTAGACCATGCCGTGCTGGAATAAGAAGAACTCCGGTGGATGGAGTCCTTATCCGGCGAACAGGAAGAACGACATTCGACAGCCAAGAAAGCCTTAAGCGAGATAAGACGCCGAGAAGGAGGACAAGCAGACTTTCCACGTGGTCGATGACTGATGTTCTAGACAGCTCATGCGCTCGGATGTCTCAGCAGCCATGCGTTCAGAGGCCCCAATTACTCTGGAGCTCAACCTCATGAACAAGTTCGTAACAAAATATCAGGTATAGATGACGGAAGCGAAACTTACAGTATACACAAAAGCCATTACGGCCGTACCAAGAGACCGTGTACGGATAGAAATGTATGGCCCATTTTTCCGCCCCCACTGATTGATAATATTAAGACTAGGATCTGATAACCATATTTTCTGACCGAGAATTCTCCTGATGAGCCCACAACCGTGCGACCATGACGCGTTTGAGCGCGCTATAGAACTTACCTTTCGACTAATTTGGAAAGTTGTAATTCCTGCGGACGACATATCCACTCTTTGGCCCCTCGCGTCTTGGATGATAGATGGATCATGAAAACTCTTCGGCGGCGCCAGTAAGCCTGGACTCTGGAGGATGAGGGGCAGAGAGGTCGAATTGCTGTTGGTTGGCAATGTCTCATGCCACCTCCCGACTATCGGCGTCTGACTCTTCTTGTCAAATCCGCTTGCTGAATATAGTTAAGGAGATGGAATCCTTGGATAATGTTTTTCTGTGCGACTTGATGACTTCGGTCCATCTTTTCCATCTGACGCACATTCACCATGACAGTGTCTACACGCCTCCGGACGGTCTTCCGCCGAAGGACTGCCAATAGCGATGTCGCTACAGTCACTCTGAGCACCGTGGGTGAGAATAAACATGCTGAAGCCTCGACAACCCCGGGCCCGGAGGAGGCCCAGCCAAATGCCCCTGAGGAAGAAGTACAACGTGGTGTTCACGACGTCGAGGCCGTAACTCTCACCTGGTCCAAGGCGTCGCTGATTGCAGCCTTTATCAAGTTGGTCGTCCATTTTGGTCGTCGCGTGGTGTCCGTTAATAATAGTGGCTTCTAGCATTTGGTTCCTCTACCTCGTGAACGCATTCCAGTCTTCGATACTGTCCAACCTACTTCCATTTGTTACGAGCGATTTTGAATCCCACTCGCTACTGAACGTCATCTACGTGGTCGCCGACGCCATGTCTGCGGCCACTTTTATACCCCTGGCCAAGATCATGGATGTTTGGGGGCGTGCGGAAGGATTTCTGATCATGACGGTGTTTGCGACGTTGGGGCTGATTCTGATGGCGACCTGCCAGAATCTTCCGACCTTCTGTGCTGCTTATGTATGATCCAAGACTAGATCACCGCTCGATTGGAGCTGACATGTTAAAAGGTCTTCTACAGCATTGGTTTCGGAGGAATGACCTACTGTGTCGACGTGATCACGGCCGATTCATCCAAGCTGAAGAATCGAGGACTGGCCTATGCCTTCACGTCGTCCCCTTATATTATCACCGCCTTCGCTGGGCCCAAGGCCTCGGATGACTTCTACAGCGTCAACTGGAGATGGGGATTTGGTTGTTTTGCGATCATCTTCCCGATCGTGGCGGCGCCACTGTATGGTCTGTTGAAGTTCAACCTGCGCAAGGCTGCCAGGCAGGGCTTGCTGTCCCAGGAACGCAGCGGGCGAACATTCCTGCAACATGTCTGGTACTATACTAAAGAGTTTGATTGTGAGTATCGTTTATAAATAATTTGTAGGTCTATGCAACTGACTATCCAGTGTTCGGCGTGCTGGTGTTCTCAGCAGGACTCACGGTGTTTCTACTTCCATTCTCAATCGCCTCAGATGCGCCAAACGGCTGGGGTACCGGGTACATCATTGCGATGATCGTCGTCGGATGCGTCATGCTGGTGATCTTCATCCTCCACGAGGTGTTTGTGGCTCCAGTCCCCATGTTGAACTTCAGCTTCATCTCCGACCGCACAGTCATCGGCGCCTGTCTGCTAGACGCTACCTACCAGCTGTCCTACTATTGCTGGGCCAACTACTTCACGTCCTTCCTCCAGGCCGTCAACGACTTGACCATCGCGGAAGCAGGCTACGTGAGCCACACATTCGATGTGGTTTCGGGGGTCCTGCTGTTGATAGTGGGCTTCCTGATCAGCAAAACCGGTCGCTTCAAGTGGCTGCTCTACATTTCCGTGCCGTTGTATATCTTCGCACAGGGGCTGATGATTTACTTCCGTCGTCCGAATCAATCAGTCGGGTATCTGGTGATGTGCCAGATCTTTATCTCCATCGGCGGGAGCATCTTCATCATCGTTGAACAACTGGCCATCCTTGCTGCAGTTGACCACCAGCATGTCGCCGCTGTACTGGCGCTGCTGAACGTCGTCGGCACAGTCGGCGATGCAATGGGTGCGACAATCTCTGGGGCCATCTGGACCAATACCTTCAAGAAGGCGTTGGCGAGGGATCTCCCTGCGTCTGAACTCTCCAACCTGGACACCATCTACGAAGACTTTGACACGCAGCTGAGTTATCCGGTGGGTAGTGCGGCGCGTTTGGCGATCCAGAAGGCATACGGCTACGCTCAGACGCGGATGCTGGCTGCTGGAACGGGCATCATGGCTCTGTCGTTTATTTGGATTCTCCTGATCCGCAATATCAACCTGGCCAAGGTCGCCCAGGTAAAGGGTATGGTGTTTTGAGCAGGGTATAGGCCGGGATCAATCTACCACTCAGCCATTTGATCCTACTATGAAGGATTGTCGGACTTTGGTATTCTTCCCTCAAACGGCAGGTTTTATGTGCGTTGATGCATTACAGAGCACAGATCTTCTCTGCGATCTCACCAACAGGTCTGTGTGTTAGGCACACAATCTAGATAAATCACGCGAAATTCCATCTGCTTGCCAAGTTACCTGAGCTATGCATTCATCTGATCTGATAATAGTTAAAAATTGTGCACGGCTGCATATTCGTCGTGACACTCTGTAGTGACAATACGACATTAGATGTAGTTGGGACTCTATATTGGGTATCTCATAAAGGATTGAGTAACTGTTTACGTGGGTAGCTGGTAGTTAAATCCCAGCAGAACGGCACCGACTTCATCTTTAGGGTGCTGCCAGCTTGTGTGCGAGGACGACCGTCCATAACACACTGCTTGATAGTCTCAACTATCAAGATGTTTGAGTCGTTGGAAGTGACCGGTGACGACTTCCCCGGCCACATGCATTTCGAAGCTTCGATATTCCCATCAGTCTCATTCCTATGACACAGGCCCCAAATCTCCAGAGCGTCGCGGTCACGCATGGGTCCCGGTTTCTCGCTAAATGACCGGAGAACACTGCTGAAAAAGGATAGCTCGAGATCCTTCAAGTCCCACTTGAGCTTACATACCATAACTCTGGTGTACTGTATTCTAGTATCTTACTTTTCTGTACTGAAGTACACCTAAAAGTCGTATATCAATACAATTACCTGAATGGGAACATTAAGTGGACTGTTGGGCCGTATGGGGTAGCCGTTAATCGGCAGATTGCTGCACGGAAATTGTCAAGTGAAAGGGATTCAGTTGGGTCTCTCAAAAGTGTGGTTATACAATAAGAGTTCAATTCGTCAGATCGCTGTCCGAGCAAGATATTCGATTTTTGTACTATACGGAGTAGGTAGTTCGGAGATAAGTACCTACTATGGAGACGAGCGTCAGATTCTCTGGAAGACGTCCATATGGTATCATTTGGCCTATCTAATCTATCTGATCTATTGTCGGTCTCGGCAGAGTCTTCTAACCGTTACCAGGATGTACAAATTACCTAGGTACCTATAATACCATACCGTACTCCGTGACATGAGCTTTGCAAATATTCCACTAACTGGTAGATTGCAGTTTTTATGAAGGAAAGTGAGACATTCGAGTTTCCAACACGTATTCTGGGTCAGCAATTACGGCATGATAATCAAGTCCAATCAATCAGCAAAGCCTATGCGTGCCTGTTCTATCGCCCCCAGTAAGGACTTTGGAGTGCCGATTTCGGGAGAGCATTCTACAAGTCTTCCTTTAGTGCGCACTCGCCGTGATCCGTATAGAGCTTCAACACTCGTAGCGTTGGGCATCTTCATTCCTAAGCCGACAATGTACTCGAAGTTCTGGCCTAAGGGTGGCCTCCCAGGCATCCTCCACCACTATGTCAGTCGTCCCCCTTATCTTTCCATTGGACCCCACTCACCCAGCCCATGCAGACAGAAACTCTGGTGGCCTTCGAGTACACCCCAAGCAGCACGACCCATAAACCACACAGCCTCCTCTTCGTGGGTGGGCTGGGCGATGGCCTCGCGACGACGTCCTACATGGCCGATATGGCCCGCGCACTCATGCTCACAGACTGGTCCCTGTTCACGCTAAACCTGACCTCGTCCTATCAATCCTGGGGCCTGGGGCATCTCGACCGAGACATCACCGAGGCTGCGGAGTGTATCCGCTACATAAAGGACTACAAGACGAGCCAGTTCGGCCACGGCAAGATCGTCCTCATGGGCCATTCCACAGGGAGCCAGTGCGTGCTGCATTATCTGTATCGGCCGAATCCTCTCACCGACGTCCCGGCTTTCGATCGAGAGCTGCAGCATGTGCAGCGGTTGCCCCTTGATGGAGCTATTATGCAGGCGCCTGTGTCTGACCGGGAAGCGATCCAGTGGGCGTTGAAGTGCGGGATTGGCGACAGGACCCCTGAGGAATGTCGCGAGGCGTATGACAAGATGATCGCTATCGCCAAGGAAGCGGAAGATAATCCTAACGCCGGTGGATTTGATGTCATGTTACCCCTTGAGCTGACATCTATTATATACCCGGCGAACACGCCCATCAGCTGTCGGAGATTCCTGAGTCTAGCAAGTCCGGAAAGTCCACAGCTCCCTCGAGAGGATGACCTGTTTAGCTCGGATCTAAGTGACCAGGAGCTGGAGAAGACCTTTGGGATGATCCACGGGCGAGGACTCCTACGCGGCAGGCTGATGGTCCTTATTTCCGGGGCGGATCAGGCGATGCCGGACTGGGTTGATAAGGAGAAGCAGTTGTCGCGGTGGGAGCGAGCCACGGACAGGAATGGGCAGGTTGCAATTTGGGACCAGGAGCACAGCGGAATTATTCCAAATGCGTCCCATGCATTGAGCGATGATGACCAGGCAGAGCCTCGAAAGTACCTGGTTGAGAGGGTGCTGGCATTCCTGAGAACGCTTGGGGGTGGACCAGCCTAGGGTATGGGTGTAACCAGTTGGAGGACGGCACCATAACTCTATGAACGTCGATTTCTTGGTCTCTTTCATGTTATTCTTTCTATTCATCATTGTTGGATATTTCTGTGCAGAAAAAACAGGAGCTAATGAATGGCTAAAATAGTCAGTGCCTTTACATTGCCTACTGGGGGCCTACACCATAGAACACAACATGGTAAGAATCCCTAAGACTTCTGTAAACAGATGTAGTGACACTGTGTCCTAGTGCTTCCAACATTCTGCTTCGATATGCCCAATTTTTTACGTTCAGCAATCCAAATCCGATATTGAATGGATCTATCGCACTTCAGATCGGCAGCCTCCCTGATGTACTGGAGATATAAAGTACCTGACTGCTCGACCCGAGGAACAGAGAAGCAATTCCAACATTACTCCTTATGCAAACTACACCATACTTTTGCGGATACAGCACTCTGTAACCCTGGGTCATCCCGAACTTGTCGTTGGACTGGGGTTCTCAAAGGCGCCCATGCCTGGTTACGCGGCAAATCCAGAGTGTCCAATCTTGGAGACCGATTACAAGTCAATAAAGAGCCCATGGGAGAAGCCCTACCCGGCTTACACTCTTGCAGCAATCGTCTCCTCCGCGAGATCAACTTCAGTAAGAAAAGCTCCTTCATAGATGGTAGGTTCGAGGCTCTGGACTATTTTGGCGATGGCTGTTTCTATCCCAACGCGCCGGGAGTAGATTTCGGATCCTATATATATAACGACTTTGATTGTGCTCTGAAAATGCATCACTAAAAAATGCAACAGCACGCCATAGGACATATCTGTGTTCTGGCCCGCACCACACCGAGCACGTTCATCTTCATGAGTGGTGATGCATGCCATCATTGCGGCGAGTTCCGGCCAACAGAATACCCACCTCTCCCCCAAGTCTTTCTCCGTCTCTCCGCGAGCGCGCCATTCTTTCGTGGACCTACGTGCCCAGGATCCTTGCTGCAGGTTGTCCATCCCAAGAAGTCAGCCACCGAGCCGTTCTATAGACCCAAGGATGGACCAGCGCTGTTGCAAGACTATCCCGAAACACAGAAAACAATCGAGAAACTGCCTGAGTTTGATGCGAATGACAATGTCCCAACAATCATCGGCCACTATGGCAACTTCTCAATATTTTAGAGTTTTTTTCTCCACTGCTGTGAACGAAACAGGCTGGGGGGAGGCCTGGACCTGGCGCTTCTTGCCGGATTTTAGACAATCGGTAGCTCCGAGCTCTCCTTAGCACGGCAGAACCCAGCAAACCTATAAAGAAGTGATTTGGTGTGCACATCTCATCGTACTGCCGCCACTCTCCTTGTGTGTCGTCTCATTTCATGTCCAGGAGTATGTCGATTTTGGGGAGAGACACAGCCATGGGGTGTGGAAACAGGCACAATCTTCCCGCATCCACGCTCATAAACAAAATCCTTTGCCGTCCATCGGTACGTGTGTGTCCGAAATGGCACGTGAGGGCGGCTTGTCGAATCCGATAATACTCCGTACCCATCGAGTTGTCCGTGCCGAAGTTAACCCGGCCTGTTGACGGTCTATCCAGCCGGGTGTTGAAATGCGGGTCAGCCGACTCTACGGAGCACAGCTTTGCTTGGGATGTTTCTCCAGACTATGACGTGACCTCTGCCACGTTTAGACGGCAGAATTCCGGAGAGAACATGGAGGCGGGGTCATATAGCTGGGTCTTAAGCTTGTGGAGTCGTACACCAGCCCGGCAAAGGAAGCGCCAAGCGAGATCCATTCGGCTTGGTATATGCCGAGCGCTATTATATAGATGTGGGGAAATGCCTACCCGGTGTTGGTAGCAGGAAGCAGGGCCGACTACTCCGTGTAGTCGTGGCTCGGTCCGAAGGGTGGAAGAGGCAGCGTGGTGAGGAAATGGATATCTCCCTGCCATGGAGGAGAACACAGTGACAATCCAGTTCCCTGTTGGGCATGTATAGGCACCTTCAAGTCCGCTCTTCAGCTTTTCCTGGGGCATCTACCCCCACTCGACCTTTTGGGACTTGCCTCTTCTCCGGAGTATCTTCGGGTCATTGCCGCAACCCACCCGTCTGCTATGGTACCGCACATGAGCAGACCCCACGGGCAGAGCCGAAGGCGGCCAGCCGGCGCTTGGCTTACCGAGTTAGTACATCGTGCCGAACCCCTGTTGGATGCTGCATATTTTGCGGGGACTGAACTTGCGGAGGGAGTCCGTGGGGTGCGGGGCGTGCTGTGAATGCCGTCTTTATAGTACCAGAAAAAAGGGTTCTCCACGAGATGGGATGAACGTCGGCATTCTTGTTCGGATATAAATATGATGGTTGGACTCCGATTCCCAGTGCAGTTCCTGCCAAACATTCCCTCGATTCCCAGCAAAGTATACCGGCAGAGATGGCAAACGTTGCCCATCTGATCGTCTCGGGCCTGTTGGCAGCTACTGTTGCCCACGGCCAGCAGTACGAGGGATCTTCCAGAAGCGAGGATGCCTTCTCCTATGTGCAGCCTCGCAATACAACCATTCTCGGGCAGTATGGGCATTCACCCGCCGTCCTTCCGTCGCGTACGTTCTTCTCCATCTAGAATAATGTATAACTTACTGACCCATACAGCCAATTCCACCGGCTCAGGTGGATGGCAAGCCGCTCACACCAAGGCCCGGCACTTCGTTTCTCAGTTAACGCTGGAAGAGAAGGCCGACATGGTGACCGGACAGCCTGGGCCCTGTGTGGGGAATATCGTGGCTATTCCTCGCCTCGGGTTCAACGGCCTTTGTTTGCAAGACGGTCCTCTGGCAATTCGTGTTGCGGACTATGCCAGTGTATTTTCTGCGGGTGTGACAGCGGCATCAACATGGGACAGGGACATCCTGTACGAACGAGCCTTTGCCATGGGCCAAGAATTCCGGGCCAAGGGCGCACACATCGCCCTTGGGCCCGTCGCTGGCCCTCTCGGACGCTCCGCATACGGAGGGAGAAACTGGGAAGGCTTTGCAGCCGATCCGTACCTGACCGGTGTTGCCATGGAATTGTCCGTTAAGGGCTACCACGATGCTGGTGTCCAGGCCACTCCGAAACATTTCATCGGCAACGAACAGGAGACTCAACGGAATCCCACCTATAACCCTAATGGCACCATCACCGATGTCCTGCAAGAAGCTGTTTCCTCCAACATCGACGACCGAACCATGCATGAACTATACCTCTGGCCGTTTGCCAACGCAGCCCATGCCAAGGCAGCCGCCGTTATGTGCTCCTACCAGCGTCTCAATGGCTCCTATATCTGCCAAAACTCCAAGGCTCTCAACGGCTTGCTCAAAGAGGAGTTGGGATTCCAGGGCTACGTCATGTCCGACTGGGGAGGCACGCATTCGGGCGTCGCCTCCATTGAGTCAGGTCTCGATATGAACATGCCTGGTGGTCTCGGTCCATACGGAACGATCCCTCAAGCGGGTTCCTTCTATGGGGGCAACGTCACCCAAGGCGTCAAGAATGGAACCATCGATGAGGCTCGCGTGGATGATATGATCATCCGCATCATGACACCGTACTACTGGCTCGGCCAGGACAAGGACTTCCCCTCCGTTGACCCCTCCTCTGCCGACCTGAACACCTTCTCTCCCCGGTCGACATGGCTTCGCCAATTCAACCTGACCGGAGAGCGCAACCGTGACGTCCGCGGCGACCACGCCAAGCTCATCCGTAGACAGGCTGCCGAGGCCACTGTCTTGCTGAAGAATGAAAAGAACGCCCTCCCGTTGAAGTCCCCCAAGTCACTTGCTATCTTTGGCAATGATGCTGGCGAACCCACCATGGGCGCCGTCAATCAAGCGAACTTTGAGTACGGCACCCTCGCTGCTGGTGGAGGATCCGGCACTGGTCGCTTCACATATGTGGTCTCCCCCTTGGAAGCCATCCAATCCCGCGCCAAACAGGCCAACACCCTGGTCCAATACTGGATGAACAATACTGATATTGCAACCACCGACGTGACTACCCTCTGGGTGCCCGCACCACCCGATGCGTGTCTTGTCTTCCTGAAGACCTGGGCTGAAGAGGGCGAGGATCGCGAGTACCTCCACGTGGACTACGACGGAAACGACGTTGTGTCCTCCGTCGCTAGTAAGTGCAACAACACGATTGTGGTTACGCACTCCTCCGGCATCAACGAGCTCCCCTTTGCCGACCACCCCAACGTCACTGCCATTCTCGCTGCCCATTACCCGGGCCAGGAGTCTGGCAACTCCATCGTCGATGTGCTGTACGGCGACGTCAACCCCTCCGGACGGTTGCCGTACACGATTGCGAGAAACGGGAGTGAGTACAACGCCCCTCCCACAACGGAGGTCACGACCACCGGGGCAGAAGATTGGCAAGCGTGGTTCAACGAGAAGCTCGAAATCGACTACCGCTACTTTGACGCCCACAACATCTCCGTTCTCTACGAGTTTGGGTTCGGCCTGTCGTACACGACCTTCAATCTTTCGAAAATCGACGCTGAGCCTCTGGTCGAGTCCATCTCGTCTGTCCCTGAGCAGCGACCCATCCAGCCTGGAGGCAACCCGGCCCTGTGGGAGAATGTATACAACGTGTCTGTCGTGGTGACTAACACTGGAGACGTGGAGGGCAAAGCTGTTCCCCAGCTCTATGTTACCTTCCCCGACAGCACCCCTGCGGGAACCCCGCCCAAGCAGCTCCGAGGATTCGACAAGGTGGCTCTGAAGCCGGGCCAGTCTCAGGCTGTGGGCTTCCAGCTGATGCGGAGAGATCTGAGCTACTGGGATGTCGTGTCGCAGCAGTGGCTGATCCCCGAGGGCGAGTTTGTGATTAGTGTGGGTTTCAGTAGTAGGGATTTGAGGGAGGTGGTCCGGATTACTCCTGTGAGTGGCTCAACGTGAGGGATATGGAGAATAGGGGAATACCATCAGACAGATGTATAATTGCAGTGGTTTTGACTTCACTCCATTTGATACCCTGAAAGTGGAATCGTGTTCCACAACTTGGAATATGCAGGTATATGTGGTCATCTAATACCAAAAAATGGTTTCTTTATATGATATGGCAGAATATTTCACCACTTTAAGTTGTCTTAATACCAGCCACATGACGCATACGTCGTTGTATAATCCAGGACTATGAACTCTGCCTCCAGTAGCTGCTACTGACATGTATCACTCTGGTTAAGAATGGAAGTAGATACCTAGCCTTGAATACAGAATAACAAAAAGAAAAATATACAACAGGCGGCATTTACTAGTGGTCAGCTAGCCGGCATGCGGGTTGAGCAGGGTTAGAAGCAGCCTCAATGAGACTTTTTAAAACTTCGAGACGACTGATTGAGATATGACGATAAGTACCTAGTAGAGCATGATAATGTCGATGGTGTAACTTAGTTCGCCCTTCGCCAATGCGATATGCAGGCTACTATATGCACTACAGTCGCAATGCCTGAGTTGCCGCTCCCATTATCGCGCATGCAAGAGTTTGTGATGTAAGAGAAGTACCGAATTTCCACCACAGCCAGAGAAAAGCCATGGAAGAAATCATTCCGCAGGTGCCACCTCAATGGTTTCTGTGACAATGGCGTCCTTCTCTTTGTGTTTCTTCGCAATGATTGCCCGCTCACCGGCAGCCCAGGCCCGTAGCTTAGATGCATTCCGCATGCACCACAAAATAACCTCACGCGTCGCATAGGTATCTTCAAGGCAATCATGACCATCATTCCCAGCTTGGATACCCCGGTCAAGAAACTGCCGGACGAGCGTCTTTAACGCCCACTGTCGCCGGCAATCCTCACCTACCGCAAGTCGGGTTATTATAGCCGAGTCAACCACGCAGGTGTGGACCATGCCGAGCACAGCAAGATCGTTATTAAGACTGTGCCCGATGAGTACTGTTTGCGCATCAATAAACCGCCACAGAAGATCTCTTGCAGCTTGCCAGCCCATTATTGACTTGCCCTCCTGCTCCTTCTTCGCGAGAATGGATGCATTGACGCCGCTGAACTTCGTGCGCCAGGATGTCACACGTCCCTGTGGAGAGACGTAGGTATCTATTATCACTTCACCGCTTAGGAAATCGACTGCGCTAAACCGAACAACCTCGCTGTGTTCGCGGCCACTGGGTCCGAGCACTCCCACCATTTCACAATCCAACACGACGGCCTTGCGAGCGCCCGGGTTGTATGCTGGTGTAGGTGCCATCTTATGTAGTTTTGCATCGGCTGCTGCAAACTTATGGGCGGAGAAGGTGATACAGCCCTTTGAAGTACCGAGTTGCCCGCAATTTACGCACCGAGCCTTCTTTGAGGGTCCTGTGCCTCGACCACGTATTATCCCTTGCTAGTGGCAGGTCTGTCAACTCAGAGTTTAAACAGCAAAGGTATTCATCCTAGCGACTCACCTGAAATGCCTTTTTTGCCGGATGGAATCGGCATACTGACTCCGCTGGGCCTGTACTGATGCGTCGCTTTGCGGCTTATGAGGGACGTGTCAGTGTGAATCGCTCCATTGGTTAAGGCGACCCCCTACCTCCGCAGTCACTGCAGTTCCTAGTCATGTCAATATCCACCGGCGATGGCGTCTGGATCCAGTATCGCTCCCCCGCCAGGCATTCAATGGGATGGCATTGCGCTTGCAGAGCATTCAGCACCACCTCACGCTCTCTCAATGGGATCGGCGACCACGGTGCAGGGACTTCAAGTCCGGCTAATTCGTGGCTCTCGGAGTTCGTATCTTCCTGATACTCCACTGTTACCGAAGCAAGCGGGTTATCGGTCTTCGCCTCGTCACGGTTAGTTGCGATGGAGCGGAGAACCAAGGGGCCAAGCGAAAAATCGTCCGCAGTATGCTGCGCCGCAAGTGCGCCCGTAAAACCAATTTCAATATCCGGACCGCCTTTCAGAAACGTTTGGGGTTCGTGTAGCCCTAGGCGTGGCAGTGGGCGTGGACATGGTTGATCCGCCGACTCAGTCTGCGGCGCTTCTATGTTGCCAGGCTCCCTTGCGGCGGTTTTGCCTGCTTTCGCCTCCGGAGCTGTTACTCTTTGTTCCTCGCAATTTCGGCCTGAAGCTTGTGCTTTCGCAGTGCATGAAACACTGCGCGATGTCTGTGGAATGGTTCGGTGTTTCGGAGAGTTCTTGTGTTGTCGCAATGCTGCTTTGTCTTTGAACTGCCTGTCGCAAAGGTTGCAGATGGCCTCTTTCTTTGTCGACGAGACTTTAAACTCATCCGCGCTGGATGCCGAAGGCGATGGGACTACATACGAATCAATTACCTGGTTCTTCGCACAATCAGGAGATTTAGGGGGTACAAGAAACATACCTGATGTTTTCTGTTGATGCGCTTTTGAGTCCCGACAATGCCTGCGTAGCGCGTCTGTGTTGACGAAGGACCTCTGACAAGTTTGGCAAATAGCACTTCCACTGCCCGAGGGTAGATTGGTTGTTTGCTTTCCTTTTGACATTTTGCACAGCAGGGTACAGCCTTTGGGATTCTCTTTGTAGTAGGGCACACCTTAGCGAACCGTCGGTATTGTCCAGGTGAGAAGAAAAACGCAGGTTTATATAGCCTCACAAGATAATGAGGCTGCCCGTCAGATGATAGATATCTGCCTTGACCATCGCAGGTCAACCCCTCTTGCCCAGCAGGTCGAGACCGTATCCAATCAATTCACGGTAGACGCTGTGCCGCAATACATTGCCTGCATGCTGAGGTGCAGAGTAGGGTTGCGATTGGAAGAGAGCACCTGCAGTGCTGTCGTGTCCTGTTGTGAGCGGCACGGCGCGTTCGCAGTAAGCTTACCTTACTGTACAGGGATGTCCGGTTATCTGTGAACGTTTGCTAATTTTTGTGATTTTTGACTCTCTTATGAGCTTTCGCTCGTCGTCAGAGCCATCGAATTTCCGGACATTAAGAGACTAGTGAAGACATTCTCCCCCTGCATATTCGCTATCGGCTTGAAAAGTACCGGGGAGGCTCTGCAGATATATACAATACAAGCACACACATAATAGAAACATTCTTGCTGTTGCCTATACCAGCCTGCATGAGATCTTTAGGCCAGACAAACCTGAGTTCCACCTACAATTGGTAGCGCAGTCGCCGCACCAGGTTTGTGTTATAGATCTAACTTAATGCTGCAACTAGTTAGAAGATAAGCACGTTATATCATTACTACTAGTGTAGATAGAGACCAACGAATAGACTTCTTAACCGGGAAAAAGAACACCCAACATCAGCTTTATTCGGCTTCAAGTGAGTCAGACTTATAGCTGACAGGTTAATAGCGACACGAAGATATAGATTGTGAGTATGCTTGTCAAATCAACACTGGTGCTCTCCAGCCCCGATACAACTTGGCGGCTGGCAATATTTAATTGATTAATGATATCTAAACACCAGAGCAGGAGCAGACTTAGCAATACTACTACAATTGTAAATATAATATGTATGAGTATATGGCCCGAGTCGGCTGGGGATATACTCCGTAGTATGGGATTTAATTTGATAGAGAGGAACTAAAGAAAGGAACGGGTCTAGGGATGCACATGAGAATCTAGGGGTATAGCGGCCCAAAGATTAGAGGAATCTAGGGACAGCTTAAGTATGGCTAGTCTTGTACCCCTTGAAAGGTGCTCAATCAAGTAGGACTGATATCGAACTTTTTCATCCCTGACGCCGAGAGCGATATGTCGGCTATCGCAACTATTTACTTACTCGTGTTTGTACATACAGACTGTGCCACTTCCTGAAAACGAACATAGAGAGCTCGTCAACTCCTTGCGTGGCCTAGTTGTCGTTCGTCTTGTTACGCTGCCCTCTTACCGCTGGAGCTTGGAACCGTTGTAATGCATCTGCAGAGTCTGCCACTGTTTCGATCGTGCGGGATCGTGCTGATTTGTATGGCTGATCTGGAGAATGGGTCTGAATTCTGCAGGGGCTTGGAGGAATGTATCGGCAAGGAGCATTCTTCGAAAGCTTGGCTGGACCTTCAGGGGATCTGCAGGGTCTCCAAAGGAATGCGCCTAATCTGTTTCTGTATCCTTAAACCATACGCCTATTTCTGAAGAGTGATATGGCTGTCAACACGCGCAGTCTAAGCTAGTTTGTGTTCGGAAGGACTTTTCTTTGGACGCAGGTTCTTACCGCAGGGGAAGGTCGGACATAATTAGTACTATCAGCCAATCCTCCGTTATATCTCCTGCGGACGAACACGGCAGTAGCATATTAGAATGTCCAACGGCCATGAACATTCCTGTGGGATCATCGCCTGAATCCATCGGGCTATACCATTCCTTGATGAGAACGGACTGTCAACAAAGCTGTTCCTTTCCCCGGAACCCTTTTCCGCTGAGGATCCAATTCGCATTACATGCGGACAGCACTATGGACTTCTCATAATTATTGAGTCGACTAACATCGTCGAGCGCGGTATGGGGTAGCGGTCTGAAAACGGACAATGATATTCGAGAAGAATGTCCAGAAGAATGGGGTTAGCTTCAGGAGCTCTCGTCTGCATCACACTATTTAGTGAGGCACCTGCTCTTGTATTCCTACTGCTTCCCCTGTTACACGCCAAACAATCGCGCCCTTCATACTTTGCATCTTGCACCGGGCTCGTCAGGGAGACTCGCTTCAAGTCTTCTTCGTTTGACAGTCCATTAGATAGGCCGCCAACATGCTTAAGAACACCGTCTTCCTTGCGGTCCTACTCCTGCAGACCCTGTCCTTTACAGTGGCTCTCCCGCCCCCCATTGAGGGACAGGTCAAAGGGGCGGCTGTGGAGGATGGTCACACCGGCCATGGAGACGTCGGTGACCATAAGGACCATGACTGTGATCCCTGTGAAGACCACGACCAGGACCACGACCACGACGGCGGCGACGATAATAACCACTGCGATAATACTACTGTCACCATTACTGATCAGGTGCCCGGGTGAGTCCAGAATCCCAGCGACAACTACAGGGAACAATCAGACTGACCTTTCTGATAGCCCGACGATGACTATCACAGTCATTACTACAGAAATTATTGAACCGACTGACTGCTCAACTAACGGCCTTGTCCCTACCGACTGCGCCACGGAAACTATTACGGAGCCTGGCCCAACGCAGACAATCACAGAACCGGGTCCAACTCAGACGATCACAGAACCGGGCCCGACTGAGACGATCACAGACTGCTCCACTAACGGTCTTGTCCCCACCGACTGCTCCACGCAAACTATTACGGAGCCTGGCCCAACGCAGACAATCACAGAGCCCGGCCCAACGCAGACGATCACAGAACCGGGCCCGACTGAGACGATCACAGACTGCTCCACTAACGGTCTTGTCCCCACCGACTGCTCC